>OX411309.1:50054-273695 GCA_948150685.1 Rhaphigaster nebulosa
AAAGGATAAGGCAAAAGAGAAACTGAAAGATGATCTATGAGGTAAGTTTATGGCTTAATATAAATTTAAATTAAAAGTAAAAATATATGGTAGATCATAAATTTTTCACATTTAAGCGTCTTTGGTGCAAAGCCTCATTGTCAGGTACTAAAAGAATACCACACCAAGTTATCCCTAAATTTATACCTCTCTACTATGTCTAACTTGTTTTGATTTCCTTTAGCACCTGCAAATGAGATATTGAACCATGACTAATAAAGCATCAACTATTTTATTAAAAGTAAATAAGAAATGGTTTTGATGTTAGAAGGAAGACTTGTGGGTTAAGCCAGAGGATGAACGAACTGATTAACAGAAATAGCTGTGGAGGGGGTTTGGAAGTGAATTGCTGGAAATCGGTATATATAGAAGTGAAAAGTAGTGAGTTGGAAAGAGTCTGGGGAACGGTAAGTCAAAAGAGTAACTGAATGATGACCTACCAGGTAAATGTTTGGTCAAAAGTAAGTTTTAATTAACTGTAAAAAATATATGGTAGATCATAAAATTTTCATATTTAAGCGTCTATAGTACAAAGTCTCATTGTCAGGTGCTAAAGGAACATCACAACAAGTTATCCTTAAAATTTATACCTCTCTACTATATCTAACTTGGTTTGATTTCCTTTTTACACTTGCACATGAAATATTGAACCTTGACTTATAAAAAATCATAAATGTACCGGATATAACTTTAATATTTAAATTTACCTGTAACCAGAAGGGGAAGAAAAGTGGTGATGAAATGTCGGGCGGCTAGAAGGGAGGATGGAATATGGGAATAGATGTTCAAAACTTGTGGGGAAATTGAAAATGTTGTTAAAGACATTGGGGGAGGGCGGGAGGCAATGGAAATAAACAGATAAAATTGTAGTCCAGTACTTACATAGCCGCTTCGGTTTCATAAACAGCTTACCAAAATTATTCAACAGATTAATGAGTGAATCTACCTCACCTCTGGAAAATCTTATAATTGTAATTCTTTGTAATGAATTTGTTGTAATTTGTGTTATTTACCATTACAAAATATATAATCTCTTATCATCGGTGTCGTGTAAAATACTGCTAAAGGAATTCTGCAATAAAATAAAATGATATTAGTATGACAATATTCCATTATAATTAACATATTAGACTTAAAACTTACTTTTTTTATTTATTTTTTTTTTATTATTTTGTAACAAAAATTGGTTGTAAAGGGGAGTGATTAACAATCTATAAATCTTACTAAGCTCTCGAATTATAATTATAAATATGATATTAAATAATTACTATTTTATTAAAAGTAATTAAGAAATGGTTTTGATGTTAGAAGGAAGACGTGTGGGTTAAGCCAGAGAATGAACGAACTGATTAACAGAAATAGCTGTGGAGGGGGTTTGGAAGTGAATTGCTGGAAATCGGTATATATAGAAGTGAAAAGTAGTGAGTTGGAAAGAGTCTGGGGAACGGTAAGTCAAAAGAGTAACTGAATGATGACCTACCAGGTAAATGTTTGGTCAAAAGTAAGTTTTAATTAACTGTAAAAAATATATGGTAGATCATAAAATTTTCATATTTAAGCGTCTATAGTACAAAGTCTCATTGTCAGGTGCTAAAGGAACATCACAACAAGTTATCCTTAAAATTTATACCTCTCTACTATATCTAAATTGGTTTGATTTCCTTTTTACACTTGCACATGAAATATTGGACCATGACTCATAAAAAATCATAAATGTACCGGATAAAACTTTAATATTTAAATTTACCTGTAACCAGAAGGGGAAGAAAAGCGGTGATGAAACGTCGGGCGGCTAGAAGGGAGGATGGAATATGGGAATAGATGTTCAAAACTTGTGGGGAAATTGAAAATGTTGTTAAAGACATTGGGGGAGGGCGGGAGGCAATGGAAATAAACAGATAAAATTGTAGTCCAGTACTTACATAGCCGCTTCGGTTTCATAAACAGCTTACCAAAATTATTCAACAGATTAATGAGTGAATCTACCTCACCTCTGAAAAATCTTATAATTGTAATTCTTTGTAATGAATTTGTTGTAATTTGTGTTATTTACCATTACAAAATATATAATCTCTTATCATCGGTGTCGTGTAAAATACTGCTAAAGGAATTCTGCAATAAAATAAAATGATATTAGTATGACAATATTCCATTATAATTAACATATTAGACTTAAAACTTACTTTTTTTATTTATTTTTTTTTTATTATTTTGTAACAAAAATTGGTTGTAAAGGGAAGTGATTAACAATCTATAAATCTTACTAAGCTCTCGAATTATAATTATAAATATGATATTAAATAATTACTATTTTATTAAAAGTAATTAAGAAATGGTTTTGATGTTAGAAGGAAGACGTGTGGGTTAAGCCAGAGGATGAACGAACTGATTAACAGAAATAGCTGTGGAGGGGGTTTGGAAGTGAATTGCTGGAAATCGGTATATATAGAAGTGAAAAGTAGTGAGTTGGAAAGAGTCTGGGGAACGGTAAGTCAAAAGAGTAACTGAATGATGACCTACCAGGTAAATGTTTGGTCAAAAGTAAGGTTTAATTAACTGTAAAAAATATATGGTAGATCATAAAATTTTCATATTTAAGCGTCTATAGTACAAAGTCTCATTGTCAGGTGCTAAAGGAACATCACAACAAGTTATCCTTAAAATTTATACCTCTCTACTATATCTAAATTGGTTTGATTTCCTTTTTACACTTGCACATGAAATATTGGACCATGACTCATAAAAAATCATAAATGTACCGGATAAAACTTTAATATTTAAATTTACCTGTTACCAGAAGGGGAAGAAAAGCGGTGATGAAACGTCGGGCAGTTAGAAGGGAGGATGGAATATGGGAATAGATGTTCAAAACTTGTGGGGAAATTGAAAATGTTGTTAAAGACATTGGGGGAGGGCGGGAGGCAATGGAAATAAACAGATAAAATTGTAATTACCGTAGTGCAGTACTTACATAGCCGCTTCGGTTTCATAAACAGCTTACCAAAATTATTCAACAGATTAATGAGTGAATCTACCTTACCTCTGGAGAATCTTATAATTGTAATTCTTTGTAATGAATTTGT
Source organism: Rhaphigaster nebulosa (assembly GCA_948150685.1). NCBI lineage: Eukaryota > Metazoa > Arthropoda > Insecta > Hemiptera > Pentatomidae > Rhaphigaster > Rhaphigaster nebulosa. The sequence continues at coordinate 53,177 of OX411309.1, forward strand.
TGTAATTTGTGTTATTTACCATTACAAAATATATAATCTCTTATCATCGGTGTCGCGTAAAATACTGTTTTGATTTCCTTTTTACACTTGCACATGAGATATTAAACCATGACTTATAAAAAATCAAAAATGAACCGGGTAAAACTTTATTTTTTTAATTTAGTTGTTAAAAGAAGAGAGAAGAAAGAGGTGATGAAACGTCGGGCGGTTAGAAGGGAGGATCGAATGTGGAAATAGATGTTCAAAAAGTATGGGGAAATCGGAAAAGTTGATAGGAACATTGGGGAAAGGCAATAGAAATAAATATTAATATAATTAATATATACCATAGTACTCTAGTAACATAGCCGCTTCGGTTTTATATACAGCTACCAAAATATATGGTAGATCATAAAATTTTCATATTTAAGCATCTACGGTACAAAGTCTCATTGTCAGGTGCAAAATTTATACCTCTATACTATATCTAACTTGGTTTGATTTCCTTTAGCATCTGCAAATGAGATATTGAACGATCACTAATAAAAAATCAAATAAGCCCTCCGTAAAAAATTAATTGTATAATTAAGGTGTAAAAATACAAAGAGGGGATGAAATGTAGGGCAGTTAGGAGGATGTAAAGTGAGGATGGATGGGACATCGGAAAAGTTGTTACAAACATAGGGAGGGGTCAGATAAGCAATGGTAAAAATTTTAGTCCAGATGTACCCTATAATAATTGTTAAGCATTAAATAATAGTGCCTTTCTGTCAAAACATTAAAATCTAACCCAATTAAGGATTGATCCTTCTATGCCATCATCCGGATGTCAAAATCTTATCCCTTTTGAAATATTAATGTAAGATTCGAAAATATAGTTATATAAGTAATTCCACGATTTATTAAACAAGGTAGCCATTTAAAATATTGAAAACACTGCCGGCAATAGAAATAAAAAGAAAAGAACTAAAATATACCACAACACTGTACTCATGTAGCCACTTATGGTTTATAAGGCAAAAAATGTATATGCTCTTGCTGTCCGCATCATGTAGAATACTTTTAGAGATATTCTGAAATAAAATAACATAATATTAACATAACCATATTCCATTATAATCAACATATTAGTGGTAAAACTTACATTATTTTTTTTAAATTTGGGTGTTATGTGAACAGCTCCCTGCTGAAGATTATTAATCATAAAATCTGCCTTAGCTCTCGGATTAAAATAAAAAATATGGCATTAAAAAATTACAATTTTATTAAAAGTAAATAAGAGATGGTTCTGACTTTAAAGGGAAATAGACTTTATAAGGCAAACAATGTATATGCTCTCGCTATCCGCATCATGTAGAATACTTTTAGAGATATTCTTAAATAAAATAACATAATATTAACATAACCATATTCCATTATAATTAACATATTAGTAGTAAAACTTACATTTTTTTTTTTTTTATTTTGCAATAAAATTATGTATGAAGTAAAAAGTTCCCTGCTGAAGATTAATAATCATCAAATCTGTCTTAGCTCCCAGATTAAGATAATAAATATGGCATTAAATAATTCCAATTTTATAAAAAGCAAATAAGAGATGGTTCTGACTTTAAAGGGAAATAGAGTAGGGTCGGCAATGGGTGGTAGAACTGATTTACTGAAATAGTTGGGGAGGGGGTTGGGAAGTGAATTGTAGGAAATTGGGAAGTACAGAGGTGATAAGTAGTGAGTTGGATGGGAGGTGGAAAGAGTTTGAGAAACGTTAAGGCAAAAGAGAAACTGAAAGATGATCTACCAGGTAAGTTTTTGGCCTAATTTCAATTACAATTAACAGTAAAAAACATATGGTAGATCATAAATTTTTCACATTTAAGTGTCTTTGGTGCAAAGCCTCATTCTCAGGTACCAAAAGAATACCACACCAAGTTATCCTTAAAATTTATACCTCTCTACTATGTCTAACTTGGTTTGATTTCCTTCAGCACCTGCAAATTAAATATTGCACCATGACTAATAAAACATCAAATACATACTGCATAAATAGTTAATTGTATAATTTAGGTATTAAAATAAAGAGGGTGGTAAGGTAGGGCAATTGGAAGGGAGGATGGAAAGTGAGGATGGATAGAATATCAAGTTGTTATAAACACAGGGAGGGGGTCAGATACGGAATGGTAACAATTTTAGTCCAAATGCACTCTATAATAATAATATGCATTAAATAATAATGCCTTTCTCTTAATGTTTTGAAATTAAATGAATTAAATAGAAAATATTAAACTGGCCGAGAGAGACTAAATTTCTTTTTGACTAAATTTGCAAAAAAAAACATTAAAATCTAATCCCTTTTGAAATATTAGTGTAAAATCCAAAATATAGTGTTATAAGTGATTCCATGATTTATTAAACGAGGTAGCCATTTAAGATATTTAAAACACTGCCGGCAATAGAAATAAACAGTAAATAAAATTAACAGTAAAAAATATATGTAGATCATAAATTTTTCACATTAAGGCGTCTTTGGTACAAAGCCTCATTGTCATGTATAAAAGAATACCCCACCAAGTTATCCTTAAAATTTTTACCTCTCTACTATGTCTAACGTGTTTTGATTTCCTTTAGCACCTGAAAATGAGATATTGAACCCTCACTAATAAAAAATCAAATAAGTCCTGCGTAAATTGTATAATTTAGGTATAAAAATACCAAGAGGTTGTAAGAGGGGATGAAATGTAGGGCAGTTGGGAGGATGTAAAGTGAGGATGGATGGGATATCTGAAAAGTTGTTATAAACATAGGTAGGGGGTCAGATACGGAACGGTAAAAATCTTAGTCCAAACCTACTCTATAATAAATGTTAAGGAATGAAAAATAGTGCCTTTCTGTTAATGTTTAGAAATTAAAGAGCACATTTTAAGCTGGCCAGATCGAGATATTTTCTGAAATAAACTAACATAATATTAACATAACCATATTCCATTATAATTAACGTATTAGTAGTTTTATTTTTTTATTTTTATTTTTTTATTTTGCAATAAAATTGGAGTATAAAGTAAAAAGTTCCCTGCTGAAGATTAATAATCATCAAATCTGTCTTAGCTCCCAGATTAAGATAATAAATATGGCATTAAATAATTCCAATTTTATAAAAAGCAAATAAGAGATGGTTCTGACTTTAAAGGGAAATAGAGTAGGGTCGGCAATGGGTGGTAGAACTGATTTACTGAAATAGTTGGGGAGGGGGTTGGGAAGTGAATTGTAGGAAATTAGGAAGTACAGAGGTGATAAGTAGTGAGTTGGATGGGAGGTGGAAAGAGTTTGAGAAACGTTAAGGCAAAAGAGAAACTGAAAGATGATCTACCAGGTAAGTTTTTGGCCTAATTTCAATTACAATTAACAGTAAAAAACATATGGTAGATCATAAATTTTTCACATTTAAGTGTCTTTGGTGCAAAGCCTCATTCTCAGGTACCAAAAGAATACCACACCAAGTTATCCCTTAAATTTATACCTCTCTACTATGTCTAACTTGGTTTGATTTCCTCTAGCACCTACAAATTAGATATTGCGCCATGACTAATAAAACATCAAAGATGTACTGCGTAAAAAGTTAATTGAATAATTTAGGTGTTTAAATAAAGAGGAGATGAAATGTAGGGCAGTAGGAAGGGAGCATAGAAAGTGGGGATAGATGGGATATCGAATAACTTGTTATAAATATAGGGAGGAGATCAGATTCGGAACGGTAAAATTTCTAGTCCAAATTTACTCTATAATAAATGTTAAGCAATAAAAAATAGTGCCTTTCTGTTAATGTTTAGAAATTAAAGAGCAAATTTTAAGCTGGCCAGATCGAGAGAGAGACAAAATGTCTTTAACATTAAAATCTAACCCCTTTTGAAATATTAATGTAAGATTTGAAATATAGTTATATAAGTGATTCCCGATTTATTAAACAAGGTAGAAAATTAAGATATTTAAAACACTGCCGGCAATAAAAATAAACAGAAAAAATTTAAATATACCAGCATACAGTACTTATGTAGCCGCTTATGGTCTATAAGACAAAAAATGTATATGCACTTGCTATTTGCCTCATATAGAACACTTTTAGAGAAATTCTGAAATAAAATAACATAATATTAACTTAACAATATTCCATTATATTTAACATATTAGTAGTAAAACTTACTTTTTTATTTTGCAATAATAATCATGAAATCTGCCATAGCTCTAAGATTAAAATAATAAATATAACATTAAATAATTACAATTTTATTTTCATTTCTTTTTTTCATTTAATTGTTTGAATTTGTTAATTTATTTTTCAGTCCTTTATTTTAAAATACTAGGTTGAATTAAAGATGGAAATAAAAAAAATTCTTCTATTTAACAATAGACATTCTAAAAACAAAATATTACAAAAAATCGTGGTAAGTAGAGGGCTTTTTACTTTAATTAACCAAAACTTCTAAATAGTGCTATTTGTGACATTTTTTTATTCATTGAAATGAACTTCACATATTGAGTTTGCCAACTGAATCCGATTAATTGCCTCATTGCACCTGATTATATTAATCAAATGGTAAGATTACATCCTGAATATTCATTTTGCTAGAGAAATAAATAAGTAAATATACTAAATAATAAATTTTTATAAATATCAAATGGTTGGCAGGGATAAAAAGGATCGAGTGATTTTGTTAATTGGAATCAGTCAAGGTGTTCGATATAGCACAAGGTGATTAATGAAATGTTCATAAGAGAAGAATTTAAAAATGATTTTAAATAAAACAAAACAAATTCTATTAAAGAAGATTAAGACCCATTTAAAGCAACTGTTGACAAGAAATTTACTAAAACAGTGACAGGAAACTTTTGAATATTCACCAATAAACAATAAACAAATAAACGCAAAAGGTGAATACTAAGTTGTAATTATTTATATATATCATTGGCTTCGAAGAAGAGTGCCACAATACGAAAAAGTAGAATTTTACAGAAGAAGCGTTTGAAGTTTGCCTGTTTAGGTTTATCACTGTTCCTAATTCACTTTAAAACATCAAGTCGTGGATTTTCTTAGTCAATACTACTTACATTTATTGTTTAAAAAAAAAAGTGAATCTTCTTTTTTTGATCATTTAAATCTGAAATGTGTAATAAATTATAGCAGCTTTTCATAAAAAACCTAAAATAAATTGTTATTGTGATTAATATTGAGACTAAAAATCTGACATTTTTTCCCAAAGAAATATACATGAATGGCAGGCTTACCTTGCTAAAAAGAGGAAAAACCAAATTTTTCGTATTGTGGCACTCTTCTTTCAAGCCAGTGATATATTTGAGGTGCATTCTATTAATAGTCAATAGATCCACTTTCGGACAATTTTTTCATAAAAAACGTGAAAATTATTAGGAACACTTAGTATAGATAAGTTACATTTTGATCGAAAAAGCTGATTTTCAACAATTATTTAACAAGGGAAACTAATCTTTAGATACAGAATCTGTCAAACAATAACTTTCTATGAAAAGTGGATATATTAACTTTTGATAGAATGCTCTTCATATATATTACATTACAAATATAATTACCTATATATTTATAATGTAATTAATGAAACCAAGTTTAGGAGTTGATTCAGAGAATTATTATTTAACAAAGCATTCATTATACTAACTCCTGGAAAGTAATGTAGAGTAGCCAAAGAGATAATAATCATTTAAAGGAATTGAATGAATATTATTCAAAATCTTACCTTGAACATCAACTGTGATGAGCTGAGCAATCACGGATAGAACACCATTGTTGAATGGACAAACATACTGGCCCTGGTTTTCGAGCTGGACAGTAGCTATACAGAAGCCTCCTAGAATTCGCCCACTCCAGACTGGTAAGCCCATTCTTCATCTCCAGCTGGCTACTAGAACAGAATTACCAATTCAAAAAAACTCCATGCTAATGTCCTGTTCTATCAGTATTAAAGAGCATTATTGAAAAAAAAATTTCAAGTCATCAAAAACAATCAATTATTTTATTCATCCCTCTTTTGACTTCCAACTTCATGTTTATTTTAAACTACATTTATTAATTCCAAATTTTAACCCATAAATAAATATTTACAATCAAAATTATATTTCAAGTCAGAAAGACATTCAGTTCAATATTTAATGTAATAGTTTTAATTTGCATAAAATTATTTCCAATTTTGAACAAACCTCTAAAATGTCACAATGAATTTATAACAAAGGAAATAATTGTCAGCCAAAAAATCAAATTTATTACTAAAATCAGAAAGAATTTTTTATGTAGAAATGTAAAAAATAATTAACATTATGATTCATGATAATAATAAACAATTCATCTTTTATACATGAATAAATAATATCAGATCAGCTAAAACAAAAATTAGGTAAGTGCTGCTGTTAAGAGAAAGGTTCCTTTAAGAGCCAATATGGTGGAGAGGACCACAGAATCAAATTAGCATTTTTTTTCAATTGATTAACTTAATGATTCTTATTTTAATCCATGAAAAAAATATATAATTCGCATTATATTCTTTCCAATTTTGAATAATATTCAAACATTTTACAATGAATAATAATAATCTCAACCTATTAAACAAAACTTAGAAAAATCAAATTTATACATTTCAATATTAATTAAGACTGCAATAAGAAAGAATCTTTTTTATAGTCATTTAAACCTAAATAATGATATCATATTTAGTGATGCCAAAGTAGTTTGCAGACTTGAATATTTATTAAAACAAGTAATAAGAAAACATATACAAATATAATACATGAGTCATTTAAAAATTATATCAATAAATGCTATCTGGGCCCTATTTCATAATAAAGTGCAAGTAGACCTATGACTTACTAGGCATATGTCACACTGTGAAATGCTGATACAATACAATTTATAATTGTCATTAACTATTTTAAATTTTATCTTGTTTCTACATTTCAGTGTAAATCCTAGGTCTACCATGCACTTGTACTTAATTATGAAATAGGACCCTGGTGTAAGGATCTTAGTTAACTGAGCAAAAATAATAAAAATGTTCATGAGAATTATCATAAATTCTTCCTTTCATACATAGAACATGTGAATAAATAATATTTGCATACATGTAGAAAAATTCGACGTTATGCCTTATGAAAGCTTCTTAATATCCTGATAAAATATACCTAACATACAATGGCGGACATCGCCTCTGTGCCAATGAGATGTCAGCATTCTTTGTACTGAAACGAGCTATTAGGGATCAAAAAGAAATTTAGTTCAATATTAAATGATATTACTATAATTCTTATTGAGTTAGATATAATAATATAGTAATATATTAATATATATAACAATATATTAATGTTCTAAGAACGAGATTAAAGTTTTAAATTAAGATAGTGCCGTTGTGGATATTCTGAGGGCCGTGATTTTAAACATTTAAAAAAAAGAAATCCAATATCACAACTTTAAGTTATTTCTAATTACATGGAATAATTTTAATTTTTTAATATTCAGTTCAATATATTTAATGTTATAGATTTAATTCGCATGACAGTACTTACATATTTCTAATTTTCAACAGTATTTAATTATTAAATAATAAATAATAGCAAAGCAAAATAATGAGCCGGTGAGAACCATATTGGTTTTAATTAAGTCAATTTTAGTTGTTTTTTTCGATAAAAGGAATGTTTTGTAAATTAATCTAAAATGATATATGTATAGGTTTCCTTTACGTACATATATATTATTTTCTGACCACAAAATAGTTTCTATATTTAAACATTTATTAAAACATAAAACTAGTCTTATTTCTTAAAAAATCTTATTTACAAATAGAATTTATAATAATGAATAGAATATTTAAATAATGAAAATTGTAAGATAATAATCCTTTTATACATGAGCAATGTGGATTTAAAAGTAATGTTAATAATAATCACAAACCGTTACAGTGAATCAACCGAAAACAGTGGCAACGAATTACGACAATTCTGAAGGAGAGTTTTTAGCTGACTGAGAGATGTTTTGGAACACAGTGGAGGAGGAGGCTCTATTAGCGATAATCGAATTGTCTTCTCGCTAACGCTCAGAAACCGGGAAAGGCATTACTAAAATATAAAACTAAGATTTTAAATAATGTTACCATATATAAGCAATTTTATAATATTCAAGGAGGCAGGCATAGAAAGCAAAAAACACTTAATAAAATTTAAATAATGAAAGAAAAAAAAACGAAAAGTGAACAAACAATAATACTGTACTCACATCGCTACTTCTGTTTTATGGACAGCTAACTGAAGTTCTTTAACAACTTAAGCACGGCGCGCACTAGAGACCGGTCCGAACCGCCCCGGCCTTTTTAAAAAGTCCGTTCCTATATTTATAACGATACCCCGCGCACTAGACCGGACCGCCCCGGACCGGCCCAAACCGCCCTTTTCGAAGTTATCCTGCAACCGGCCTATTTGCTTCAAAAAGGGACAGATGAAAAGGCCGGTTGGGTGATTATACCGGGAGTAGCTCTCACATATATATAAAACAATAAATAAAAATTCTGTATTTCAATTATTTTGCTTAACTACTACTCTTTCATCTAAAATCAGTTGATAATCAGCAATATCATCTTTTCTTGCTGAATACTTACTTGCGTAATTACTTAATTAAAAATATTTACTATAGAGTTCAACTATGGGAATAAAACACAAAACAATCTTTCAGTGAACAGTTTATTTTTATAAAACTCTAGAATGGAGTTATTAAAAAGTAATGAATTAAAAAATTACAAGATGTATACAATTTACAAAAGGTGAAGAATCACATCGTTAGAAATAATAAATCGTTTATTTTAATTTGTAGAATTAATATTAGGTAATGTTTAAATCAGTGTCACATCATTCTTTATGAATTTAATTTTATTCGTATAAGTTTTAAAAGTTCATTTGACACACAATAAAATTAATTATGAAGCGGGCTGTGGTAACTATGAAGGTTAAAATATGAATATGAAGATATTCCTCTGATGATTCTAGTGATAGAAACTGGAAAATCGGAAAAGGCCGAGAGCGTCCGATCGAGCCCGATCCCATCCTATAAAATTAATTGGAGAGGGCTTATTTAATGTTATTTATTTTTTTGTAAAACTGTCATAATACACACGTATCCGATACCACCAACATATCGATTAAAAGCATCGATACCACTGGAGGCACCGAGAGCCACTGTCGTGTTCATAGAGTAGAGAATAACATGTTCCCCCCCCCCCACTCTTCTAGCCCTCCAGCTCGGTCTCTATAGGATTAATTAGTGTTATTTATTTTAAATATCCCTAATTTCTTTATTTTATAATATAAAAACATGGAGCTAGTACATATTTGTCAACAAGTAAATTCGAAAATTAGATAGGTTTTGTACATTTTGTCAACTATAATTAAAATAAAAAATCTATGCTGTATCAATGGAAAACTTTATTTTAATTTCAAATAAAAAAAATATTTTTAGATTTCTCCGAAAATTTGAATATAGTTTTAAGTGCTAAAACTATAAAATTACGCCAGTTTTGAATACAAAATTCTGTTTTATACTTCACTCCGTAGATGAATACCGTTTTCACCACATCAATCAGATCGCTCTAAAATTCAGTTATTTCATTTTAAAAATTGGACCACTCAAAAAATATGATATTTCTGTATCAAGGATAATGTTTTTATATTACACCTAAGTGCATACGTAAAGGCTATCTTATCCATGTATATATAATAATATAAAACAATATTTGTTTATATTAAAATAATATTAAACATTATTTGTTTATATTAAAATAATATTAAACATTATTTGTTTATATTAAAATAATATTAAACATTATTTGTTTATATTACGCTATAAACATCATCTTAGCAAATAAAAAAAGTAATATTAAATATTTGATGGACCAAATTTTTAAAATTTAATGAGTTAGATGCAATATTGAACAGTATAATTACAGGGTAAAAATATATTATTTTATTGCGTTATGTATATTAAATTTAGTTACGATAAAGTTCACAGCGGTGTTGCAAAAGTGAAATATTAACTATTTCTTGATCACAAATAATCTTTTTATATATTATAATATATGCATGGTTAGGAACCCAGGCTTGAGTAGATGTCATAGCAAATTGAATTTAATTTGAATATTTAGGGTCGTGTTCAAAGTGTTATAAGTAATTAAAAACATTATTCTATATCCATAAATAGTAACTTTTAGAGCGATACATTTAAAAAAAATGAAATAATTGAATTTTAGAACGATCTGAACGACTTGATATTGTGAAAGCTGTATTCTTCTATGGAGTAAAGTATATTAACAGAATTTTTGTATACAAAATTTAGTTTTAGCAGTTTGAAAAACACCAATATTCAAATTTTCGGGCGAATCTAAAAATTCAAATTTTTGGTCTAAAAATTTTGTCAAACGTCTTCTAATTTCAATTATCCCTTCAATTTTTTTTTGGAAATTTAAATAATCGCTCATAAATCAGAAAACCTTTAGACGATTTAAATCACATTTGGGGCATTGGTAAAGGTTCTTAAACTACGCGATTTGCTTTAACCGTTAATCTGCAAAAAACTTAAATTTTGTTCTTATATGGTAATCACCTTCTTTATACAGACTTTCCGACATAATGCAATAGTTTTTTATATGTATGGAAATAAGATACTCCCCTCTTTTTAATGAGTCCTAGAACGTCGATATTGGCTGAACTCAAGACAAGGTACACAGAGATGCAAACCCAAACTTAATTTTGTGGTTTCAAAAATTTTGAGCACACACCAAACTGAATTTTTTTTCTCGATTATATTTTCGACATTAAGGTTTTTTGATGTGCTGAATCTGCCGTGATTTTTGGTGTGAAAAAATCAATACGGCTAGTTTCAATTAATTTGATCAATAATCAGTTAATTTATAACGCTTATATTCTTCCTTTAATATACTCTATAAAACAAATGTTTATGGAAAAATAACGTTGATATCATTTTTCAAACACGAGATATAAGATAAAGCAGTTTCAGAATGTTTTATTTTTTTTTTTTTTCCAGTTTCCATTAGACAAAACAGTAGGATATGGCTAGGCATTTTTTCAATTTAGAATCACTCAAAAAATGTTGATCAAAATCGGCGGTGGACTAATCGTGCACTCTCCTAGTCAGTCAAAATCATGTAGAATGTATTTTTTGAAAAACTTTAATTAATTGAAATTAGCACTTAATATCAATAATTTAAAAAACGAAAAAAATATCGGAAGGATATGTCGAAATTATTTCAAAAGTCATTATTTTAATAAAAATAATTATTTTTCAATTATAAAATAAATGTTGACACTGATATAAATATTACTTAATATTAATTCCAGAAATTAAATTAGAATATTAATTAATTACAATAACAAATTATGCCGGTAGCTATTTAACAAGAAAAGGAGATATTGGTGGCAAACTGACCCCAGCTTGAAAGGGTGGTATTTAAACGAAATTATTAAAACACTGGAATTTTATTTATTCATGCATTTATATATATGAGAGAGCCTCTGCCGCTATAATCACCCAACCGGCCTTTTCTTCTGTTCCTCCTTGGACCGACCTAGGAAAAGGGCGGTTTGGGTCGGAAGCGCGGGCCGGTCCGGGGCAGTCTAGTGCGGGGGGTATCGTTATACTATACTATGTCGGGGTTATATAGTATAGGAACGGACTTTTTAAAAAGGCCGGCGCGGAGCGGGGCGGTCTCAGTGCGCGGCGTATATAGAGCTGAAAAAGGACTGATGCCAGGCCGGTCCGGGGCGGTCCGGACCGGTCCTAGTGCGCGCCCAGCTTTAACGGCTGTACTTACCTAATGTCTGAAGGATCTAATAGTTAGTGTTTAAAAAAATCTGGTGCGGTGCGCGCATCACACAACTTTCCCTTACCGCCCTATAATAATTATCTTTTAATATAATTCTAAAGAGTTCACATAAACAATACTTGAAATAAACTCAGCAGCATTCAATTCTTCTCCCACTTAAGTATAATAAAATAGTTTTTAAAACAATTTTAGTACAACAATTCTGTACACTACCTCTATATTTTAACTTTGTCAAGTTGCAAATATATTTTAAAAGTTTCGGTTTAGTTTTCATGGAAATATTTTCTTTCCATTAAATAATATGAAAGTAAAAATTATTAAGTTAATTTTCGCTTTTGCATTCTTAAATTACTTTATTACAGAATATATTGTTTATAAAAGATTGGTGGGAGAAGGTTCAGCGCTCAGTTATCCATCTAGGGTCTTGTGCTCCTCATAAAACACGCTGTGTCTTTGCTAATACTGGTCCGATTTTGATGATTCTTTTTTTGATTTTTAGATAATTTAATAACCTTTCATACAATTCTATACATAATTTACTATAAATTGCATGCTTTTTAAGTTAAGCGCAAATAAAATATTCATCATTCACATCTTTTCGCTGCATTTCCTCGGTGGTATACTACATAAATGAAAAGTTAAAGGCCTTTAAGGAGAAGACATTAGGCAAGTTTCATATAATCGTTAGTGCAGTTTTCGAGAAAATTGTAAAAAAGTGTAAAATCGATTATATAAAGTGGCACTTCCGTTTAGTCGACTTTGACGAAAATGTTGCTGTAACATCACATGCATGTGCCAACCTTAAATACGAAATTTCAGTATCGTACAACTTTTCGTTTTTGAGCTAGACTGTTCACATACACACAAACACAGACACACGGACACACAGACAATTTTGGGAGACTTGGTCATTTGGACTCAGGGATTCTTAAAACGTGTATTTCCGTCGAAAACTCGAATTCGAAAATTTTCACGATCGCAATACTTCCCCTTACTATATCGAAGTATATAGGTAAGGGAAAGTAAAAACATATATTGAAATTATACCTACTTGTTATAAAATTGTAATTTTATGATGAATTAAATATAATTTTATTATTATTTAAAATTAAAAAAATAATAAGGTTTTTATATATCATATGAAAATAACATTATAAGAAATTTAGAGGTAATTAAAATAATACTAACATAACAATATTCTAATATTGTTGTAGAATATTCTAAAATAACATATTAAACATATATTTTATTTTCATTTTATAAAAATATAATGTTTGTTGTGATGATGGGAGTTAGCCTTATATCTTAAAGAATTTACATATCCACGTATTTTTTTGAAAAGTCTATCAAACTTTACAGGAAACACATGAAACGATTTTTCTACAAACATTTTTTTTTTTTATTCTTAATTATTTACTGTAAGTGTTTATTAGCCTGCCAAAACCTTTATAATTACAATATACTTTTAAGGCTTCTAGCACCAACAACTATTCAGAGCAAATTACTTTGGAATACTTATTTTACTTTCATTATTTCAAATTTTGTAAATCATTCAATTGTATTGTGAATAGAATATAATTTTATTGTTTTTTCCGATTAAGAAATATTTAAGATTCTGTTTCCTGTCATAGGAAGATAATTTTAAAAGAAATTATGAAATAAAATAATAATATTGACCTACTAATTTTCCAATATTAATAATATATAATTTTCAAATATTACTAACATTTAAAATACTTTATAACTAAATTTGTATGGGTTATGATAGCCCAATTTCTCGTGCAATTGCACTTTTTTTTTCGGTTGCTTGAAATTGATCGGGGACAAGTTATTTACACGGATTAAGGCATCCGGATTAACATATGTAAGGTTTATTTTGCATGAAATTGCACATTTAGCCGTAATTAAAAAAATGTATTTGTAAATTGCTTGAAAATATAAACCTTGAACCAAAAGTATATAGGACAGACTCACGAAGTAATATGTAACTATTTATAACACATTAAATATAATTCCATTTTCTGGAAAATTCTGAAATTAAAACTGAAGTTTTTGTTTGCTCTTTTTAGATTCGTGGAAAGCCAGTTAATACTTACCAATCCTTTCACAGTGCTACATTCAGTCTGTAGTTGGCAAAATAATTATGCATAAAAAGAGCGTTTGGGACAAATATATGTTCAATAATGTATTGAAAATAAATCAATTAGTGGGTATGATAACAAACAACAACCCGAAGAAATTTTTACGAGTGAAGGGAATTAAAATTCCGTACAACATAATTAAAAACAAATATCGGAAATTGGTCGAGAAAAAAAATTATTCATGCTGTAACAGTTGTGATATTGATTAGTTAGTTATCTGCTCATTGTTTTCATCTATTTAATTATATCTCATTCAAATATAAACCTAAAACAGGAAAAATGATCAGAATTGAAAGACAGTCTACCAAAATGGATCGTAAATCCTAAGAGTTAAGTTCTACCGGCAAAGATGAATGGTTCAACTTTTTCGGCGAGGAATGAGTTATCGATATATCATCAGAAATTTGGGATTGTCTCACTTGACCTTGCGATACATTATTAAAAAAATTATCAGTTGCCAATATATATAGGCAGAAAATGCGTGAATCACGTATGATCGTGCGAAAAGTAGCAAAAAATACCCTAATAAGAGCTCGTGACGTTTTAACATTTTACATAACAATGCTCGGACCTATCTAATTTATTAAGAAAAAATAGTAATTTATGAAAGAAAAGAAACTAAGATATGCAGATTTTTTTTTAAAGCATAAACGACGTAAATGGCATAATTTTATTTTTCGTTGCATAATTTTGCTCGTTTTGGTATTTTTATTGCACGTTTTACAATAATTTTACTGCACGAAATCCGGGCTCTAGTTGTGAGTGTTCACTGCTTAAGACTGATGACACTGAAATCTGCCTTACTTCTCTAAACACAAAATCTAATACCAAATAATTACAATTCAATTTAAAATAATTATAAGCGTGCTCAGACGTTGGGATTAGAAAGAGGAGGATCAGGAATAGCAGGATCAAAAGAAAAATTGAATAGAACTGATTGGTCAAAATGGGTTTGGAGGGGGTTCGGAAGTGAATTGTCAAAAGGGGGTAATTAAAGTAGTAATAAGTAGGGGGTTGGAAGGACAGTGGAAAGGGGGATTAGAAAGTGTATGGAAACATAGTAATAAAGATAACCAACCCAGTACGTTTTTGGCCTTAAGTAAATTTAAATTAACAGTATAACATGGGGGGGGGGAGCTAAATGGGTAGGTCAACGGGAGGGCTAGAGAGGGAGATGGGTGCGGGAATCTCTCCAACTCTTTGTGGAACGATCAGGCGATAGTGCCCTACTCACTGCTTGTGACTTCCCAGTCCTCCTTATTCCTATCAACGCCTACTGTCACCTCCACGTGGTGCCCCCCGGGGAGTCCGATGGGACTCGCGAACAACAGAGGCGGAGATCTGCACTTCTGTCAGCAATGGCAGGAGTGCTGATTCTTCTAGACACCCAAGCCGAGGTGGAGAGAGCTCGAGCAGCAGGCTGAATGATGGGAGGTGTAAAAAATACACACATTAACTCGACCCACTTGGGGCACCAGGCGCACCCCATTTTAATTAATTGCCTTCTGCAGGGAGTGGTGATAGTACCTGTAGTGACTTTTTTCCACCCCCATACTCGTGGGAACAAAAATGAGCCCTAATAAAAATACTAACGGACGGACAGAATTGGCTAATGACCCGGACTGGGACACGGAAATTCGTTTGGATAGTTTGGCTGTAATGGCGCAGGCAGGGAGCTCAGTGGGACCACCTATGGACCCAGCTGAGGAGACATCCAGAAGTTCGCTTGCGACACTCCTGGATGATGTAACCAGACTCTCAGTTATATCTGATGAGTCTGGTGAAAATGGTACTGGTAGGGACAGCGCATCTTCGGAAGTGGCTGAAACCTCCTAACTCAGATTTTCCGGGGCACAGCGCCAGAAATTTAGGAAGCTTAGGAGGGCCGGTAATACCCCGGAGGCATCGGGACCCACAACATTGGTTGTAGGGGACCGTAGCCCCGTGGGTCAAGGACCTGTTGCTAAGCGGACCAGATCCTCTCCTGGGACCTCAGCGCCCGTGGTGAAGAGGTCCAAGAGTGGAGAGAAAATGATCTCATATGCCCTTGCGACCGGAGGCAGCAAGATGGCGATTATCCCCTGAGGATATCCGTCTGTCCAGCTATCAAAGGGACAGAGTGAGGAGGTAACGACTCAGGTGATCAGCTGGAGGAAGATGGATTGAACCCGGGCTTCAGTGGCTTTAGTCACCACCTCGGGGGCTGTATTATTGTCTGTGACGATGATGCCACCAAGGACTGGGTCAACAGTATAGTGAGCAAATTTACCATTAGTGGGGGCATAAAACTCCGCACTGGTAGTACAAATGTGCTCAAAAAGGCAGTCAGGGTAGGTGGATTCTTCCCTGGAGAGAGGATTCCAGAGGACCTATTTTTGAGGAGACTCAGGATCCAAAATGGTAAGGCCCCAGATGTGGACTATTGAACACTGATGGGCACCAAGCATGAGCGAACTGGCTTCTATGGGATTCTGTGAATCCCGGAAACCAGCGTTAAATAACTGGAGGGGAGGAACATGATGGTAGCTTATGTAAAAGGTAAGGATATAGATATTATTCTAATACAAGAACCTTACTTATTCAAGGACAGGATAAAGGGACTGGATATACCAGGATACAGCATTAATGCTGTGCCAACCAGGCCCAGGACCTGCATGCTGTTCAGGAACAGACTAAAATTGTTACCCTTGTGGCATCACTAGTCTTACTCGAAGACTCTTTAATGCTGCCAAAAAATCAGGCAGATGGGACGCTTACAAACAAGTACTCACTGACTATAACAAGACTGTTCGCAGGCTAAAAGGGGAGCGTGGAGAAGTTTCTGTAACGACATAAATGATACAGCATCCACGTTCAGGGTTAATAGAATTCTGTCGAAGCAGTCTGATGGTGGAGTAAGGGGGACGGTCAGAGTTAAAGGGGGGTTCACTAACACTGATAAAGAGACACTGGAAGCTCTGGCGTGTACGCACTTTCCTGACTGTGACTGCTGGATGAGAACCTAACTAATCCCACTGTAGATGAACACTTTGGTGGCAGGACTAAGTGGGTTGAAGCCAATAGAATAATAAGTTCTATGAGGGTGGAATGGGAAATTAACACTTTTGTACCTTTTAAATCTGCGGGTATTAACCGGATTTTCCCTGCCTTACTTCAAAAAGACTTACCTGTACTAAAACCCTACATAATGCAATTATAAAGGGGAAGCTTAGCACTTGCACACATTCCCAATAATTGGAGGGTGGCAAAGGTTTGTTATATTCCAAAGCCTGGGAAGGAGTCTTATTACCCAAAGCATATAGACCTATCTGTCTGACATCCTTCTTCATGAAAGCTCTTGAAAAGATTATTGACAGACATATTAGAGACACGGTTTTAGTTGAAAAGCCACTACATAGTGGACAATTTGCCTATCAGGCTGGCAAATCATGTGAGACCGCACTACATCATTTGGTCTCCAAAATAGAGAAAAGTCTAGCCGAAAAAGAAATTATGGCAGGCATCTTTGTGGATATTGAGGGTGCCTTTGATAGCACCCCTTATGATACTATGGCAAAAGCCTTAGAGAGGAAAGGGGTAGGACTATTAACTTCTGAATGGATCAACTCATTTCTGAAGGGAAGGCTACTCAAATCTGAATTAGGACATGAAAAGCTATGGATTAGACCCATGGGGGGCTATCCACAGGGAGGAGTACTGTCCCCACTCCTGTGGTGTTTGGTTGTGGATACTCTGTTGACCTAACTAAGCTTGCAGGATTTTATAAGCAGGGATATGCAGACGATGTCTCTGATAGGGGGCAAATTTCCGGGGACTATCTCCAGATTGCTCATAATAGTAAGGGACTTCTGAAAGAATGGTGTAAAGATAATGGTCTTGGCATCAACCCCCAGAATGTTAACCTTTGTATCTTCACTAACAGAAGGAATGTGATAATCAGACCGCCACGGCTTGATGGCACTCTGATAAACATCTGCAGTGAAGTTGAATATCTAGGAATTACCCTTGATAGTAAGCTAAAATGGCTTAGTCATATTAGTAAGGTTAGCACGAAGGCACTTCGTTGCCTATGGGCATGTAAGGGAGCTGTGGGCAAATCTTGGGGTCTGAAATCCAAAATGGCCTTATGGCTATATAAGGCGGCGATCAGACCTATTGTACTATATGCTGCTATTGTGTGGTGGCATATAAAAAGGCTGGCGTGTCTTATGACAACTGGCGCCATGAGCACTACTCCCACTGCTGCAATGGAGGAACCTAACACAATTGCACCTGGAGATTGAGGCGCAGGCATTTACCACTGAGTATAGATTTACGAAATTAAGGACAAGATCCAAATCCCTGGTCTACCAGGGGCATAGGACTCTGTTTAATAGGATTGATCAGGATGAGGTGTTGGCAATGCACTCTGACATTCAAGTACAAAGCTATAGGGAGGGACACTATAGTACTAAGATTAGCAGAACTGACTCCCATGTACCATGCAACGGATTTAATTGTTATACAGATGGATCCCTGAAGGTACAAGGTTCAGGGGCGGGAATATGGAGGATGGATAAGCCTAGAGAGGGATTTTCATATCCTTAGGTAGGCATACCTCTGTCTTTCAGGCAGAGGTATTAGCAATCAATGTCTGTGTCCAGTCCCTTATCTAGAAGGGCGTTAGAAACAGACTAATTACAGCCCACACAGATAGCCAAGCAGTTAATCGGGAATTTAAGTGGTTATGCGACCCGGTCAAAGTTGGTGGAAGAATGCAAAGTTAATCTTAACAAACTGTCTGAAGCGAACAGGATATGGGTTGGATGGGTTCCTGGACACTCGGGAATTCTGGGGAATGGAAAGGCTGATCACCTTGCAAGGAGAGGCTCTGAGATGAAACCTTGTATACCAGAGCCCATATGTGGTATAAGCCTTAGCTATGCCAAAAGTTTTTTTTTATTTTTTTTTTTTATAAATATAGTTCATTCCATAAATAGTATTACATTGAATCGGGATGCACCCTTATACTATACTTTTTTTTTTATACAACTTAATTGGACAAAAATTATATTTTATTTATTGGTAAAAATAAACATGAGAAAGACAAAAAAAAACCCAACACTGTTCTTAAAATGAATAAAATACAGGGTATTTAAATGAAATATAAATATTAAAATAACATACAGGCTTCTTAAATTAGTATATGTTTTGTTCGTTTATGTTTATATCTGCATGTCGTAGCTTTTGTATAATTACCTATTTCAGCTATTAAAGGATTCAGAGAGTGGGGGCATGATTGAAAGAATGAATGAGTTAGTTTGAATACGTAATCATGTATATAGGATATATTTAATTCTGAGTGCATCTTTGTTATTTTGGTGTAATAACGGATAATTGTTGACAATTCTGAGGCATTTATTTTGGAATACTTGTAATTTTTTTTAATTAGTTGCACTTTTTAATTAAGAAAATGTAAAAAAAGGTGTTCTCGAAAAATATTTGAAGGGCCAAAATGGTCTTGCAACTATTTTTCAAATCGTTATATGTTCCCAATGAGTTTCTCTGCAACCCTATTTTCATGAAATTAATGTGAGGTTCGATTTAATACCTAAAAACACAAGTGAATATAAGGCTATTTCTTGCTCCGACTGCTAGTGGCGAAGTGACGAAGGGCGGTGGTAAGGATCTCTGACGGCCAGGCATCGAGCACTGGAATGTGATAAATCCTTCGTCACTTCCTCTACTCTACCTCTCCACTAGCGGCCGGAGCGAGAAATGTTCAAACGATTTTTTTTTTTTAATAAATTTTTATCATACATAAGCATTAAAAAAAGCCACAATTTAAGCCCCAAACAAGTTCCTGCGAGAATTACAAGCCTTGCAATAAAATGTCCGAAACAGTCATATTTCGCATTTATTTGTTTTGACCGTCTTCAACTTAAAACTCATTTTTTTCGTATTTTAAAAAATATTACGCACTATTTTTACTTCCTTTTACGTAGCAAAGGAAGTATTTATTGTAATCGCGAAATTTTCGATTTTCAGATTTCACCGGAAATATCAATCTCTGAATCCATTTAGACTAGTTCCGTCTTGACGTCTGTAGGCACGTTCGTTCATATCGCCTAACTCAAAAACGGTTGGTAGTAGAAAGTTAAAATATTTTATTTGGGATTATTGTAAAACCTAGTTGTGAACTTCTCTTTTTGGTCACTACGTAATCACCGGAAATGGTACTTTCTTTGAAGGTCATAATTGATTTTCGTCAAAAATTATATTAAAATATAATGCAAAACATCTCAAATTTGGTATTTAAGACTGTTTTATCATTATAAATAACTGATTATTTTATACAGCAAAATATCTCAAATATGATATAGAAGACTTTTATATCAATATAAAAAATATACTAGATTTTGGTTAAAATTGAAAGTTTGGTACTTTACTTGAAACTTTTTTTTTTTTTACCTTCAGCCTTCTTAGGAGGGAGACATAGGAATTGTACAAGAAATCACAAATTATATTAGAGTGTAGGGATGTAATAGCAGAAGTACGTAAAATGCATTTATATAAAATAAGTTTGTTCTAGCATACTTCTGTAGTTGTTTGAAATAAAATCTCTAAAATTCCTAAAGTATTTAATAATTAGAATCACCCCTCAAATGAACAAGGAAGTAAAAAAAAAAAGGTACTGATTGACAAGTGAGGTTCCACTTTTTCTTGGATGTAAATCCAAAATGTGATTATAATCAAGAAAATTTTCGATTTTATTTTTAACAGAAATATACATTTTAATCATCCCAGAATCCATTTGGACTAGTTTCGTCGTGACATCTGTGCTTACGTTCATTCGTGTCTCGCAAATTAACTAACACACAATAGTGAAGACTTTAAGATATACTTTTATTGTCTAAACAAAAATGTTACAATGACATTTATAATGCTTCTTACAAACTAAGTTACAATATCTTAGCTATCTTACATCATGGCTAAGAAGGAGTAGTTGCAAGGAGATGAAAGAGGGGGATAATTTCCTCTACACCTAAATTCTGGGTGGCCTATTTGGGAACAATTCTTGGAAGCTCATGTGAAGTTCTTGTGAGGGCTGTTCTGACGGTTCAGTTAAAATATACAATTGACATCTGAACTAGAATATGGTAGCAATAAACTGTTGAATATAAGAGAGAGCTTGACAGGCTTTCCGGTAGGAGACAAAAGATCTTTGGGCAGTGGTCAGCCGATGCTGGCAGTGACAAGGTGTTACCACATGCTAAGGATTCCCATATGTATGGTCTAAGACAATAGAGAGCCCTGAGAAGGCAGTTTACTGATATTAAACTAGTGTTTAAAATTATAGTTATAAAATTGTTAAACATAATAGTCGTCTGATAACTCGTCCCTCCCTTCAAAAGCAAGGTCCACCGAAGCTATTAATAATATATTAAATCCCGAGACATTAATTCATCTTTGGATAGAGTTTCTTAAGCTCTACTATCAAAATGTGAGGAAATATGAATCAGGTTCCTGAGGTTAGGATCGGGTATGTAGATTACATTTTTGTCTATAACTATGCTTACATTGGTTCTAAATTGTAACTTTTGTGATTTAGAATTCCTTAAAGATAGATTACAATAATGGTTACTCTTTACATTCATGAATCCTTTCTTGATTAGTTATAGTCATTAGTTTCTATTTTATGATACAAGTATAGTATTTTACTAACATACTGATGTTTTATATGCTATACAAATAATATTTTACTTATATTTATAATTATTCTAGAGGATATTGATTGTTTAACTTTATCATCCTTTATAGTGGATAATCTTAACTTGAACATCATTATAACATACGAGTGGTATAAACACAAATGAAATAGGATAACTTAATACAATAAATATATAAATACAATAAACAATTATACCTTCTTATTAACTTAGTATTCTAATATTTAACATATGTTTATACACTATTAATATATAATATATATTAACTTAGTTTCATTTCTATGTTTGTTGCTTTATTGGAAAAATAGTATCTAGTTCCCTTTTTTATTAATAATAGTTTTTTTTTTTTTTTGTTTTTTTGACTTTACGAAGCTTCTAGCATATTAAAATGATATAGTTTAATATTATAATCCCAAACAATTAGTCATAATTTTTACACCTGGAGATGTACTAAAAGTTATAATCCTAGTTTATATTTTTATGTAAGTTGCTTATTACCTAATATAATATGAATAATAATGACTTTTTTGTTTTACACAAATTATTATTCAAATTGTACAAACTGTACACTCGTTTTGAAACGATATTCTATAATAAAATTACACTTTTATGGCTTATTTAATAATTATTATCAATAAATAATTTAATCTAACTTTCTCATTTTTAATTTTCATTGCATTTAATAATAATAATAATACCTATACTTGGTACAAAGTTAAATAATATCGTTTAGTAACGTTATTTCTATAAGGACACTTGTATTAATTATCAGAAAATAAACAATAATACATTATTTAATCAAACCTTACGTTTTTTCACTTATAATTTTCTTTTTATTTATATATATATATATATATATATATATATATATATATATATATATATATATATATATATATATATATATATATAGTTAATATTTTTCTTTTATTAATATATTTTATTTTAAATAAAATAGTGATTAATTGCTAAATAATATTTTATCCTTTCTCATACATATTTTTCTCAATCAATTAATCATATTACTAAATGTATGTTGATATAATTTTTTAGCTAAACCAATCATATAATTATACAATTAATGAAGTATCTAACTATAATTGTTTCTTCATTTTCGAAACTAAAATCAATATTGATAAATTTTATATATAATATTAATTTTTTCTAACACAATAAGATAAAATACATTATATTCATATAACTATTGGAATCAGGAAGTAACAATGTTTTCTTTTTCTTTTTCAGTAATACAGCAAATAATTCAATTTTGAGTATTAAAATTTTATTGTGTCATAATATGACATAATTGGCTAAACGTCAATAAAATAAAATAGTAGTTACTATTTACATATTAGTGTGAAATGTTGAAATACGTCATCATTCCTGTTATATTTAATGAATGATACCTGAATAAATGATAAATGATTAGTATCTATTAACGTTCTTTAACCGATTTGATTCAGATTTTCAGAATTCAGAGGCTATGGGCTACTTTGTTTTGGTTTTAAGATGTTAAAATTAATAATAACAAAAGGTTTTTCGAATTTAGAATTTAGTATATTAATACAAGCTAATATATTAATACATTTTCCAATTTTTTCTATTTGTGTAAAATGTACAATAAAAATTCTTGTTCAAAATGTATACATTACCAAAGTAAGAATGTTATATTATTATTTGAAACAATTATGATTTTATTCATTATGTTGCACATACTTTTTCATCAAGTGCAGTATTTTTTTAGAATGTTTTAGTTTAATTTTTGAAGTTAATAAATTGATACATTTATCTATTGACTATGTGTAGATGTGTTTATTGTACCATCTACTAAAAATTCTTGTTAAAAAATATTCGCTACCTATACGCTATTGCTAGGATCTTATTTTCAATTATTTATTTTTTTTTTTATTTACACGAAAAACTGACTTTATTATTTTTCATATGATCTTTAGTAATATTTGTGTATGTCATCATAATAATATAAAAATCTTGTAACGCTTAACGGAAACTGAATAAAATAATATATGATTTAACCAATTTTAATTCGGAATATACATAAATACACTTTTTATTGTGTGTTTAAATGGTTTTTACAATTACTAATGTGTTTGTCTATTTTATTATTATTATTATTTATTTCCTTCTTTTTTTTTTTTTCTTTTTTTTTTTTGAATGATTTAAATATAAAATTTCAAATTGTATTTAAGATTGTTTTTATGTTAATTTACGGGCTAATATGGACTTTGAAATTATATAATAATGGATATCTCAATACACAGCGCCTGTTATTAAGTTTTGTTCCGGTTTTAGCATCCATTAGTAAATTTTCTTTTTAGCAATGGGCAAGTTATCAGGTCTCAACATCCACAGATAAATTTTATTCTTGCCAGTAGGCCATTTACTCAAATAGCTAATTTTATTTTTTATTCTTGTTTTTAATTTGTTTACTATATCTCCTATGTCAGCTTTATTTCCTATTCGTTTAATCATTTTATTAAATTTACAATAATCTGTTAACAGCTTTCTTTTAATTTCTGCATATTTTTTAGTTACCTTTGAGCTAAATGTTAATAAATCTTGAATGTTACCACCTTTTTTTATATCAACATTACCTCCAGTAATTGCTGCAGGATCTTGTGATATTATTTCATGAAACATAGAAAAATTATTTAATTCAAGATTTTGTTTCGAGAAATTATGAATTATATTAAAATTCTCATGTTTGATTTTACATTTTACTTGTAAATCTTTATTCGAAATTAAACTTTCTTGATTTGTTTTTAACGGCTTCTTTAAATCTTTCTCATGTAAAGATTCAATAGGCACCGCTTTCTTCAAATCATCTTCTATTTTAATTGATTTTAAAGTATTTAATTTAGTCGGCGGTTTTATTCCTTTATCTTTTAGATCTTTTTTCTTATTAAATGCTATGTCCAGTTTAACCTGATTTGTGTAATCAGTATGTTCTTTTATTATGCCTTTTTCAACGGTTTTTACAACTTTTCGGAAACATTTTTGATCATTTATGAATGTTTTAAAATTTTGTGGTATTATATCATTCTCTTTTGTTAAAATTTCTTCAGAGTTTAATTCATTATTTCTAAGTTTAATTCTAACTCTTTGATTTGTTTGTTTTGTTCATTTACGAATAATTTACTATCTAAACGTTGATTTTGGATTGCTTCGGCTTTTACTTTATGTTTTTTTGTTTCGGGTTCTTCGTCTGATATTAATACTTCTCTAATTTTATTTTCAATGGGCTTTAACGGAAATGCTTTATTGTCATTAATTTTTATATCGTCTTGAACATCAATGTTAGTTTCCTTATGTTTGATGTCTGAAAATTGTACAAAATCATTATTTTCTATTTCCGATTGTTCTATTTCCGGCTCTTCTTCAAAATCTTCACCGAGAAAATGTTCTAAGTGATAGAACCAATTTATTTTTTCCTCTAGTTCCCGAATTTTCCGATCTTTATCGTTATTTTGTATCCTTCGTACAGGTTTTGAAGAAATCAGATCATTTTCATATTTTAATAAAATCCTCAAATCATCGAAACTTCTTAATTGATCGGCTTTCGACATCAATTTCATACTAATTTGCATTGCTATGTTTGAGAAAAAATGATAGAGCAATCGGCGATCTAATTTAGCTATCACCATTTCTCTATTAATTATTTTATCAAAATAATGTCGGGATATTAATAAATTGCGAATTTTATCCAACCGTTGAAGTAAATCTAAGGGGTGTTCATTATTTTTAATGTTTGTTTCAAATAATTTAAACGTCAATTGTTCGATTGACCGGTTATCTTTAAATGTATTTTCGAGGCAATTTAATAAATCTTCAATTGTTTCGAAATTATATGTTGATTTTATAAATTCTGCTTTTGCAGTGAGACGATCTAAGACTTCTATTAATAATGCTTTTTCATTAATCTCTCTAAATATATTATTTTTTTCGCATACGATTTTTTTCTCTCGTCTTATTATATTTAAAAATCTTAAAAGTGTATCCGGATTACCGTCATAGTTTGGTATATGATCTAAATCCATACTATTTAATTGGAATGATGCCATACTTAACAATTTTAGTTCTTTCACTAAAAATTCCAATCAATAAATTAATAAATTGTACAATCTGTAATAATAAAATATAAAATTATAAAATAATCATAAATAAAAGTAAAATCTTAAGCTTACTGAAGTAGGTCGGTGTCTTCTTTGTTAGTACCTGGGATCAGTAGGCCAACAGAAGACGTCAGTTTAGAATACCTCGGATGAGTGATTTTCTAAAGCTGGATGTTGCTAAAGAATCTTGGTACCTCGGGTGAGTGGGCCAATCGATGACAAACAGATACCTCGTAAGAGTGGGTCTGCCAGCCAAAGTTCTTCAGATTTCGGTTCGGACAGTGAAGATTACACGAGAATACCTAGGATTAGTGAGTTCCCGATGCTTACTGTTCCTTCTTTGGGAGCCAATTAACGAACACACAACAGTGAAGACTTTAAGATATACTTTTATTGTCTAAACAAAATGTTACAATGACATTTATAATGCTTCTTACAAACTAAGTTACAATATCTTAGCTATCTTACATCATGGCTAACTCTGATATGGAATGTTCAATATAGAATCTTAGAGAAGGCTTTATAGGGATGAGAATAGAGAGGGGATGAAGTTGCAAGGAGAAGAGGGGATAACTTTTGGTTGAGGAAAGCTTGGTGGAAGCTATTCCTTAGGGTTTGGCAAAAAGGGCCATAAAGTCGTTCGATTGACAGGAGACGGACAGAAATAAATGAGGAACACAAAATGCAGGATGCAGATATGGCGTGTCAGATTCAAAGAAGTGGCAGCGGATCCCATGCGGGCGGCAATTCATACCAAGTGTTTTCCCACGGGAAATGGTCATAGGTGGTGGCTGGTCAAGCATGTGGATACCATAAATAACTCTAGACCAGTAGGTCTAAGATGTAGGGCGGATATACTAATTAGAGTGCCCTATGGGAATATAACTATATCGTTATAAAAATTGTTAAATATAATAGTCGTCTGATAACTCGCATCACTCAAAAACGATTAGTGGTAAAAAATTAAAATATTGTATTTGAGATTTTTGTAACTCCTAGTTGTGAACCTCTCTTTTTAGTTACTATATGATCAGCGGAAGTGGTACTTTACTTGAATGTCATAATATATTTTCATAAAAAATTATATTAAAATATAATGCACAACTTTTCAAATCCGGTATATTACATTTACAAATTAATACAAATAACATACGAGATTTTGGTTAAAATTTTCAAACAGAAAGTGGTACTTTACTTGAAGGTTATAATTGAATTTCATCAAAAATTATATTAAAATATAATGCAACAATTCTCAAATTTAGTATTTAAGACTTACATACTAATATATAAATAACATAATAAATGTTGGGTAAAATTGGCAACCGAAATAATACAAAACATATCAAATTTGGTATGTAAAACTTTTATATCAATAGAAATTTTATCAATATAAAATAGTGGTGTTTGCGTATGTGTCTATAGTTTAATATGCGCAGAAGAAAGTCATACAGAATTCTTAAGCATCAATAACACTGACTGATGTCAATACTAGGAAGTAAACATTGACAAAAAAATCACCGGTAACTAATCCATTATCAAAACAATTAGTCGTTTATAAATGCTTCATAGTTTTATGGTTACTAATTTGGGCAGGTAGTGATGCAACTGAGACCTATGCCTAATAAAGAAGGATACTTGTTAAAAACTATGTCATCAGTTCAATTAAGGAAGGCAGGCAGTATTGATCTTCCTATAAGTAGCTAATGACCATTATCGTTCATATTTTATCTATTTTGATTTCATATTATCCCTCCATAACCCACATGAGGTTCCAATGGTCGGTCATAGAAGGAACATTGAGCCCAACAGAAGTCAATACCCATCCACTACTGGAGAAGAAGCTCCGATCATTAGAGGGAGAAGATAAGGTGGAAATTGTCGGGTTATTGGAGAAGTACAATAGTTTTATCAGCCCATCTGAAGAAACAACAAAGGAGTTAAGTTGTAACAATGTTGTGGAGCACACGCCATCGATGTAGGAGATACACAGTCAATCGCTAGACGACCATACAGGACTCCCCATTCCCTGCGGTAAGTGGTGAAGGAACAGATCAAAGATCTACTGGAGAAAGGACTTGTCCAAACCTCCATAAATCATTGGTCGGCTCCTATAATCGTCGAAGCCACCTAAGTACCGGTTTTGCACAGACTTCCGAGGACTTGATGCTGTAACGCGAATTGATACTTATTCCCCCCTCCTTAACACCAATGAGATTCTGGACAGACTAGGCAGGAGAACATATTTCACAACGTTGGATTTAGCTAGCGGATACCATTAGATAACAATACGTGAGGAAGACAAAGAAAAGACGGCTTTCAGCACTAACGATGTGTATTATGAATACCTGAGATTATGAATTACATGAGAATGACATTTGGGTTGGCGGGAGTTCCTGCGACGTTCAATATACTTATTCAATAAAAGGCTTGTAGACTTCGTTTTACCCGATGTGTGTGGCGATGAGTGCATGATCTACTTGGTGGATATTGTTATTTTCGCTGCGTCGCCAGAGGTGCACCTTGTTCGTCTAGAGAGAGTTCTACACAGATCTTTGAGGGCAGGGTTGACTTGCAGTCAATCTTTCGAAGTGCCATTTTATGAAAAACGAATTAATATATCTAGGCTATCTTATCAGTAAGGACAGGTTGAAGCCCGACCCAAGAAAGGTTAAAGCTGTCGAGGAATACTCCATACCAACAAATTTGAATGAGCTTCAAACTTTTCTTGGTTTATCTACCTCCAATAGGAGATTTATTAAGGATTACGCCGATAGAGCTCGGCCCCCAACGCAGATGACGAAGAAGAAAATTAAATTCGAATGGACTCGAGAAAGATTAGATGCATTCGATGATTTATGTATGTGCTTTAAAGAGGAACCCGTCCTCACCTACCCTGATTTCAGCCTACCCTTTATTCTCGCCACGGATACATCCGGAGTTGCTATTGGAGCAGTTTTGTCACAGAAAGTTAATGGAGCGGAGAAACCTATAGCTCAAGGCAAATTACAAGGGCCGAGATTAATTATTCCGCAAAAGAACGAGAGATGATGGCTGTTGTTTGGGGCTTACAAGGATATTTGTACGGCCGAAAGTTTGTGGTGATAACTGACCACGCGCCCTTAAAATGGTCATTGGGGCTAAAAGAACCCTGCTCGAGATTGATGAGGTGGCAAATAACTCAAAAAAAAAAAAAAAATACTGGCGGAGTATGAATATGGGATGCGGCACAAGTCAGATGTCTTACACAAAAATCCAAACTCTCTCAACCAAGCTGTACGAATTATTGAAGTTGCCACGAATCAGGTTCTTGACTAAGAAAGCATTGCAAAAGAGCAAGCAGCCGACGAGGATTGTTTGGGAGTTCTAATAGGGTTGAAGGATCCGTACACTTTCGATGAGGATTCTGTTTTACAAGTTGGGTGATGATTAAAAGTTGGTTGTTCCAAAATCATTACGGCCACACTTTCTTCACTGGCTAAACGATGGGCTCTTCGCAGGTCATGGCTGAATTAATCGTACCGCTAAGCGGGCTAAGCAATGTCTTTACTAGAAGAACCTTTGGAAGGACGTTGAAGAGCAAATGCGCAAGTGTAAGGCCTATTCAAGAAGAAGGCTCTTACCCAAGGTTCTCAGCGAATCCCCTTTCCACTCCACCTATCCAGGACAAAGGGTTGCAATGGATATCCAAGGTCCCTTCCCAAAAACTAGGAGGAGTAACAGATACTTTTAAACGATTGTGGACTATTTCACGAGATACGCTGAAGCCATCACTAAAAAGAAGAGAGCGCAAAAGAAATATCCGTGGCTTTCGTCGAATTTCGGTCCAGTCTACTTAAAAGAACATGTAGAAAGCTTGGGATCCAAAAAATCCTAACAACTGCCCACCGACCGAACGCTAACGGACGTGTGGAGCGTCTTCATCGCACCCTGATCGATTATATGTTCCACTTTGTGAACAAAAAGGCCAGAAACTGGGACCAATGTGTGTCCTTCGCTCTTGCAGTTTATCGTAGCTCCACCCATCGCGCTACTGGATATACACCAAACTTCCTAAAATTTGGAAGGGAGGTCAGTACATCCTTTCATTGTAATATTCATCCTTCAATAAATGAACAGTCTGATGTCTACCCTAAAGACTTGCTTAATCACATGCAGGAAGCGTATTGAATCGCTAGCCAGAAGAGTATGAAGGTTGAAGAGGAAAACATGAGAAGATTGAACAAAGGACGACATACTCGCACGTTAAAGCCTGGTGATCTGGTCTACGCCAAGAAGTCTGGGCAATCATTTGTTGTCTGTCGCAAGTTTCTCCTACCTTGGGAGGGACCTTTTAGGGTTTTGGAAAGATCGAGCTCAGTCAATTATATTATAGAGAGAGCCGGTGGGAAGAGACTGGTCATGCATATTGATCGGCTAAAGTAATACCATCCGTTCTCGTTGAAGTGATAACCGGAGATCACGACGCAGCTCATTCAAGTGATTCCGGGATGATTACATCCATATATCATCCACAGCCTCAGTGCCATAACACCAGCAACGTCGTGGTCCGTGGCCTAGCATGGCGCAGCGGCAAGTTTCGCCATTTCTTGTATCTTGTCGTTCAGTCCGAGAAAGAAGAGCCCCCGTCCGCTTTAACCCTGTTCCAAAAGGAGGAAACTATAGCCAACGAAGAGTCAGAAAATATCATGTCAGATTCAGAACGAGAGGGAGGAGCTGAGGAATTCGAAGAGGTATTTTAAGAGGAAGAGCAGGAAACCCAGGAAGAAGAAGCGCTAGCCGAGCCCTTTCCACAGCTGCAGCGCCAGGTGAGGAGGAGCTCCTCCAGATATTCAATGATTGTTTGGAGAGGGGTCACTTTCCAAGCAAGTGGAGGACCGCAGACTTGAGACTGCTCTACAAGGGAGGAGGGAAGGACAAAGCATCGCCTAAGGCGTACAGGCCGATATGCCTCCTCCCTGTCGTCAGCAAAGTCCTGGAGCAACTGATCGTCACGCGTCTTCGACCGATCCTCAGTGCAGCTAGTCATCCACGGCAATTTGGCTCGACCCGTGGCAAGGGAACCACCGATGCGCTGCTGAGAGTGCGTAGGGACGTGGAGGAGAGAGCGGAGAAATATGTCATGTTGGTGCTCTTCGACATATCCTCCGCCTTCGACAGTGTATGGTGGCCCTACGTGCTCCAGCGGCTGCAGGAGTTCGACACCCCCAGCAATTTGTACTCCCTCGTTAGTAGTTACCTCAGTAACAGGAGCGTAAACATCAGAGGTAGCTACTACGAGGTAGAGCGGAGGATAGAGAGAGGCTGTCCGCAGGGCTCTGTCCTGGGTCGGCCCTGTGGAAGCTTGTCTTCGACCAGCTGCTGGGGGAATTGGAGGAGAGAGGGTTCCTTGCCACGGCCTACGTCGACGACCTGGCGGTCATAGTGGCCGAGGATAGCAGAGCCAGACTGAAAACACAGGCAGAGAGGTGCGCCAGTCTCGTGTCAGAATGGTGCGTGAGGAGGAAGCTGAGCATGGCCGCAGCCAAGACCCAAGCCATGCTCGTAAGAGGCTCCACAGACAGGGCTCACCCTATCATATTGGAGATAGATGGCCAGAGAGTGAGGATGGGTGAAGAGGTGACGTATTTAGGAGTGAAGATGAGGAGAAGATTCGACGTCACCCCTCACCTAGACTACCTGAAGGATAGGGTGACCCGGTCTATAAATGGCTTGTACAGGATTGGGGGTGCGTTCTGGGGCATCAGATAACCAGCTACAATGACCATTTACAAGGGCGTGGTCATGGGTATCTTGAGGTACGCATCCCCAGCATGGAGCCAACACCTCACGCAGTTGCAGAGGAAGAGACTGGCGACGATCCAGAGACTGGCTCTGCTTAGGGTCACTAAGACATACAGAACGGTGTCGCATGAGGCGGTGCAGGTGCTAGCCGGAGCGATGCCCCTAGACTTCGTCCTCAAGGAGGACAGAATAATGTATAATGTGAAGAGGCAGGGGCTCGACGCGCTACCGGAGGGACTCCGTACCAGAATCGGCGAGAACCCCAACCAATGGAAGAAGATATTGAGGGAGGATACCATCGAGGAGTGGAATGGACGGTGGGTAGGGAGTCAGAAGGGAGCTACCCTAAGGAAGTTCTTCCCCACCGTCCAAGAAAGGCTGAAGGCAAGATGGGTCCTCCCTGATTACTGGGTCTCGCAGATGCTGACAGGGCATGGAGGTTTCCGGGGGAAACTACAGGAACATGGGAAGGACATAGACCCCCGGTGCCCCACCTGTGGAGTCCCTGAGACTGCAGAGCACGTGATCGTGTCCTGCACCGCAGTAGAAGGACACCGAGCCAGGTTGTCGAGAAGTACCGGGATCTTCGCCCTCGCCGAGTCGGACTTCCCCCGTCTGATGGAGGAAAAGGTGTACCCCTTCTTCAAGGACTTCGTGTACAGGTGGAAGGAGGTGGTGGGTCCTGAGCACTTCACACTGGGAAGGGCCAGACCACCCGAAGTCGGCGAGCCTGAGGATGGCTGATGGGACCCGGACGGAGGCGGTGGGCCGGGAGGGCTGGACCGGCTTCCGGACGGATGCAGTCAGTGAGAGGATCCGGACGGATGCGGTGGACCAGGAGGGCTGGACCAGTATCCGGACGGATGGAGCTGAAGAAGGGATCCGGACGGATGGAGAGGATAAGGAGCAGCCCTAAGATGCGCAACTGCGCACCGGGCTGCTCCGTAGTAGCAGACAAGGTGCAGCCCTAAGGCGTGCAAACGCACACCGGGCTGCACCACAGTAGCGGGAAATTATAATAATTCTACCCAGAAATGGAAAATGTAAAATAAGAATTTTGTAAATAAATGTGTTGATTATTGGTGGCAGTGGCATACGCTACCCCAGCGTAATACCCCACTGCCACCACGACCCCGTATGACCGAAAGGTCAGGTAGGGAAAAAAAAAAAAAAAAAAAAAAAAAAAAACTGCAGCGCCAGGTGTCCGGGCCACAAACATCCACTCGATGGAGGTAGGCCATAACTAGAAGAGCACCAACAAGATACTCTCCGGAGCATGGATCGGGGGATGGAACACTTTCTTCTCAAAAGGGGGAGTGATGTGAGAAGTAGATATATCAATATGTCAATCATTTCGGTCATATGATGAGGTGAATGGATAGTTGTGGGGGAAAGGTTATGCTCAGATTGTAAGGTTAGTTGTGGTTAATGTTTTGTTTTTTTAATGTCATTATTATTGCTAATGTAAATATAAAATAATCGCTACGAATTTGTGTTTGTTGATCACGATACCCCTTACATCTTCATCTAAAATTGCAAGCCGTGGGACAAAAATAGTCACAGATGAATTCAGTACAACGGTTTACATTAAAAATAATCTTGTTCTCTTCTTCGAACCCTAAAATGATCAATATTATTTTGAAGTAGATCGATTTAATGAACAATGGTTTGTAACTGTCGACAGAGGAGATTTATCACATAAGAGAATGGGTCATACTTCTCAAGCTCTCACAATTTAGTTTACTTACTCCACACGACATATGCGAACCATGTGCTGAAGAAATGACGAAGAGACAACCCTTTCATGAGAACAAAAAGCGTGCAACAGAAATAGGTAGTCTTATTTCAAGTGATTTAGTTGGTCCTATCACATCAATGGGAATATTTTCAGGTCATATTGATAATTATTCTCTTTTTTTCGTTGTTAAACTGTTGAAACATAAGAGTTTGAGGACCTACTGTTTATGAAACCAATAAACCACCAATCTCTGTTTCATCTTGAGGTAAATCTCTTTCGAATCTATGGAATGGGCGAAATGATCTATCCAAATCAAAAATATTTGGATGCAGAGTATAGCATACTCTGACACCTAAGCCAGGGATATTGGAACACCGAGCAGTTCGTGTTATAATGGTCGTTTACTGTGGAGGTGGCTACAGATTGTGGCTGCCAAAGGAAAGAAAAATAATTAAGTCAAGACATGTCAAATTTGATGAGTTTATCATGGAATAGAAAGAAAATAATATGTTCAAGGAAAATACTCAAGAAATTGTCAAGACAATTCAAGTGATAGAAAATATCCATATGATAACAACTAACGAAGAAAATAAACAAGTGATGCAGAATAATTTACAAAAGGATTATACTGCGACAGAGAAAATAGTTACTACAAACAGAAAAAAGCGGATATCTGGATGACTACGAGCTATACACAGTTTACTGTTTTTTATCGTCAACTAATGAAGAACCAAAAACTTTTGAACAGGTTATGGAATCGTGCGATAAATTCAGAAATAAAGTCGCACGAGAAACTTGCAACTTGGACTACTGCAAAAATACCTGAAGAAATAAAAGCTATATTTATACACGTTGGGTGTTTAAAATCAAAGAAGATGACACCAAGAAGGCAAGACTAGTTGCTCGTGATTTTCAAGTTCCTCAAGAATAATGGGAATTTTCCTACGCACCTGTATGTTGGATTCCTACTATTCGACTCCTGTTATCAGTAGCAGTCCAGTGGCTTCTGGAAACCCCATCTGCCTTAGAAAAGCATATTGCACACTATTGAAAGATCTAAAGAAGATTTTAATACAAAAAAACTTAGGTTGTCCTAAATCGTTTTTAGGAATGGAAATTAAACATGTTAGAAATGGATTACACCTCTCAAACTAAAATGATAGATCGTTTGACAAAAGAGTTTGGCATGAAGGGGTGTAGGGAAATCTAAAAACCGATGGAAGTTAAGTTCAAGGCAGATAAAAGTTGTATATTGTAAAGGAAATGTCATATAGAAGACTGATATAGTCTAATGTATAGTATTCTCTGTTTTAGGTATTCCGAAATTAAAGAATGTAATTAATTCACTTTAAATATTTTACCACGAAGAAAAATATGAACACATTAAATAAATAATTCAGTCTTACAGCTTACAAAGGAAGGTTTTTTATTTCTTAGAATACTCAGTGCTGCCAAGACACATCACTCTTCCCCTTCTAGAATGGCAAGTAAGTTAGTCTCTGAGGAAGTTTGTGTTCCCTCGCCTGTCTGGTGGTGACAGGTTGACCATCAGGTTTTTCTGACGAGGACATCTGGAAGTTCGATGAAGAACCAGTAGGTGAAATTGGAGAACCTTGGGAACTTCTGACTCAGAAGATGGTAAGTTGGAAGTCACGAAGGGTCTCAGCTGGGAGCTATGCTTTTTCTCTCCAGGCTCTAGAATGTACGTGTTCCTCCGACAACTGCGAGTTATGAGTCCCTTCATCCATGTTGGGTTACGATCTTCTTTCACCCAAACTGGTTGTCTTTCCTTGAAGAATTTTTTTGGATAATAAGAGGATGTACTTGTCTTGAGTGGGTGTATAATATCTAATTTTGTTCTTAATTGTCGACGCAAAAACAACTCTGCTGGACTTACTCCCGACGCAACCGGAGTGGAACGAAATTGGCATAATTCTACATATTCCGCAGTGAATGTGTAATTCATGAGCAAAAGGCTCCACCTCTGGAGTCTATTTGCTGCAGTTTGATGCACTCCTTCCTTGCAATTTAGAATATGCATCAGAGGACGACAATCTGTCTGTAATATAAATTTCCTACCCCATAAAAATTTTTGAATTTTTTTGATTCCATAAATCCGTTCCGTCCCGTTCCGTCTGGGAATCGGTGTAAAAGAGTCTTCAAGGTTCTTTCACCTAATTTCTATAAGAATCTAATAATAAGTCTTGTTTCTATAAGAATCTATACTGATGGGATATTTTCCACTAAGGCAAGCTAATTACTTATTAAGTATAAATTGTTACTTCAACATAGTCATATGCAGGTTTACCAAATGCGAGTTTTAATTAAACTTTTTTGGTAATATTATAATTTCCCTAATATTGCTTACACTTCTAATGTATTAGGAAGACGGAAGATAGAGCTTTAATGTGAGAGTTCTCGCTCGTGTATACTAGTGATTTTATATAAATCATTATAAATGTACTAGTTATCAGTTCCTGCTATTCAACCCAGACAGGGGTGATAATACTATTTTAACCTCCTTGGTGTTAACATAGCCAACCTAAGTGGAAAGTGATGTAGTTTGTTACCAAAGATCTATGAAGTGTATTACAAGAATATGTTTTTTAAGTGAAGTGTTGTTTTACTAATTCCAGCCTTATACCTAACAACTTTAATATTACTTATAAATTATATATCACAAATTATAAATTCAAAACTAATTATTCAAGTATTTGCAGATCAGTCGTTTCTAAATTTATATTTCTGGTTATTTTAGGAAGGGTTGCACCCAGCTTTTGTGGGGCCCTTTCAAAAAGTAAATCAAGTATTAGTAAAAAAATAATAAATAATTAGCGTTAACTTTTCAAAAATATATGTATACCGCCTGTGAACAACATTAGAAAAAAAAACATGAATGGATAAATAAATTAAAAAAAATGTTTTACAACAAAAAAATTTGAGAAAAAATATTTTTAGGTTTGACAAGAAATGAGACTGGAAACTTTTTAATTGTTGTAGTTTATTTATGTATGGAACACACTTTTAACTACTATAATGCTCCGACCTAAAGTGCAGAAGAATTTCTGACTATGTTGGCCATTGTAGAGAGGTATTTATTTTCTAGGGAAAACTCAGCCAGGTATTCGTTTAACACTTGAGGATGATTCAATATCAAAAATGGGGTGTGAACAACATTAGAAAAAATAAATAAATTCAACAAATTTTTTTAAATCAAATATAAGATTCGAGTAACCAATATTTATAGATTAGACTAGGACCCAGACTAAAAATATTCTATTTCTAAGTATATTACTGTATGGGAACGACTTTTTACTATTAAAATATACCAACCTAAAGCTGATAACGGAATTTATCCTGGTGTTACTTCAATACTTAAGGATAGTTGGAATTAAAAACCGCCTGTGAACAACACAGGAAACAAAATAACCTATGAATGGAAAGTAAATGATTTTAGTTTGGTGAAAAGAATATACTCTTTGAGCGCCAGAGTAGTTATAACACCAACCTTGCAGGCCAGTGGCTGATTGCAGTCCTTAGACTGGACGATGGAACCGCCACTTCCCTAAGCCAAGTACATTTCTCATAGTATAATCATTTATGGAACTGACTCTTAACTATTAAAATACACAGATTTGAAGTATGGAAGGATACCAGACTGAGTTGGTAATAGCAGAGAGGTATATTTTATTTTGAGATATCAACCTGGTATTTTTTCCATAATTAAGGATGATCCAATATCTACTAACCACCAGTTATCTATATTAGAAATAATAAAATAAATTTAACAATTTGATTCAAAATAAATGAAAAGATTTGAGGAACCAATATTTTTAGATTAGAATCGCAAGGAAATTAGATAATTTGCTCTACTTAATGTACATTACTTATTTATGGCGCAGACTCTTCACTATAATACACACCAACCTAAAGTGCAATAGGAAACTTGAATAAGTTGGTCATAGTGGAGAGGTATTTTATTTTATTTTTTTTAGACACAACTCAGCCTGGTGTTCCTTCAATAGTTAAGGATGGTCCAATATCTAAAAACCACCTGTGAAAAATATTAGAAAAATAAAATAAATATAACAAATTGATTGAAAACATTTGAGAAACCAATATTTTTATATTAGAATCGGAACGAAATTAGAAATTTGGTTCTACTTAATGTTTGTTTTTATTTATTTATGGGACAGAATCTTGACTATTACAATGCACCGAATTAAATTCAATTCCACACAAATTTGGCCATAGTAGAGAGATATTATTTTTTGGGAGGGATAACTTAGTATGGTATTCTTTCATTGCTTAAGGATGGCCTGATATGAAACATTGCCTGTTAAAATATTTTAATAAACAACCCTATAAATAGAATGTGATGAGTGTAGTGTACTGATACATCGTATTAGCTCCACCAACCTGACGGGCCAGTGGCTGTCCATAGACTGGTCGATGGGGCCTTTACTTCCCTACTATGTTTCATGTAGTATAATCATTTATGGGACAGACTCTATACTATTAAAATGCACCAACCTTAAGTTCAGAAGGATAACAGTTGGACATAGTGGAGAGATATTATTTTTTGGAATTGACAAATTAGCCTCCAATTCCTTCTATACTTGAGGATGTGCCGATATCTTAAATCCCCCTTTAGCAATATTGGAAAAAAAAATTGTAAATGTGAAATGATTCTAGTTTGAGCGATGGAGTATTTGTTCCTCCAACCTTGCAGGCCAGTGGCTGATTGCAGTCCTTAAATTGGGCGATGGGACCGCCACTTTCCTAAGCCTGCTATATTTCTGGTAGTATAATCACTTACGAAACTGAGTGCACAACTTAACTAAATGCACAGGCTTAAGTACAGAAGGATTCCAGACTGCGTTGGTAATAGTAGAGAGGTATATTTTATTCTCAGATAACAGCCTAGTACTTCTTCAATAATTAAAGATGTTCTGATATCTAAAATCCGCCTGTTACCTAATAAATAATAAAATAAATAAATAAATTTAGCAAATTGATTTAAAATAAATGAAAAGATTTGATTAACCAATATTTTTAGATTAGAATCGGAACGAAATTATAAACTTTGTTCTGTTTAATGTACTATATTAATTTATGGGACAGACTCTTTACTGTTAAAATGGACCAAACTAAAATTCAGGATACCAGACTAAGTTGGTCATAGTAGAGAGGTATTTTTTTAGGGACAATAGCCAAGTATTCTTTCAATGCTTAATGTATGATTTTAAATGTTATATATGAGATTGCATGATTAAAGGAGGCAGTCATTCAAGACATGTAAAACACTATTGAAAATAGAAATAAATAGAAAAAGAATAAAACATAATGGTTCTGTACTCACTGAGCTGTTTCTATTTCATAACAGCCCACACAAGCTATCTACTAAACACCTCTAATAGAGTTTTTACCTTATGTCTGAAAAATCGTAATATTTTAATGGATACATTTATGAATTCAATATAATTTTGTTATTATTTACCATTAAAAAGTGTATAAGCTCAAGAGCTAGTTATTTATGACATGTAAAACAGTTTTCAAGAAATTCTGAAATAAAAAATATTAATATAGGTAATCTTGAGGTAAAAATACTACATTTTTTAAATTATTTTATAATAAAATATGGGTGTAACGTGAAGGGTTCCTGTGGTGAATACTTGTAATCATAAAATCTGCCTTATCTCTCAGATTAAAATTATAACTATAATATTAAATAATTACAATTTTATTAGAAATAATTAAGATGGTTCTATTGTTGAAAAAAAGAGAAGAGGGGAATCGATAGTATGAGGTAGAACTGATTTACTGAAATAGGTGTGGAGGGGGTTTGGAAGTGAATTGTAGGAAGCTTGTAAGTATCGAAGTGATAAGTAGTGAGTACGAAGGTGAGGCAAAAGATCAACTGAAATATGACCTACTCAGGTAAATTTTTGATATGTAAATTTAAATTAACAGTAAACAGAAATGGTAGATCATAAACTTTTAACATTTAAGCATCTTTGGTACAAAGCCTAATTGTCAGGTACCAATAGAATATCACACCAAGTTATCCCTAAATTGGTACCTCTCTACTATATCTAACTTGGTTTGATTTTCTATAGTTTTAGGAACATATGAGATACTGAACCATGCCTAATAAAAAATCAAAGATGTACCAGGTAAAAAGTTAATTTTCTAATTTAGGTGTTAAAAGCGGGGGAACAAGAGGTAAGAGGGAATTAAATGCCGGGCGATTTGAAGAGAGGATAGAAAGTGAATTGGATGGTCAAAAAAGGAGAAAATTTGTTACAGATATTGGGAGAAGGGGGCCAGATATGGAAAGGGCAATATTATATTCCAAATGTGCTCTATTATAAATGTTAAGCATTAAATAATACTGGTTTTCTGTTAAAGTTAAGAAATTTATTAAATTAAATAGCAAAATAAAAAATATTATTTGATCATAATATTTGATGACCTATTTACTAGAAAGGTGGCTTATAAAGTGGGTGTCCTTAGTTCGGTGAAAAACCTGGCGGTTGAGTGTGATCCTGGCCGAATCACCTCTTACTAATCCTGGTACTCACTCCTTACTAATTGCCAGTACTGAACCCAAGAACATTCATGGGTTGTAGTGGACAGTTTTTTTTTTTTTTATATATGATATCTTTATCCGAAGTGAAAAACAATTAATTTAACAGATGGAGGTTTACTAAATAATTTATGAATTATGAGGGTGCTGAAATAATGATATAATTTGTATTACCACTTTGTTAAATGACATGAGAGGATATGTTTAATTAAAAAATGTAATCACTAGAAAATTGTAAAGTAATATCAGAATCTCACAATGGCTTTGTCATAAAAAATGACAATCTGCAATATAACTATCTTAAATGTAATTAGACAATTTCATTTATAACTGACTTATTCCTCCTTCAAATTAGTGCCTACTTCACTAACTTTTTAGTCTGTAGTTTTTAAATATATTATCAAGTTATTTTATTATCATGTACAAACATATCAGATTAATGAATTTTATATCTCTGAATTACTTTTTTTATTTTTTAAATACCTAATCGGTTCAGAACAATTAAAACAGTAGGATCGTAACCAATTAAGACTAAAGACTTTTAATTGCCAACCTAAGGCAACAAATTTCATACACTGATGTAATTCTTATAACGATATAATTTTTATTCCTTTTACTTTCCATTGTTATTTTTAATTAAAATAATTCTTCATTATATGAAGTCTGGGCCCGGGACAAAATAATACATTGGGCCCTCTCCACTCAATATTGCCAATAATATTAGTACATATATAAATTTAGGGTTTTCTGAAAACGAAATTTAATACTTTAATATAATAGGTATAAAATAATATAAAATACAATCTCATTTAAATCGGTGCTGTGGGAATTTGCCGCCTCCCCTGACAAGGGATTATTCCACAGACAGCATTATATTCAGTAACCCTTATGTATTTTTTCTGAATTTAGATAGATGAGCAAGACATTGAGCATTTTGATAAGAATTGTAATTGAGTATCTAATTGATTATTTTCAATTTAATGCATTTGTAAATAAAAAACTTTGTGTGATCTTATCTCATTCCAACAGAAATTTGACTTGTGCAATTACTTCAAGACTGTCGATGTTTATAATATATAATCGAGAAAATCAATACAGTCGACCAACCTTTTAGCAGATTTTGTTCTCTTTAAACCAAATATTTTAATGTTATATCAAAGTTTATTTTTTGTAATGTAAAATTAAATAATACGATAATATGTTTGTAAATAGAGACATTAATATTTAATATACACCAAGTAAATATGCAAGTATAATTTATTATATTAATGGAACATTAAAAGTGAACTTTTTATTACGTAGTTTTGTTTTGTTGTCATACTGATATCGGGTAACAGCTACAGCTGGAGGAACAGCTACTGCAACGTTTACAATACCAGTCAAGTGTCGAGTTATAGGTTACGTGGAATGTTATCTTGTCTCTAGTACATTTTAGAATATCAGTTACTTTATTAATACTTGAGGGTGATTGTCCTACGTTACATTGAATGATACGTTTCTTCTTAAAGATCTGATGTAACTTGGGTCACATTTTGTATCTTGAGGTTATAAAAACTTCCAAATTAATCTCTTCAAAATTTGAAAAGTTAAAGTTCCAGTTATATTTACCATTTTGTATTTTCAATTACAAAGTAAATATGGATAAACCCAAAAAAGGAAAACAGAAATTTAGTCCTATATGGAATTTGTTTGAAGTAATTGATCGAGACTGTGCTAAGTGTTTAATTTGCGCCAAACGTTTCTCTTATAGAAGCACCACTTCAAATTTACGAAAACATTTAGAGCGGAAGCATTCTACGTTGCAAGTTATACATTCAACTATACCAAAAGTCAGTTCTAATATTGAAGAATATGCACCATCACAATCACAAATATTTCAAATTTCAAGTCCACCAAAAAAGGCAAGTAGTGAAGTTTATTTTGATCAGCTGTAAGTTAACATTTGGGTTATTAAGTGGATTAAAAAATGATCCTGAAACTGATACAACGGAATTTATATACTTTTAACTGCAATTGAGATAATATTTTTGTTGAGAGAGAAATTGAAACATAGGACAAAATCCCAATATTTTTTTATACTCTATTTTGCTAAATAATATTATTATAAGTATTCATCATTAATGAAATACATTTTAAAAATCAGGGTAGTTTATTGAATCGGTTAAAGAAAAATTTCCCTCTCGTCTGCACATCCATATGCATTTATGCCTTCACTATAATGCACATATTTCAATTTGAACAAATATTTGTTTGTTCATTTTACTTATGTATTAACTCCCGCCTATCGGAACCTTATATAATGAAGGACAGTTAAGGCACTAATACAGTTAAGTAACCTTCCTATCACTGGTTACTATACTCCAATAGTAGTTCTCATAAATAAGCAAAGGAACTTTTTATTGAAACAGGATTTGAACATATAGTGAAGAGTAGATATGGTAAAAATGATACAGCTAGTCTGGACTCGAATAAGGAATTATTCAAGAAAAAATAACCGTTCCACTTAAAAAATAACCAGTTTGGTTATAGGACACAAAATCCCAATGTCTCTTCCAGTCATTATCATTTTGGTGGCTAGTAACTGGTTTCCTAAAAACAAAAAAAAGTGACCATCAACTTTTATTTTTTAAAAACTAATTTACGTCAATTATTGTTGATATGCTTATTTTAATTTTGTTTATATCTTGTAAATGATTCATTCTGTTTCTCAGGAAGTAAATTAATATTTGGTCATTTTTAAATAAAACATGTTATTAACAAATTAATGTTTTCCAATGGTTTTCTTGTTAAAACTACAATTTTTTTTTATGGGATAAGTAACCAGAATTCAATAATTATTTACTATTATTAATTAATTAATTAATTATTATTCAACATTTATTTATTGCAAAGGCTTTTATGTTGAATAAATCCGGATTATTTATCCTATGAAATAACTCAGTCGACCATTTATCATCCATACTAAATTATTTTTACACAGTATTTACATTATTATGTTTTAGGAGCTTTTGTGCTTCTTCCGAAATTTGTGTGTCCAAATATCTTCAGACTTTCAGCATAAATGATTACTGCAGATCAGCTTACTGTAGGAACTTCTCAGAGAATTATCACTTTTCTCAATCTGTTCTTTCCTAACTGGATCTTGGGATATTGTATACAAATTTATTACCTATACTCTCCCCTCTCCTTCATAATTCAGGTGTTCTGATAAATAGCCATAGCTGTGATATCCTTTCGCTACTGTAATAATAAGGCAGGGTGTTGAAAAACTTTTTTTTTTTTTTCAACAATTTTGACTTTATTTTTTGTCACCATTGTAAAGTATACCATCTGAAAAAAAAAATCCAAACAACCAATGCTTTCAGCAAAAATTAATAAATTAATTACTAAAATAAACTTTTTATTTATAAAAAATATGTAAAATAATATTTTATATATGTTTATAGCGAATTAACTTCTTATTTAATAAAATTAAATAATACTTCTTAATATTTTTGGTAATTATTACATACAATGTATTTTAATGAAAATTTTCAAAGTGCCCTCCAACCTGGGCAGACCCTCTCTTGTCCTTTCCTACACGGCACCGGTTCCTGCATGGTCCTCAGCATCTTCAATCCTCATCTGACTGCACTTTTTAATTATTATTTCAAGTAGATGATCCTTTGTCTCACTAGGCTGAGAATGGACCATTGTCTTCAGCAGACGTAGAAGTTTTGAGGAGTTAAATCCAGACATCTGGTTGGCCATATCACTGATCCATTCAGCCCTATCTACCAGTCCCCAAAATGCCAGTTAAGCCACACATACTATTTTTATTTTATTTTTTAAAAGCAATATTCATTCTAAGAATAATTTTAAAATGCAATAAAATGAGAATAAACGAGCCTGAGATTCTTGCAGTATCTGATGCCATGTTGTAAAGGACGAAAGAATGCCATGGTGGAGGGCACAATTTATGTAATGATGACCGGGAATTTTATTTGTTAAAACCACATATAATATCTTATTTTACATATTTTTTATAAATAAAAAGTGTATTTTAGTAATTAATTCATTAAAATTCTTCCCAGGTCATAGAAAAAAAGAAATAAAAGCTTTATAATAATTTATTTTTGCCGAAAATACTGGTTGTTTGAGGATAGAAAATTTCATATTATATAATTGTTTTACAAAACTGGAGGCAAATCCCAGCTTATTTTGTAACAAACCTCTACTTAATTAACATGGACTTAGAGCTTATTAAACAAGCAAGTTTTTCTAAAATTAGGAAATCTATAGTCCAGTAGGAGGCTGATAAAAAAATCTTGAATAATTATTGTTTTTCTGAAAAACAGAACTTAGGATAATTTATCCGCTCGAAAGTCACCTTCAAATGATTTTAACAGAGACATATTCTACTTTTTTTAGAGAACATTTTATCTAGTTTAGGATGATGTAATTGGGAATTACCTAACAAATAATTTTCTAGTTATTGTTTCCTAAAAAGGTGACTTACAATATTTAATAAAACAAAAAATTTAAATTTACTCCTTTTCTGTTCAGAATTGGCCCTTTAGCCCAAATGAACTTTTTTGTTGCAAATGAGGTATGAAACATCTCCTGGCCTCTGGTCTGCCAATCCAGATACACGTGCTGAGTATATGATATGCATGCACATACATATATAAATATAATACTTTAATAATAAAATAACAGAACACTAGCAAAATAGCTAATAATATTTATTCTTATGTAATTACAAACTTCTAAAAAACGACTAATGAAAACAGACTCCTGA
This sequence comes from Rhaphigaster nebulosa, assembly GCA_948150685.1. Classification (NCBI taxonomy): domain Eukaryota; kingdom Metazoa; phylum Arthropoda; class Insecta; order Hemiptera; family Pentatomidae; genus Rhaphigaster; species Rhaphigaster nebulosa. The sequence goes on from OX411309.1 coordinate 97,918, forward strand.
ATGACATAATAATGCCTTTCCGATCTCTGTTTATTTCAATTTCCTCCTTATAAATTATACTATATAAGAGTCTTCACAATTATTTTTTGACTCTTACTACCCCATTTTGCACATCAGATATTTGCTAAAAATAACATTGGAGATAAAGTAATGAGACCAACCAACAATGGGACCAAGAAGTTGGTCTTAGTGCTCAGGATGGCTGGTTATAATTATTACTGTTGTATCTAAATATTTGGCACAAATACATTTGATCACTTAACAGTATTAGTGTTTATAAATAAAAAAAAATCTGGTGCGGTGCGCGCATCACACAACTTTCCCTTACCGTCCTATAATAATTATTTTTTTAATACAATTTTAAAGAGTTCACATAAACATGCTTCTAATAAACTCAGCAGCATACACATCTCCTCCCACTTAAGTACAATAAAATTTTTTTTTAAACTTTTGTTAAAATTAAATTTTAGTACAACAATCCTAAATTAATAAATCAATCGAAATTATTAAGTTAATTTTCGCTTTTGTATTCTTAAATTACTTTATTACAGAGCGTATTGTTGACAACAGATTGGTGGATTGGTGGGAGGAGGTTCGGTCGCATCCTCTCCTTTTATCCATCTAGGGTCTTGTACTCCTCATAAAATACACTGTATCTTTGCTAATACTGGTCTGATTTTGATGATTCTTTTATTATTTTTTAGATAATTTAATTACCTTTCATACAATCCTACACATAATGTACATTAGAATGCATACTTTTTAAGCTGTATGCAAATAAAGTATTTTTTCATCATAAATTTTTTCTCTGCAATTCCTCGGTGATTTACCACATAAATGAAAAGTTAAAGGCCTTTATGAAGAATAATTTAGCCGAGTATCATCAAAATCGTTAGAGCCGTTTTCGAGAAAAATGTAAAAAAGTGTAAAATCCATGATATAATAGCTATTTCCGGTTAGTCCGATGTGCTGTATCTTTGCTAATACTGGTCCGATTTTCATGATTATTTTATTGTTTTTTAGATAATTTAATTACCTTCCATACAATTCTACACATAATTTACCGTAAAATGCATACTTTTTAAGCAATGGGCAAATAAAATATTCTTTTTATCAAAACTTTTTTCCCTGCAATTCCTCGGTGATTTACTACATAAATGAAAAGTTAAAGGCCTTTATGAAGAATAATTTAGCCAAGTTTCATCAAAATCGTTAGAGCCGTTTTCGAGAAAATTGTAAAAAAGTGTAAAATACGTGATATAATAGCTATTTCCGGTTAGTCCGATGCGCTGTATCTTTGCTAATGCTGGTCCGATTTTCATGATTCTTTTATTGTTTTTTAGATAATTTAATTACCTTTCATACAATTCTACACATAATTTACCGTAAAATGCATACTTTTTAAGCTATGCGCAAATAAAATATTCTTTTCATTATAACTTTTTTCACTGCAATTCCTCTGTGATTTACTAAATATATGAAAAGTTAAAGGCCTTTATGAAGAATAATTTAGGCAAGTTTCATCAAAATCGTTAGAGCCGTTTTCGAGGAAATTGTAAAAAAGTATAAAATCGATTATATAAAATGGCACTTCCGGTTAGTCGATTTTGACGAAAAAGTTGCTATAACATCACAGTCATATACCTACTTTAAATATGAAATTTGAGTATCTTACGACTTTTCGTTTTTGAGCTATGCTGTTCACATACACACAGACATACAGACACACACACACACACACAGACACACATACCATTTTGCGAGGCTTGGTCATTTGGACTCAGTGGACCTTAAAAAGTGTATTTCGGTCGAAAACTCGAATTCGAAAATTTTCACGATCGCAATACTCCCCCTTACTATATACTTCGTATATAGGTAAGGGAAAGTAAAAAATAATTGAATACAAAATAAAATTCCCAACTAAGGAAATAACTTTTATATCTTATAATCCTATTCGTCCTAAGGGACGGAATATACTTGCATATCTACTTAATTGCATTGATGGATAGTTAGTGAAGTTGACGCCCATGAATATTGAAACAGTGTTGTAGTCACACAGATCTTCAACACTTATACGAAAATGAAAATTTTCTTTACTCAATACATTAATTCACTTTTTGTTTGTCTACATGCATAGATGCTAGGAGCTTTTTGTATTTTGTCATGCACAGATAAAAACGATAGAATGTACTTGCAAGAGGCAGTGGAAGGCAACCGACTACTACACCAAGGCTCATTATTCATGGGCATCAACCTCACCAACAACCCACCAATGCGCTTCAGTAGATATACAAGTGCATTCTGTCCCTCAGGACGAATAGGATTGTAAGATATAAAAGTTATTTCCTTAATTGGGAATTTTATTTTTTATTCAATTATTTTCAATTAATTCAATCTGGCGGCCAGACCAAACTTCAAAATTGTTGCCCACAGGGTCGGGACTAGGAAGAAAAGGGGACACTTGCCCCGGGCTGCAGAATTTAGAGGACAGTTAATTTTGGGTAAAAGGTTATTATTAGATTAAGTAAATAATATTTGTTTCTGTTTTTTTAAAGTTTTGACCTTAATCATTCAAAAAACGAGTTAATGTTATGAGATAATATTTATTTCAAAATATATTACTTAAAGTACTGCTATAATACTGTTGACGTTTATTGGAAGGGGGATGAAAGAAGAGGTGAAAAATTAAGCTTTCCTCCCTCCCACCAGAAATCTTAGTACCGGTTCTGCCGCTCCTTGCCATAATTCCAAGTTATCTGCTTCGAGAAAAATACAATACTTACAAAGTATCGATAGTGGCACTCATTCAAGCACTTAAATATATATTCAATACCACTAAGGTATCGAACGGAATATTGAATTAGTAGTATCGATAGCAAAGTTTCCATTAAGATGAGCTCCAGAGTCTGAGGAACAATGGCATACATGAATTTCAGATCTTCCGAATCCATGCTAGTAGAAAGCTAACTCAATGTCATTGAAAGTCTCTGAGTTACAGGAATTGATCCAGCCTAGTAGTAGCCTTTTTTCTGTTTTGGCTGCACTAACTCCATTAAAGAATCAAAACTTTCTTGGTTTATCCTGAGATAGTTTCTGTAGTCTTCTGGTTCCGTTTCGCACAGTACATTCAGTAATTGTTCATGAGCGAACCGGTTTCTCAATTTATACCACTCCTTTGACTACCGTTCTTTCTTCTTCCTGTTTTGTTTTTTCCGCTTGAGGGCAGCTAAAGTTAAGACAAGGAATCCATTATCTGAAACCCTGAAATCCTGTATCTGAAACCATTGTTTCAATGGTTAGTATGTAGGTAGGGACACACTATATTCGATGATCCACGAAAACGTAGCTACACAAAAAAGCACAATGAATTCATAAAAGTCTCGCAAAAAAAGGAATACTACCTTATATTATGGCAACTCCACTACTAATGACTTTCAATCAAAATATTTATGGGTTGATTGATTGACGGGTTGTTTAAAGTGCGCGTCAATGTTTGACTCAAGCATTCGATCAAATGATTGATCATCTAGGGGCTGCATTACTTAAGCGTGTATCAATGTTTGACTCAAGCATTAGGTCAAATGATTGATCATCTAGGGGCTGCATTACTTGAAGCGTGTATCAATGTTTGACTCAAGCATTAGATCAAATGATTGATCATCTAGGGGCTGCATTACTTGAAGCGTGTATAAATGTTTGACTCAAGCATTTAATCAAATGATTGGCTAACCCAAGGCATGCGCCCCACAATGTGGTATGCTGGGCATTCGGAATTGGCATGCGGTCGGCCATTAGGTTTTTAAATTTTTTATTCTTAATTTTGTTATTAAATAAAATACATATTTCAATTCTCTTTTTAGGATGAAAAACTAATTTGTATAAAAAAGAAATATATTTTAAAAAGCAAGCGTCTATACTACATAGAAATCATTAATGTGAAGTTGGCTGGATATATGGGAGAGGGGGTGAGGGTTGTAAAACACAGTTGTGGCACTTGTTATAAAAAGGTTGGGCACCACTGGTATAGAGCCTCCTTAAGATCTTGAATAATAAATATTAGGTCCAGACTTATTTATAAAATTCAACTATGAGTTTAATAGCATTACAAATATTTATATTAGATACATTAATTATCTTTTTATTTTTTAAAACCTTTTTTATTTAATCATTAACACTAAGTGTACTGACATTTTTTGTATGTCTACTTCTACCTGGTGGTCAAATAAATGTTATTTATTTTCTTTTTGATTATAAATAATAAAGAAATTAGCATGCAATATAAAATACAAAATAATTTTTGTGAAATAATTATCACTTAAAAATTCAAAAGTTATTTGGCTGCTCTCGTACGTATAATAATATTTATATTTTTATTGAAAATGAGTAAAATTTCGTTTAGTTGAACAAACAGTAACTTTGATTATTTTATTCATTTTTGTACTAATTATTAAATATATGATAATCCTTTGATGGAATTTTAGGTTGCACAACAAGCCCAACAGGCACCACAACATATTCAGATCAAATTGATACCAACTCAACAAGTCAATACTCAGCCAATCAATGCCCAACAAATTTATACTCCACAGTTCAATTTACAAAATTCTGCAGCATTCAAGAAGATAAAAAAAGAAAGGAAATCAGTACAGAATGAATCTGACAGGAATGTGAATGATGCGTTGATGCAGTTTTTCATTAAGGATTTTCATCCAATTTGTACTGTTGAAGACGAAGGTTTCAGGAGCTTCATTAAAAGTTTAAATCCGACCTATGAAATACCGAGCAAGAAATGTATTTCTCAAACACTATTGCCTGCAATGTATGAAAAATGCTTGGAAAATGCAAGAACAGTATCGAGAACCATTACAAGTGCTTGTGTTACCACTGAATGTTGGACATCGAGCAATGATGAAAGTTTCCTGACAATAACTGCTCATTTTTTAGATAGTGATTTTTATTTGAAGTCTATTCTATTAAGCTGTTCACTACTAGAGGAAAATTTTACTAGTGAATCCTTAGCCGATGAATTACATCGCAATGTCAATGATTGGGATTTGCAGAACAAAATATTTTTTTCGGTTTCCTCGGGTGAAGATTACATAGCTAATGCCATAAAAATGATTCTGAAATGGGAACATTTTGGATGTTTTGTTCATTCTTTAAATAAAGTCATTGGAGATGCTTTAAGTTTAAAACCTGTTGAAGAGCTTATATCTAAAGTCAGACAAGTCATTTCTTTTTTCAAAAATGATCCAATGGCTAGTTCTGAACTACAACTTTCTCAAATAAATTGCAATATCGAACCGAAAAAACTTAAACAGGATATTCCCATGATGTGGAATTCCACATTTTATATGATAGAGCGCTTTGTCGAGCTAGAGAATGCTATTTCATGCACAGTTACAATACAAGAATCGAATTTCCTTCTTATTCAGCCTGATGAATGGTCTGTTTTAAAAGAATTGACTAAAATACTAAAATCATTAGAAGCTATTACCAAAGCAGCAGACCAAGAAAATTATATGCTAGCCTCATTACCTATTGTTTTAGCAAATGGCTTATTTGAAATATGTCGGAAATTGGAAAGCTGTGTAGAATTATCAGAAACAACTAAGCAGGTTGTTATGAAATTGAAAAATGGATTCAATGCAAGATTTAGTGAACTGACTAATAACCCAATCCTGTCAGTTTGTACTTTTTTAGATCCAAGATTCAAAACAATACCTTTTGGGAATAATGAAGGAGCTGTGAAAAAGCGTCTTGTAGATCTAGTTATAAAACATTTGCATGTAGATAATACACAAACTGGAGAAGCTCAAGGAATTGTTTCCCAATCTCAAAACATCGAAGAGCTATCTGTTTGGGAAGTCTTTGACAAATCTGCTGCAAACTCTAAACTTGAGGCATCGGGTGATTCCAGAGCCCAGCTTGAAGTAGACAGGTACATAGAAGATGATTTAATAAATAGAAATAGTGATCCGTTGGAGTGGTGGAGAATTCATCGTTATAATTATCCTCATTTGAGTGAAGTTGTACGTGAAATATTTTGTTCTCTAGCAACTTCTATTCCCTGTAGTAGATTGTTCACAAAAGCTGGAAATATTGTTATGGACCGTCGATCAAAACTCAGTGCTGGAAAGCTTAAGCAACTTGTATTTTTAAATGCTAATGATAAATTGTTGTTATAGATTACAAATATTTTTAAGTTTCAATATTCAGCAGTTATTATTCCTCAGCTTTAAAAGATTCCATAATAATTCAATAATATTATAAAAAAAACCTTTTCCATTCCTTCTGTATCTATATATATATATATATATATATATATATATATATATATATATATTATTTGGGTATATATTATATTATAAATATATAATATATACCCAAATAAGATAATAATTAGTTTTGTATTGATGAGTAGTCTCTTGTCATATAGGAAAGCTTTACCTGCTCATTTTATAAACACATTGCAATGAATAGAATTCAAATAGTTTTTATGATACGTTACTTATAAAGTGGATATGCTTGTAGGATTTATTTTTTGTCATAATTACCTTATCTGGCTAATTATGAATGTTACATTACACTTAGTAATATTTGTTTTCATAAAATTATCCATTCTGGGCAATTTAAATATTTTTGTTATTATAGTTATTATTATGTACATTTTTATTATTATTATTATAGTTGTTCATTTTATAATATGTTCATAATTGATTTATTTCTTGTTGTACTATAATTTTTTTTCTTTTACTTTTATTATATGAATTTTTTTTTTTATTTAGCTGTCGATAAAGAAAATTTTGTTGAAAAAAATCATTAACTTTATTAATTTGAATAGATATTATTTAATTTTAATATTTTATGATAAAAGACAAATAAATTATATGAGGGAAACAGAATGTAAAAATGAAAATTACTGTTGTTCCAGTTGAACAATGTTAAAAAAATTCACAATTCACTGAAGTATACCTAAGTAAAGAAGTCATGTATTAATTAATGTAAATATATATATATATATAAGTTTATGGATATGCATGTATATAAATGTAAATATTTTTGTGTGGTTAGAAATAATGTTAAAGTAGTGTATTTTATAAATATAAAAATAATTGTATTAAAATATAATTTTGTATACTAGCTGTTTATTTTAATACAAAAATATATTTAAAAAAAATTATCCTTTTTTTTCCTTAGTGTCACACAAAGAATCAGTTAAGATAACAAAATAAAACTGTAGCATATATTGATAGGTGATAGACAAAGATATTATACACATAATTGCGGATCTTGAAAAAATTTACGACAATATAGATTATTCGGAATGTCATGTGGTACTAGAAACCACCTTTGTAATATTAGTAATAATTAGATATCAGAATTTAAAAAGAACCCTAAACTATCAATGTTGAATCGTCAAATAAATATTGATTTAAAAGAATTTAAACAATGTTTAAAAATCAATAAAAACATTTTTATTAAATACAATGAAACTAAAAAGTTAATAATAATGGAAAAAAAGGAATATATACTGAAAATGGATTATTTGCTAGAAGACATTAGCACGTACCAAAAAATGAGAAATAACCCTGGGATGGAGTTGGCAAATAAGATCAATAAATATGTTGACAAGTTGCAAAAACTTTGATAAATATAAAAAAGATTAAATTTGCTTCAAATAATTATACTGTTCAAAGAATTTATGGCTTAGATAAACTGCACAAAGCGGATAAAGGACTGAGATCAATAATTAATAATATCAATGGCCCAACGGACAATTTATCAAAATTTCTAATGCCAATGTTGAACTGTTTAAACACACTACATAACTTGGACGTTGCAAATGCTATAGAGGTAAAAGAAAAATTTAGAAGGCAATATCAAATATAAAGTCTTTAGTTTCGACTTTATAGATTTTTTCACCAATGTCCCAATTGATGAATGCATAAATTATTGATGATAATTGGAATTTAATTAAAGATAATACAAAAATAAAATATCTGATGTGGGCAACACATGACTTCCTTGTACGCCTATTAAATTATAAATCCGTGGCTCAAAAAGTGATACTGAATTTGGTTACTAGTTTCCAAAAATTGACACTCGGCGTCCCAACATCCATCTATTGACACACACACTCTTGTTACTGGAGATCTCATTCCGTTATTATAAGTCGTTTTCCTTCAGTAGGTAACTAGTTGCCAAGATATTTCTCCATGTTCGTGACAACAATAAAAAATGGGGAGGAAAACTAGTATTTTACATTTAATTTTAACACTTAAAACAAGTAATAAAAATGTTTAATTTGATTGGAAACCAAATTGTGTTAGTAACCTTTATTACTGAAACATATGATTTCTCTTTTAATTTAAATATAATTTTTGATGTAAGCTTATTATGACCTTCAAGTAAAGTACTCTTTTCGACTCACGAATTTTAACAAAAATCTAGTAAATACATTTATATCGATATAAAAGACCTATTTACCAAATTTGAGATGTTTCAAATTATATTTTAAAATAATTTTTTATGAAAGTCTAATATGACCTTCAAGTAAAGTACCGCTTCCGGTTTTCCAATTTTGACCAAAATCTAGTATGTTATTTAAATCAATATATAAATTATAAATACTAAATTTGAGAAGTTTTGTATAGTATTTCAATACAATTTTTGATGGAAATCAATTATGACCTTCAAGTAAAGTACCACTTCCGGTAATCAAGCAGTGACCAAAAAGGGAGGTTCACAACTAGATTTTAGAACAATCCTAAATACAAAATTACAACTTTCTACAGCTACCCGTTTTTGAGTTATGCGAGATACAAACGTACGTACGTACAGACGCCACGACGAAACTCGTCAAAATGGATTCAGGGATGGTCAAAATTGATATTTCCGCTGAAATCTGAAAACCGAAAATTTTCGCGATTACAATACTTCCTTTACTTCATAAAAGGAAGTAAAAACAAAATAATCTTTATAGAGAGCATAAAATTATGTATTGATAATAATTATTTTAAATGTAACAATGATTACTACAAACAGTTGAATGGGTTAACAATGGAAGGCAGGTTGTCAGTGATCTAAAGTGGTTGTTATATGAATAAACTATCAAGAGAACAAATTAACAAAATGTCTGAAAAACTGATAATTATCACAAAATACATAGATTATTTATTGATAATTACGAAGAATGATGACGATAAAGAACTGTTAGAATCATTGAACAATGCCAACAAAAAAAATATCTGATGTGGGCAACAACACATGACTTTCTTGTACGGAATCATACAATTTATCACACGATAACTCCGTGGCTCAAAAAGTGATACTGAATTTTGTTACTATTTTCCGTAAAAACGACACTCGGCGTCCCGTCATCCATTGACACAAACACACACTCTTGTCACTGGAGGTCTCATTCCGTTATTATATGTCGTTTTCTTTTAGTAGGTAACTAGTTTCCAAGACATTTCTTCATGTTCCGTGACAACAATAAAACTGTCAATATCACTGGAGAAAGCATTAGAAATGGACAGTTTCGACTTTTTAAGCGGAAAAACACAACTAATATCTTATTCTCATGATGAAGACTTGTTGATCTCACAAATTGGGAGGAAAACTGGTATTTTAGACTCAATTTTAACACTTAAAACAAGTAATAAAAATGTTTAATTGGATTGGAAACCAAATTGTGATTGTAACCTTTATTACCGAAACATATGATTTCTCTTTTAATTTAAATATAATTTTTGATGAGTCTAATATGACCTTCAAGTAAAGTACCGCTTCCGGTTTTCCAATTTAGACCAAAATCTAGTATGTTATTTAAATCAATATATAAGTTATAAATACTAAATTTGAGAAGTTTTGCATAGTATTTTAATATAATTTTTGATGGAAATCAATTATGACCTTAAAGTAAAGTGCCATTTCCGGTCATCAAGCAGTGACCAAAAAGAAAGGTTCACAACTAGATTTTACAACAATCCTAAATACAAAATTTCAACTTTCTACGGCTAACCGTTTTTGAGTTATGCGAAATACGAACGAACGAACAGACGCCAAGACGAAACTAGTCAAAATAGATTCAGCGATGATCAAAATGGATATTTCCGTTGAAACCTGAATACCGAAAATTTTCGCGATTACAATACTTCCTTTACTTCGTACAAGTAAATATGTTATAACATTTTTTTTTTACTTCCTTGTACGAAGTAAAGGAAGTATTGTAATCGCGAAAATTTTCGGTTTTCAGATTTCAACGGAAATATCCATTTTGACCATCCCTGAATTCATTTTGACTAGTTTCGTCGTGGCGTCTGTACGTTCGTTCGTTCGTATTTCGCATAACTCAAAAACGGTTAGCCTCATTCCGTTATTATAAGTCGTTTTCCTTCAGTAGGTAACTAGTTTCCAAGATATTTCTCCATGTTCGTGACAACAATAAAAAATGGGGAGGAAAACTAGTATTTTACATTTAATTTTAACACTTAAAACAAGTAATAAAAATGTTTAATTTGATTGGAAACCAAATTGTGTTAGTAACCTTTATTACTGAAACATATGATTTCTCTTTTAATTTAAATATAATTTTTGATGTAAGCTTATTATGACCTTCAAGTAAAGTACTCTTTTCGACTCACGAATTTTAACAAAAATCTAGTAAATACATTTATATCGATATAAAAGACCTATTTACCAAATTTGAGATGTTTCAAATTATATTTTAAAATAATTTTTTATGAAAGTCTAATATGACCTTCAAGTAAAGTACCGCTTCCGGTTTTCCAATTTTGACCAAAATCTAGTATGTTATTTAAATCAATATATAAATTATAAATACTAAATTTGAGAAGTTTTGTATAGTATTTCAATACAATTTTTGATGGAAATCAATTATGACCTTCAAGTAAAGTACCACTTCCGGTAATCAAGCAGTGACCAAAAAGGGAGGTTCACAACTAGATTTTAGAACAATCCTAAATACAAAATTACAACTTTCTACAGCTACCCGTTTTTGAGTTATGCGAGATACAAACGTACGTACGTACAGACGCCACGACGAAACTCGTCAAAATGGATTCAGGGATGGTCAAAATTGATATTTCCGCTGAAATCTGAAAACCGAAAATTTTCGCGATTACAATACTTCCTTTACTTCATAAAAGGAAGTAAAAACAAAATAATCTTTATAGAGAGCATAAAATTATGTATTGATAATAATTATTTTAAATGTAACAATGATTACTACAAACAGTTGAATGGGTTAACAATGGAAGGCAGGTTGTCAGTGATCTAAAGTGGTTGTTATATGAATAAACTATCAAGAGAACAAATTAACAAAATGTCTGAAAAACTGATAATTATCACAAAATACATAGATTATTTATTGATAATTACGAAGAATGATGACGATAAAGAACTGTTAGAATCATTGAACAATGCCAACAAAAAAAATATCTGATGTGGGCAACAACACATGACTTTCTTGTACGGAATCATACAATTTATCACACGATAACTCCGTGGCTCAAAAAGTGATACTGAATTTTGTTACTATTTTCCGTAAAAACGACACTCGGCGTCCCGTCATCCATTGACACAAACACACACTCTTGTCACTGGAGGTCTCATTCCGTTATTATATGTCGTTTTCTTTTAGTAGGTAACTAGTTTCCAAGACATTTCTTCATGTTCCGTGACAACAATAAAACTGTCAATATCACTGGAGAAAGCATTACAAAAGGACAGTTTCGACTTTTTAAGCGGAAAAACACAACTAATATCTTATTCTCATGATGAAGACTTGTTGATCTCACAAATTGGGAGGAAAACTGGTATTTTAGACTCAATTTTAACACTTAAAACAAGTAATAAAAATGTTTAATTGGATTGGAAACCAAATTGTGATTGTAACCTTTATTACCGAAACATATGATTTCTCTTTTAATTTAAATATAATTTTTGATGAGTCTAATATGACCTTCAAGTAAAGTACCGCTTCCGGTTTTCCAATTTAGACCAAAATCTAGTATGTTATTTAAATCAATATATAAGTTATAAATACTAAATTTGAGAAGTTTTGCATAGTATTTTAATATAATTTTTGATGGAAATCAATTATGACCTTCAAGTAAAGTGCCATTTCCGGTCATCAAGCAGTGACCAAAAAGAAAGGTCCACAACTAGATTTTACAGCAATCCTAAATACAAAATTTCAACTTTCTACGGCTAACCGTTTTTGAGTTATGCGAAATACGAACGAACGAACAGACGCCAAGACGAAACTAGTCAAAATAGATTCAGCGATGATCAAAATGGATATTTCCGTTGAAATCTGAATACCGAAAATTTTCGCGATTACAATACTTCCTTTACTTCGTACAAGTAAATATGTTATAACATTTTTTTTTTACTTCCTTGTACGAAGTAAAGGAAGTATTGTAATCGCGAAAATTTTCGGTTTTCAGATTTCAACGGAAATATCCATTTTGACCATCCCTGAATTCATTTTGACTAGTTTCGTCGTGGCGTCTGTACGTTCGTTCGTTCGTATTTCGCATAACTCAAAAACGGTTAGCCGTAAAATGAAATTTTGTATTTAGGATTGTTGTAAAATCTAGCTGTGAACCTCTCTTTTTGGTCACTGCTTAATCACCGGAAGTGGTACTTTACTTGAAGGTCATAATTGATTTCCATCAAAAATTATATTAAAATACTTTGCGAAACTTCTCAAATTTGGTATGTGTATGTATAACTTATATATTGATTTAAATAACATACTAGATTTTGGTCTAAATTGGAAAATCGGAAGCGGCACTTTACTTGAAGGTCATATTAGACTCATCAAAAATTATATTAAAATATAATGTAAAACATCTCAAATTTGGTGAATAGAACTTTTATATCGATATGAATGTATTTACTATATTTTGGTTAAAATTGGTGAGCCGAAAACGGTACTTTACTTGAAGGTCATAATAAACTTACATCAAAAATTATATTAAAATTAAATTCATAAATCAAATGTTTCGGTAATAAAGGTTACAATCACAATTTGGTTTCCAATCCAATTAAATATTTTTATTACTTGTTTTTAGTGTTAAAATTGAGTGTAAAATACTGGTTTTCCTCCCTATTTGTGTGTGTGTGTGTGTGTCAATAGATGGATGTCGCGACGCCGAGTGTTGTTTTTGAGATACTGCGATCTTCGGAAACTAGTAACCAATTTTAGGATCACTTTTTTAGCCACCGATTTATAGTTTAATAGGCGTCCAAGGAAGTCATGTGTTGTCCACATCAGATATTTTTATAATGATTCATGGGCAATAAAAATATTGTTTTATAAATTATATTATTCCATAACCTTCTTCACAGTTTAACATTATACTCATTTGATGCACTTTTCTTTGCTTTTTCATCCATTTCCTTTCGATATATCGATATTTTTCTAGCGATTATCGGTGGATATCGATATTTGGTTTTGCGATATTGCAAAATATCGAATATCGATATTTTACTTTCGATGTTCTAACCCTAATCTAAATACATTACCAATGAAGAAAGAAGTTGATCAGGAGGTGCGGTCTAATAAGTAAACACACTAATAAGTATGACTTATTTATTCTGTGCCTGTTTAACTTTATTTACTTACTAGTGCGTTTATCAATGTACGCACCCCTCCTTCAACTTCTTCCTTAATTAGCCGGGAAAGAAAAGCTCCCTGTTCTATACAAGAAAAATATGACTTAATTTCAAAAGCCATTGATGCCACTTGCAGACCTGGGCCCTATTTCAGAATAAACCTAATAGTATTAGCTCACAACCACAAGTTTACAAATTACAAAGTACTAGCTCTAATAGTTTTCGTTTCATAATGGAGACGACTATTGGTGATTTCTAAGCGAAAAAGTACACAAGAGTCTGGAGAAAGGAGATTCCCAAGAGGAAGATAGCCGATTCCACTCGAATCTCTTCTTTTCTCTCCTAGCCTTTTCTGCCTGATTATACTGCTCTTATGGATTATAATCTTTTTCAACTGATCTTCATAATTTAAAGTTCATGATTAGCAAAACGTTTAATAATTAATGTCATAAACTTATTTTTAACATTTTAATTTTCTATAAAAATTAGTTAAATAAATGAAATTTTTATCATCCATCATGATTATATTCATGATTAAAATCCATAAAATCCATTATATAGTGCAAATTAGAATCTAACAAAATTAAATCACAATCAGTATCGCAACTTGGAACTGATATAAGAGTTGAGACCAGTGTGCGATGTAACAAAGTGGGGTAAAATATTTTTTTAGAGAGAAACAAAGTTGATATTCGTTTTTTGCAGACCGAAAAACCCTCAGATACGAATTTTCAAAGCAATCGAAAAATAATTTTTTTTTACTCAAAACTTTCACCTCCGCGCCTTCGATTTTTGTTCGAAATCACATAAATTGCGATAACTTCAAAACAACTTCACGGATTCACACAAAACTTGGAAGAGGTTTACTGCTTTACAAACTACACGAGATAGCATAAACCCGACCTCCGTAAACAAGTTAGAACCGGAGATACAAAATAAAACGTTTGATGAGTTTTTATTTTTTTATTTTAGGGTACATTTTCTCTCTTCCAAAGTCATAAATTCTAAAAGTGATTGGTATGGGTTAGAGATCAGAAATTCAGCTTTCCAATGGCTGTATTAACGTTGAATTTGGATAAAATCTCAAATCTCAAAAGAGTTTTTATCACAATGCTTAGGTGAACGCAGCAGGTGAAGGCAGGAATAAAAAGTCCAGAAAAACCAAGACCAAAAATATCATTTTTTTTTATTTTTATAAAAATTCATATTTAAGGGTTGCACAGGACGATAAAAACTAATCTGACTTGCTTTTTTCTAATATAATTTTGTTAGCCTACTTCACTGGAAGCCTCTTTTAGTGCATTTAAATTCATTTAATACAATGGGCAATATTTTTTTTTTTATTTTACACAAAAAACAAATCGATTGGTAAACAAGAACTTTGAAATCCATGCAGAGCAAAGGAAGAAAATAATAACATAAATAATTGTTTAAATTACATAAAACATTTTTTATTTGTTTAAAATTGTATTCATATTATTTATATCTTGTGTAAAATTTTTGGTTGTTTAATATTATTGACTCCAATGGAAGGGATATGATCGTATTTCCGATTTATATCTATAATTGTTATATTTAAGATAGGTTTATTAATTCTTGGTTTTTATAGTTGTTCAATTCATGCCATATGCTGGTTTTCTTTTTGGTTTATTATTTTCAATAATAGACCTTTGGAATCGACCAAAGAAAATTTTTTTGTAACCCCCCCCTCAAAATTTGAGGTTTTACGTTTCAAGATACGTAAAATCCAAATATCGAATAAAAAAAAATCCGTCCGTCCGCCGTCCGCGGCTTTTCTCCGAGACTACTGGACCGATTTTCTTGAGATTCGGTACCAAAGTCACAGGTCAGCCCGGGATGATCCTTGGAACTCGACATTGTAATCCGTCTGTTTGTTTCAAAATTGCAGCCGATTAGAGATCTCATAAGTCCATAACTCGGTCATTTATAAAGATAGAGAGAAAATGTAAGGTGTTTTGGAATCAGCATAAGGAGACATGAAAAAAAAAAAAAAAAAAAAATTGAAAAACAAAAAATCTGTATAATTACCGATTAAATATCTAATAAGCCCATAACTCGGTCATTTATAAAGATAGAAAGAAAATGTAAGGTGTTTTGGAATCAGCATAACGAGAAACCAAAAAAAAAAAAAAAAAAATATTGAAAAACAAAAAATCTATAATAATTGCCGATTAAAGATCTTATATTCCCATAACTTGGCCATTTATAAACATAGAGGAGAAATGTAAGGTGTTTTGGAATCAGCATAACAAGGCATTAAAATACCAAAAAAGAAAAAAAACGAAAAATAAAAAAATCTCTATCTGTAAATGCTTTTGGTTTATTATTTTCAATAATAGACCTTTGGAATCGACCAAAGAAAATTTTTTTGTAGCCCCCCTCAAAATTTGAGGTTTTACGTTTCAAGATACGTAGAATCCAAATATCGAATAAAAAAAAATCCGTCCGTCCGCCGTCCGCGGCTTTTCTCCGAGACTACTGGGCCGATTTTCTTGAGATTCGGTACCAAAGTCACAGGTCAGCCCGGGATGATCCTCGGAACTCGACATTATAATCCGTCTGTTTGTTTCAAAATTGCGGCCGATTAGAGATCTCATAAGTCCATAACTCGGTCATTTATAAAGATAGAGAGAAAATGTAAGGTGTTTTGGAATCAGCATAACGAGAAATAAAAAAAAAAAAAAAAAAAAAAAAATTGAAAAACCAAAAATCTGTATAATTACCGATTAAATATCTAATAAGCCCATAACTCGGTCATTTATAAAGATAGAGAGAAAATGTAAGGTGTTTTGGAATAAGCATAACAAGGCATTAAAATACCAAAAAAGAAAAAAGAAAAAAAACGAAAAATAAAACAATCTCTATCTGTAAATGCTTTTGGTTTATTATTTTCAATAATAGACCTTTGGAATCGACCAAAGAAAATTTTTTTGTAACCCCTCCTCAAAATTTGATGTTTTACGTTTCAAGATACGTAGAATCCAAATATCGAATAAAAAAAAATCCGTCCGTCCGCCGTCCGCCGTACGCCGTCCGCGGCTTTTCTCCGAGACTACTGGACCGATTTTCTTGAGATTCGGTACCAAAGTCACAGGTCAGCCCGGGATGATCCTTGGAACTCGACATTGTAATCCGTCTGTTTGTTTCAAAATTGCAGCCGATTAGAGATCTCATAAGTCCATAACTCGGTCATTTATAAAGATAGAGAGAAAATGTAAGGTGTTTTGGAATCAGCATAAGGAGACATGAAAAAAAAAAAAAAAAAAAATTGAAAAACAAAAAATCTGTATAATTACCGATTAAATATCTAATAAGCCCATAACTCGGTCATTTATAAAGATAGAAAGAAAATGTAAGGTGTTTTGGAATCAGCATAACGAGAAACCAAAAAAAAAAAAAAAAATATTGAAAAACAAAAAATCTATAATAATTGCCGATTAAAGATCTTATATTTCCATAACTTGGCCATTTATAAACATAGAGGAGAAATGTAAGGTGTTTTGGAATCAGCATAACAAGGCATTAAAATACCAAAAAAGAAAAAAAACGAAAAATAAAAAAATCTCTATCTGTAAATGCTTTTGGTTTATTATTTTCAATAATAGACCTTTGGAATCGACCAAAGAAAATTTTTTTGTAACCCCCCTCAAAATTTGAGGTTTTACGTTTCAAGATACGTAGAATCCAAATATCGAATAAAAAAAAATCCGTCCGTCCGCCGTCCGCGGCTTTTCTCCGAGACTACTGGGCCGATTTTCTTGAGATTCGGTACCAAAGTCACAGGTTAGCCCGGGATGATCCTCGGAACTCGACATTATAATCCGTCTGTTTGTTTAAAAATTGCGGCCGATTAGAGATCTCATAAGTCCATAACTCGGTCATTTATAAAGATAGAGAGAAAATGTAAGGTGTTTTGGAATCAGCATAACGAGACATGAAAAAAAAAAAAAAAAAAAATTGAAAAACAAAAAATCTGTATAATTACCGATTAAATATCTAATAAGCCCATAACTCGGTCATTTATAAAGATAGAGAGAAAATGTAAGGTGTTTTGGAATCAGCATAACAAGGCATTAAAATAAGAAAAAAAAAGAAAAAGAAAAAAATCTCTATCTGTAAATGCTTTTGGTTTATTATTTTCAATAATAGACCTTTGGAATCGACCAAGGAAAAAATTTTTGTAATACCCCCTCAAAATTTGAGGTTTTACGTTTCAAGATACGTAGAATCCAAATATCGAATACAAAAAAAATCCGTCTACAAATTTTAATTTAAACGAAATCTGACGAAATTCCCTACAATAGGAAAAAAAAAATTATTTAAATCGGACCAATATTAGCTGAAATAGGGCCTAATGAACTTCTTAAGCTAATTCTCCGGCGCGGCTAATATCGATTAAAATTTTATCGATTAAATCCGTCTACAAAAATTTTTCGTGGTGCTTTTATTGTATTTAAACGAAAGCTAACGAAAATCCCTACAATGCGAACTAGAAATCACCTAAATCGAACCATTATCAGCTGAGATATAGCTTTATGAACTTCGTTTTTATTTTTTCCTAGTGAAGTGCACATCAAATATTTCCTCTGTATCATTTTACATCACAGCCTACTTGCATTGACGCAGTTTTTTTAATTAACACAATTCGGCACTCTCACGGCGGACATCTTGTGACAAGCTTCAAATTTCTTTTCCTTTGGTACCTACTGTTTCATATTTTTTACTTTGACAGAATAGATATTTTTGTGGAATAATAAACAAGTGGAATAAATAAGTAGAAATAATAAACCATTGTGTAATAATTTGCAGCGTTTTTGTGAAATTAGCATGAATTATTTCATTAATAGTTATATTATTTATATGTTCTTTATAAAAGTATTTATTATTTATTATCTGAATAATATTTTTCTTTAAGTGCAGTTATATAACTGTTATTTTTACTATCCAAAAAGTTTGTTTCTTTCTAAACTTAAAATATTATTAATAATAAAAATATAACACAAAACCTTGCGACGATTCAGCATAAGAGCGGTAAAATCAGGCAAGAAAAGTAAGGAGAGAAAAGAATTCGGGTGGAATCGGCTATCTTCCTCTTGGGAATCTTCTTTCACCAGACTCTAGTAAAAAAACTACAAGACAGGACGTGGGAAGGTTCTTTCTGGTTACTCGTAAGGTTTATTAAGTAGACAATCCTCAACACCAAAAAGCTCTTCAGCTCTCACTCCAATTTTTGTTTTTAAGGAAAAAGAACTTACAATACAACATACCAGTAGTTTTCAACGTGGCTAAGTTATTGAACATAAAAAAAACAAAAAAAAAACAATATAAATTAATTTAGAGTATTGATAAAGCAATTAGTCTAATAGTGAAACAATTTTAAAGGAAAGATAATCAATGTCTCTATCTCTTGTTTTAGATAATTGTTTATGTTATAGAAATTTCTTAGCTCTCAGTTTTTTATCAAAGTCTGTTCCACTTTCTTGTTTCATTTTGAATTTTTACATTCAGTGGCCCGTTGTAAGGTTCTCTCGAGTTACCGAAACTCGTTCATCCATTCTCACATCAAGGCTATCCGTCCGTAATTAAGTATTAATTAATTGATTATTTATACTTAATTAAATATTAATACTTATTTTATCCCGATGCTGTGGACTGTAAACCTTTCTATAAGTATGCGAGAATGGCTGATCGAGTTTCCGTAGCGAGAGGCTTACAAGGGGCCATTGCACAGTGGTTAAGAAAACCTCATCTCGTGGCCAAAAGTCAACAAAATTATTTCACTCTATTGTAAACTTTTAGTGATCAACTTCTCAAATTTGACATGGATTGATTTTGACAAATCGAGTGAGAACGTTGGGAAGTGCATTACACCCAAACTGAGTGATTTATATTTTAAACGATAATACTATTTACGATTTATATTTTAAACGATAATACTATTTACGATTTATATTTTCAACGACAAATAACTACATACAAAAACAAAACCCGGTATTTGATTCTTTAAATAATTTCGTACAATATGGAGTCATGTTAATAATGGAATCATATCTAATTGATTTGATAACAACACTGCGGGCACTCCATGATTTCCTTGTAGGCTTCTTAAACTATAAATTGCTGGCTCAAAAAGTGACTCTGAATTTGGATACTAGTTTCCGAACATAGCAATACCTTAAACGACACTCTGCGTCGCGACGTCCATCTATTGACACAGACACACACGCACAAGCTCTTGTTTTTTGAGGTTTTATTCCGTTATTACATGTCGTTTTCTTTCAGTTGCTAACAAGTTCCCAAGAGATTTTTTCGTGTTCCTTGACAACATTAGAACTGTCTATGTTACCAGATAAAACATTGGGAATCGACACTCGGCGTCGCGACATCCATCTATTGACATACACAAACACAAATAGGGAGGAAAACCAGTATTTTACACTCAATTTAGCACTTAAAACAAGTAATAAAATTATTTAATTAGAGTGGGAAAAATCGCGTTTATAAGCTTTATCACCGAACCGTAAGATCTCTGTAATAAATATCGATATACCTTTTGATGTAAGTTTATTATGAACTTCAAATAATGTACCCCTTTCAGGTCTTCAATTTCAACCAAAATCTATTATATTACTTTCATTGATATAAAAGTCTAATTTGCCAAATTTGAGATATTTTACATGATTTTTTAATATAATTTTTGATGAAAGTCTAATGTGACCGTTAAGTAAAGAACCACTTCCGGTTATCATGCAGGGACCAAAAAGAGAGGTTCGCAACTAGATTTTAAAATAATCCTCAATACAAAATTTTAACTTTCCACCACTAATTGTTTTTGAGTTATGCGAGATATATACGAACGAATGTACATATAGGCTTCACGACGAAACTAGTAAAAATGGATATTTCCGTTGAAATCTGAAAACCGGATTTTTTCGCGTTTACAATACTTCCTTTACTGCGCACAAGGGAGTAAAAAACAATTTTGCTACTTCGAAAACCTGTGCGTGCTGCGTAGCAGCCAAAAACCACTGACATTTTGACACTATTTGCAGTTATACATCTATGCTACACTATCATTAGCTACATCAAAATCCCATCTGGTAGCAATGTGTCGGTTGTTTCTAGAGGATGCGGTTAAGAAGACCATCAAAAGTACTCAACGACTCCGACCCAGAGCTTCTCACTTGTGCTATAATTTTCGAGAATCCACCACCATCGAACTAGCTTACAGTAATGTACTGTATGAGTAAAAGTATTGGCCAATGAAGACAAGAGAGGCTTCATCACATTTCTTTAAGATTCATTCGAGAAGCAGGGCATTCGAGTGAAGGTTGCCGAAAAAGACGCTGATCGGAACATCATCGGCATGGCATTAATCAAAAGTACAAAAGCGGCATTTGCAGCAGCCGGAAAGCTGGACTAAAATGCTCAATCTTCTGTCAATTCTGCGCGGGCAAATTATGCCAGAACGTCCAAACTCTTCTACTAGAGAATTGTGCTGATGAGGAAGACACCTCCACCCCTAGATTGAACGATCGGCAAGGCGAGCCTGCAATATACTGTTCCAATTTGTTCCTTCTTCGGAGAATCATTTCTTGAAGCCTGGGCCGATAAGATTAATGACATTACTGTGATTTTTTCTTTATAACGTGCATAAACTACTACTACAAGTTATATTTTTTTTTTTAACGAACTAAAATTCTAGTTATTACTATGAACGTTCTCATTGATTAATCTCGAATTCCGCGTTTCAAGGTTTTCGGTTATATGCTAATTTTGAGAAAAGCATTGAACCTACAAGTGTCCATTAAAGCTCAATTATTATTCCTCAAGTTCATTCCGGATGACTTTTCGCATGAGATGCGCCTTTTCAATGATATTTGACAAATTTAGAGAAATAAAGATTTTTCTTTTTTTGGAAAAAAGATCCAATTAGGAATTACTGAAACTGAAAAAAGTGCCAAAATGCCGGTGTTTCTTTAGCTGCTACGCAGCTCACACAGGACTTCTAAGTACAAAATTTGGGTTTTTATTACTAGCTTAGGTCCAAACATCATAAAAAAAAATTGGAACTACTTGGCCTTTTGCAGGATCGGTGTTGTGTAAGTTTGTTTTTCATATATATTTCATTCGCGAAGTTGTTTGTTGAGCATATGTAGAAACGTCGATATAAGGGAACACCTGTTTGTTGAGCATTTGTAGAAACGTCGATATAAGGGAACAGCTGTTTGTTGAGCATTTATAGAAACGTCGATATAAGGGAACAGCTGTTTGTTGAGCATTTGTAGAAACGTCGATATAAGGGAACAGCTGTTTGTTGAGCATTTGTAGAAACGTCGATATAAGGGAACACCTGTTTGTTGAGCATTTGTAGAAACGTCGATATAAGGGAACAGCTGTTTGTTGAGCATTTGTAGAAACGTCGATATAAGGGAACACCTGTTTGTTGAGCATTTGTAGAAACGTCGATATAAGGAACAGCTGTTTGTTGAGCATTTGTAGAAACGTCGATATAAGGGAACAGCTGTTTGTTGAGCATTTGTAGAAACGTCGATATAAGGGAACAGCTGTTTGTTGAGCATTTGTAGAAACGTCGATATAAGGGAACACCTGTTTGTTGAGCATTTGTAGAAACGTCGATATAAGGGAACAGCTGTTTGTTGAGCATTTGTAGAAACGTCGATATAAGGGAACACCTGTTTGTTGAGCATTTGTAGAAACGTCAATTAAATCATTTGAACTTAAAAAAAAAGTTTATTTATAAAAAATGATTACAATGAACATGAACTGTACTATTCTACTTAACTATAACACTTAGAGATTACGTCTAACCGACTAACTAAGACTAATTATCCGCTAGGTGGGAAGAGAAGGGGTATTTTTACAGAGTTGGGAGAAATATGCTGAGTCTAGTGATTCTCCTGTGGTTGGTTTCCATAAATCCTCCCTTCTGAAGTTCTCGAGCTCCGTGAGAGAAGAAGTGGATGAACAGTCTTTGAAGGTATGGCCTCTAAAAAAGTTCCTCTTGGGGTTTTGGTGTATCAGTAACTTGATTTTGCTGGCTAAGAATACTTGAGGACTTGTACAATGAATAAATATTCATACATAAAAGATATAAAACAATAATTGTTAATATTAATGAATAATAATCTAAATTAAAATTGTCTTCATAATCTGTATAATGACTTTCAAATATTTCATCACTTAAAGTAGGAATTTTTAATTGATTAAAAGTTACATTAAAATGTTTATAATCATTAATTAAATGGAATGAAGACAATACCTCCGTATATACATAATTATTTTTAGTGTGGTTTATAATTTCTTCATTATCTTTTAATTTAATAATTGCTGTTTCTGGTAATATTACAGGATAGGATGCATTACTTCTAATTGTAATATGTTTAATCTTAAAACTAACAAAAACATCAATTAAATCTACATAAGATATATAAGGTTCTAAATTGCTAATAGTAGTGGATGCACAATTATTCAAATTATTATTAATAGCATTTTCTATACATGTATCATTAAATTTATAAATTTTATTACAATAATAATTAGTTTTTATAAAATTACAATCTCCTTTATACATTTCATCATTATCATACAATACCATTTGATTATTTACAATAGTTGCTATAATATGGTTATTTTTCTTTATTGGTATAGATAATAAATACAAGGCACTAAAGGTCTTAGCTTGAACAGGTAATTGTATCATATAATGAACAATTTTATTTTTTATCATACAAGATGTAAGTTTTAGGGTTAGGTTCATTAAGTAATCCAATTACAAAAGGAAAAATCAATGTATTTAAAATCTTTTAACTAAAACTACTTGCACATAATAAATATAAATTAAAACAAAACAAATTAAGCATGCTTCTGATTTGGCTATACAAATTGACTAAATTAACTATACTAAAGAAACAAAAAATAAACTGTAAATAAACCTTCTTTTCCGTTGCGCAACCAATTCATTAACAATTATACAATAAAAAAATAAACAGACTATCCTACTATTTCTCTCAGCAACTACCACTACTAGCTACACAAAAATAAATGTATAAAAATTGAGCAAGCACGTTACACCGGCAATCACACACAGAAAGATAACCTTAACATAACCAACGTGATAAGAAGCCCCCAGCTGTAAGTGTCTTAGACGGTGTTATTACAGGGTGGCTGTGGCTAACAATACTCCCCTCCAATAACAGCGTCTAAGAAGCGCACATTTGGTCTGACGATGCGGCCTGACCTGGTGACATAACCGGAAGGTGCACTGTCGGGTGGTTCAGTGAGTCCAGTTGGTGGAGTGTCTGTTGATCCTGGTGAACGGGGTAGTGTTTTGACAGGCATATCAATATCCTCTTGTAATAGAAACGCAGGTTTAAGCCTGTCTATAGAGACTGTCACCGGTGCATCGTCTTGGAGCTGGATCCTATAGGTCTTCTCGTCTCTTCATATGACCTGATGCGGGCCCGTGTATGGTGGTTGTAGAGGTTTCTTAACTCCTTCCACACGCAGGAACACATGAGTGCAATTTTTCAACTCTTTGTGTACAAAGATGGATCTTCGGGACGCCTTAAACTCTGCTGGCTCCACGTCTTTCATGGCTTCTTTAAGCCTTTGAATTGTCTCGTGCACAGTACCAGAGTTGCCTGTGGCCGAGAAAAATTCTCCAGGGAGTCTGAGAGTCTGATCGTATACAGCTTCAGCAACGCTGGCATCCGTTCCTGCTCTGACAGAACTTCGAAGACCTAGTAACACCATTGGTAAATTGTCTACCCAATGTTGATTATTTAAATGGGTTGTCAAAGCAGATTTTAACGTTCGATGCCAGCGCTCCACACATCCATTAGACTGTGGATGGTATGCGGTTGTGTGGATCTGCTTGATACCTAGGAGATTGGTAAGACTTCTGAACAAGGATGATTCGAATTGGCGGCCTTGGTCAGTAGTCAGTTTTGAAGGAGTCCGAATCTTGGTATCCAGGCGTTATAAAAGGCTGATGTCACTGTCTCTGCCGTGATGTCAGGAATAGGAATAGCTTCAGGCCATCTGGTAAACCTGTCAATCAAAGTTAGGCAATACTTATTTCCTCGAGACGTTAGTAAGGGTCCTATTAGGTCCAGGTGGATATGTTCGAATCTGCCAGATGTTGGAAATACACCTGGAGGTGCAATGGTATGCCTTGTTACCTTGGATCTCTGACAAGGTACACAAGTTTTAGCCCATTGGCCGACATCTATGTTGAGGGAAGGCCAAAAATATTTCTTTGCCACCATTCGTCGACTCGCTCGCACACCAGGGTGGCTAGGTGAATGCAAAACATCAAATATTTTCCTGCGGTATGCCAGTGGTAAATATGGACGAGCTACTTCTGTAGAGGTTTCACACCAGATAGGATGAGCTGAGTCTGGCAGTTGAAACTGCTGGAAGTGAAGGTTTAGCTGTTTTCTGAGTCCTGGAAGTTCTGGGTCTTGCTCTTGGTCACTTGCCAGTTGAGATTTGGAAAAGAAGCCAAGGGGTATCCATTTACCTTCTTCCCATTGCTGTAAAACAGCGCCAACACACGAGTCTGAGGCATCGCAAGACAAGGAAATCCTTGCATCCCATGCAGGATGGCCTAGTATAGTTGCCTGTTTAAGTGCATCCTTGCATTTAATGAAAGCCGCTTCATTTTCCGGATCCCATTGTATTTCCCTGCGGTCATTTTTCTTAGCGTTATGAAGAAATTTGTTGAGTTCATTTTGAAGTTCTACAGCATTCTTCAAACAGGGACGGTAAAAATTCAGCATGCCCAAGAATCGCCTTAATTGATGAACCGTGGTTGGTTTGGGATACGCATTAATGATGTCCACCCGGCTTTCCAATGGCTTAATTCCCTGTGAAGTGACTCTGCGTCCTAGAAAATCTATATCCGATTGACCTAGGACACATTTATCGGGGTTGACCGTAATTCCGTGAGCATCCAATCGTCGAAATACCTCTCGCAGGTGTTGTTCATGTTCTTCTAGATTCTTGGAAGCAATTAGGATGTCATCTAGATACACAAACGTATACGATAACTCTCTGAAAATGGAATCCATGAAACGCTGGAATGTTTGGGCCGCATTTCTAAGGCCAAAACACATACGCTGAAACTCGAATAATCCAAATGGAGTTATTACAGCGGCTTTGGGAATATCTTCTTCGGCTACCGGGATTTGGTAGTACGCTCTCACTAGATCTAACCTAGAAAATATATTCGTGCCATGGAGCTGGATATTTAAATCTTTGAGGTTTGGGACACCATATCGATCAGGAAGAGTTTGGGCATTTAATCTACGATAATCTCCACATGGTCGCAATGTTCCGTCCTTCTTAGGAACTATATGCAAAGGCGAAGCCCAGGGGCTTTTGGATGGGCGACATATTCCGTCTTCCATCATCAGTCGGAACTCTTCTTTTATGGCTCTATACCGTTCTGGAGCTAGCCGTCGAGCTTTGGCCACTACTGGTGAACCCGTCGTCTCAATGAAGTGAGATATGGTGTGCTTTATAGGAACGCAAGCGGATGATGGTCGTAGGACGTTTGGAAATTCCTTAAGTATATGTGCGAAGAGAATGTCTCCTGGAATCGCTGATATTGAGGTAGTATTTACCTTAAGAATTTGTCCTCTTGACGTGATAACTGATGTTTGGTCAATCAGACGGCAACCTTTCAAATCGACCAGTAGACCATATTGGAACATCAGGTCAGCTCCTATAATTGGACGGGGTATCTCGGCTATTATGAAGTTCCACTTGAACATCCTCCTTAGCCCCAAGTCTAGTTGTAGACATTTTTCGCCGAAGGTCCGTATACGGGTCCCATTCGCCGCGAAAAGATTAAAATCTTTCACCTTAAGTTTTGCCTGTCTGGGCGGTGAAAGAACGGATACTGCTGCTCCCGTATCGATCAAGAAAGTCAGTTCAGACCGCTTATCGGTTATGAAAATGCGGCGTTGAGATGGTGCAGTGCTGGGTTGCGCCCTCGCCAGCACTGCATCTAATTTTCCGGGGAAGCATCTCGCTTTAATTGTTTCTTCCACGCGCAGGGTCCCTCACATTTTCTAGCTTTATCCCGGAAGCGGTGGTGATAGAAGCACAGCCATTTATTATTATTATGATTTCTGTTCCGGGATTTGCTTCGGGATCTAGGTGTGCTTCTGTTTCTTCCCGGTGAACCTGGCTGCCTAAGATCGCAAGTGTGACGGGTTCGGCGAGTCATCAACTCCGCCACCTGCAGTGAGAGCTTTTCTATTTGCTCATGCAGATTTCGATGGGTGTTTGGGGTTGCGATAGAGCTTATTTATATAGGACTCTGTATCTCGTGCACTCTGTCAGCCATCTCTGCCAGCTTATTTAAATTAGTGTGCTCTGATGCAGTTAAGATAGCCTGCATGCTATTGGATAGCGATCTCATCCATAAAGATTTTAACATTTCTTCCGATGCCATTTCTCCCGCTAACTGTCTCATGTGGCGTAACAGTTGTGAAGGTTTTTCACCACCTAACTGTTTTCCCTCTAATAGTTGCCTTATTCTACGGTTTTCCGATTCGGAGAATGCTTCAATGAGTCTGTTTTTTAATTCCTCATAGGAGTCTGGGCCTGGTTTTTTAACAATATCTGCTGCTTGCTGTAAGATATCAAAATCTAAGGTTCCTACTAGTGTTTCAAATTTTGGTTAGATTTTTGGTTATATTATTTCTAGCAAATACAGCCTCTACCTGGCAGAACCATAATGCAGGGTCTGGCTTCCAAAAGAGTGGTATTTTATAATTTACCGACACTGCCTCTACATAACCACTATCCTCACTGCTTTTAGCATCATGCTTACCACCAGGCATTTTGCTTACTTAATGAACCTCAATATAATGTTAATTATTATAATTTGAAAAATAACTAATATTAAAACTAAGATTTATTTAAAACAAAAAAAATGAAAACTAAAGTTTTGGTAAATTATTGATTAAGTAATTAAATAATAAATAACTAAGCAAAATTTTGAAGTAAAAATAAACCCTTTACTCTATATGATAATATCACGTCGGGTGGTCACCACTGTAAGAGTGTTAAGGTTAGGTTCATTAAGTAATCCAATTACAAAAGGAAAAATCAATGTATTTAAAATCTTTTAACTAAAACTACTTGCACATAATAAATATAAATTTAAACAAAACAAATTAAGCATGCTTCTGATTTGGCTATACAAATTGACTAAATTAACTATACTAAAGAAACAAAAAATAAAATGTAAATAAACCTTCTTTTCCGTTGCGCAACCAATTCATTAACAATTATACAATAAAAAAAATAAACAGACTATCCAACTATTTCTCTCAGCAACTACCACTACTAGCTACACAAAAATAAATGTATAAAAATTGTGCAAGCACGTTACACAGGCAATCACACACAGAAAGATAACCTTAACATAACCAACGTGATAAGAAGCCCCCAGCTGTAAGTGTCTTAGACGGTGTTATTACAGGGTGGCTGTGGCTAACAAAGATATTTTACTTGTGAGCCAAAGTGTTTCTAAGTCAGAACTTATGTATTCTGTGTTACTGTTGATATCTATAGTTTTCAGAATGCTAGAATGTGATATTCCTAATTTACACATTTCCAAAGAATTTCTTATGTCCATGATTACGATAGTAATGTAATTTAAGATGTCATATAATTCATTTAAATGATTTGTTAACGTGGTTTTATCTACAACATTTATTAAGTTGGCTAATTTATTACTATTATTATTAATTAATCTAATATCTTTTTGAAATGATTTTACCACTTCTTTATTGATGTTAATCTCACGAGCGATATTATGCTCCAAGCGGGAATTGTTCTCTTCTAGAGTAGTAATGACCTTATCGTAATGTGCCTTGTCATCAGAATTTAGGTTTCCTGTAATGAATTTGATACCTTGGCCGAGGGCATTTATCAAGCCTCGTTTTCTTCTACTGTGTGGAACATCAATAATATTATTAATTTTGTCTTGTAGAAATTTCAATTGTTTCGAAATTATATCATATTGGCTGCGCTGTTTAAAATTGCTCAAATCCCTTTCTAATATATCTATTTCATTTATAAAGTTCGAGAAATTTAAACAATGTATTATAGTATATATTATAAGATCCTAAAAAAAGGGCCCTTTTCTTTTATTGTATAATACCTTTAAAAAAGGCCCTTCTGTTATGTCATTAACAATTAATACGTGATATCTCTTAAAAGAACACGTTATTTTAATTAGATACTATAAATTAATGTAATTCAAAGATTTATTTTATACACGCGGAACAGCTGTTAGTCAAGCCGGCAGAACCTCCTTGATCGAAGGCCGGTATAGAAATGACAAGGGCTGTGGACTGCGGGAGATGGTTGGCAGCGCGATCTACTGGCCGCGAGGTGAACTAGGCCGCACTGTAGCAGCTAACGAGGACCTTCTTGGTCAAAGGCTGGCATAGGAATGACAAGGGCTGTATACCGCGGGAATGGGTGGATAGCGCTATCTGTCCACCACCAAGTGAACTAACTCACTGAACTTTTAGTAGGCTTGTTTTTTATCAACAATTAAATTATATGTAAGATATTTAAAGGGAGAAGTTGATCGGGGGTGCGGTCAAAGAAATAGACTTAATAAGTGTGGTCTTATATAATTGTGCCTACGTTTCGGCCTAAATTTTAGGCCATCTTCAGGGCTAAAATGAAAACAAAATAACAACAATGAAAAAAGAGAAAAGAGGCAGTACCAGTAACAGTAAAAATGATAAATGATAAAAAACAGAAAATACAAGTAAGATAAAAAGTATAAAGAATAAAAAGGAAAGGGTAACACTAAATTACATAATACAAAAGACAATTGAAAAAATAAAATAAAATAAAATAAATGAAATAACAATGTAAAAATTAAAAATTAAAAACAATGCGATATTTACACAGGGAATAGTGAAATATATGAAATCTATTAATTAAAAAGACATATAATATGAAGGTTTGGTAATGTGTAAAGCATACATGCATAGCAAAGCATAAAGCATAAATGCATACAGTATATAAAAGCATACAGAGATAGTTGTAAGTTATGCAAAAGATGACTATGATGTTAAAGAAGTTGACATTGTTGTAATTGATTTTTGTAATTATGAGATGAAGGAGTGAAATATAAAATAATGTAAGCCCCAAAAACAAAAATAGATAAAAATCCTATGTGGTGAAGAAAGAAGAAGGATAGAAAAGAATGAGGAGGAGGAAATGCAAAGAAAACGTGATAATTACATACCAGCGAGGCGTGTGGTCTAGCGCCAACTGAATATTAATAATGGATTACCGGGAATTAGGAAAACCGTTAAAACAATGTTACCAACTCACTGATTTGAAATAAAACTAACACTAAATTTAAATGCGGTGTGATCAAAAGACATAACAATTGATTTGAAAACTGTAAAAACGTATTGATATAAGTATATTTAGAAAACTATATATATAAAAAAAATTAATGTTAAAAAAATTGAATTTGAAAAAAATTAAAGTTAAGTTAAATGTAAGTATGAGTTAAATAATATTACGGGTTAAATTTACTAAGGAAAAAAATATAAATAAATAAAATAAATAAAAAAATATATAAAAATAAATAAATACTTTGTATAAGGAGTCGTTGACGAGTTAAAAAATAATATAATAATAAAATTAAAGTTAAGTAAACAATAAGTATAAGTTAAATAATAACAATAGGGGTTTAATTTACTACGGAAATTTTTTTTAAATAAATACTTTGTATAAGGAGTTGTCACGGGAAAAAAAAAATAAATAAAAAAAAAAATAAAAAAAATAAAAAAATAAAATAAAAAAAAAGAAAGGGGGGGGGGATGAAAAGTTATGTTTTTTTTAATAAATTGAATACTTGGGAGTAGGTTAGAGAAAGGTTTTGTATATCAGTTTTTTGATTGACGGGAAGGGATTCTAATTGGATGAAGATGCTTTCTGAGAGGAGTCGTTTGTCATGGTTAGGGACTGTGGCGAGGATTGAAGTACTGTCAAAATCAAAAGTATGGTTTAAGGATAAAGCGTGTTCTGAGAGTTTAGAGGCAGTCTGGTTACGGGGAGAGATGGAATATTTATGTTGGGTGATGCGATCTTTAAGGAGGTTTTTAGTTTCGCCGATATAGGTAGAGTTACAGTTGGGAGAGGAACAGGGGATGCGGTATACGACATGGGAACGGTGTTTAAGAGGAATGGGATCTTTTACACATGTGTAGAGGTTGGAAGGTTTGTTGTGGGATTTGAAAGCAATTCGTAGATTGGGAATTGAGGAGCGTAAGGATTTCTGTATGTTTTCAGAAAGGGCGGGGATGTATGGAAGAGATCTATAGAAGGGAGTGGTAGTGGGTGGTGAAGAAGTAGTGGTAGAGGTGATGGGAAGGGGGGGTTTTTTGTAGTTGTGGATGAGTTTGTTGATGGTATTGAGGGGAAAGTTATTGGTTAAGAGGATTTGTTTGATACGATTAATGTTGGTATCATGAAGGTGGGAGTCGGAAAGGGAAAGACATCGATGTATGAGGTTTTTGGCGACGTTTATTTTTTGGTGGTAAGGATGTTGGGAATAGTAGTTTAGAAGCCTGCCAGAGTAAGTCGGTTTGGTATACCAGTCTGTGTATATAGAGTTGTCAGGCTTTCTTATAATGAGGAGATCAAGGAAAGGAAGGGAACTTTGTAATTCTCGTTCAACGGTAAAATGTAGGCGGGGATGGTAAGAGTTGAAGGCTAATAGGATATCAGGAATTTTATCAGGATTGAGGATGAGGAGAAGGTCGTTTACATATTTTTTAATGAAGATAATGTCATTTGGGAATAGGGGAGTTACGGAATTGAGTAGGTCATTAAGGACAATGTTAGCAATGTCAGGAGCAAGAGGATTTCCCATGGCAAGTCCTGAAATTTGATTAAAGAACTGTCCATGGAAAGTAAGGTAACCGGATTTACAACAAAGCTGTAGGGATTCTAGGTATGAGGAACGGTTAAGGGGAGTATGGGGTTCAATGGATGTCCAGTTGTCTTCAATTATACGGAGGGCTTTATCTATGGGAATGTTGGTGAATAAACTTTCGACGTCGAAGGAGGTAAGTATGTAGTGGTCAGGAATCGTAAAGGATAATAATTGTTCGCGTAGGTGAAAGGAATTTTGGACGTCATAAGGGTTGTTGTGACTAAGGATTTGTAAGGAGGGGAGTAAGAATTTGCTGAGTTAAATAAATGTGGACATTATATTATTATATTTAAGACATTATATGTCTTTTTAATTAATAGATTTCATATATTTCACTATTCCCTGTGTAAATATCGCATTGTTTTTAATTTTTAATTTTTACATTGTTATTTCATTTATTTTATTTTATTTTATTTTTTCAATTGTCTTTTGTATTATGTAATTTAGTGTTACCCTTTTCTTTTTATTCTTTATACTTTTTATCTTACTTGTATTTTCTGTTTTTTATCATTTATCATTTTTACTGTTACTGGTACTGCCTCTTTTCTCTTTTTTCATTGTTGTTATTTTGTTTTCATTTTAGCCCTGAAGATGGCCTAAAATTTAGGCCGAAACGTAGGCACAATTATATAAGACCACACTTATTAAGTCTATTTCTTTGATCGCACCCCCGATCAACTTCTCCCTTTAAATATAAATATACGGTCAACAATAACTCCCTCCTATATGTAAGATAGTTATTAACATTTAATGTGTTTTAAAATGTACTGTGATAAATATTGTACTTATAAAAATAAAAATAAGACCAAAAGGTTGATATGGCCAAGAAAAATATATATATGTTAGACTTCTCAAAATAGAGATTACCCAGCAGTCATTGCACACTGGTATAAATAGAGCTCCGATTTACTGGCCAAATCACAACTCGACACTGTTCAACAGCACATCACAAGAAGACACGTAAAGTTCTTTGACAACATCCCTGCCTCATTCAACCCACTTTTCCGCGTCATCACCCCATCCTCCCTTCCTGCTAGATGGCAGGGCCGAAAGAAACCACTCAACCCAGTCAACACCATACTTTAATCCGCTTCTAAAGCACCCCCACTCCCAATATCCTATCCCACCGCCCCGTCCTGCCAACTTCCTAGTTCCACCCCAGCACCACTCTCTCATATCCATCCTTGTAAATATTATTATTATTAATCTTGTATATACTTTTTAGTAGTAGGTATTTTTATTTAACATACAACAAGAAGAGGAACCTCACCTCTAAACAATGAGATAATTCCCTGACTGGGAAATAGCATTCCAATTGTATATATTCATCAGACCTTTAAATACCAACGGTAGTAAAAGGTAAAGTACATCCAATTTATAATTTATCTAATTATTTGTTTTATTAATGTTCTTTTTGTTTGAGGGATTAGAAAAAAAAAAAAAAAGGCCGAATCAGAACACCTTAGGGTCGAAGCTTAGCAAGACCTAGTATGGCTGACCGCCAGTGTTCTCTTTTCCACCCCCCCTCCCCACGCTCTCTCTCTCACCTTGTCCCTTCCTATGCTTGATTAGTTAGCGTCTTTAGCTGCCGAGGTCCATGCCTATCCCTTGGAACTAACCCCGGCAGCCATCCGACTGGGTAAAGGCAGCGTTGTGCTATCAAGCTCTCCTTCCTTCTTGAGTGGTCGGGCTCGAACCCTGGTTCTCAGGATCCCTCGAGATTGTCGGGCTCGTACCCCGGCACTCGGCCTCCCTTCTCTCCTTCCTTCCTCGAGTAGTCGGGCTAGTACCTCGCCTCTCGTCACTTCTGCCTTCCTTCCTTCTTGAGTGGTCGGGCTCGAACCCCGGTTTTCAGGATCCCTCGAGATTGTCGGGCTCGTACCCCGGCACTCGGCCTCCCTTCTCTCCTTCCTTCCTCGAGTAGTCGGGCTATTACCCCGCCTCTCGGCACCTCAACCTTCTTGAGTGGTCGGGCTCGTACCCCGGTTCTCAGGATCCCTCGAGATTGTCGGGCCCGTACCCGGCCTCCCTTCTCTCCTTCCTCCCTCGGGTAGTCGGGCTCGAACCCCGGCTCTCGGGCTTCCTTACTTGCTTAGTTAGCGCCTTCCGCTGCCGAGGTCCATGCCTATCCCTTGGAACTAACCCCGGCAGCCACCCAACTGGGTAAGGGCAGCGTCGCACTGGCAAGCTACCCCCTTTCCACCCCCTTCATCTGGTCACCCCTCTAAATAAGTACTTCTGGACAGAGGAGAGCAGTAGGTAGGCGAATTACTAGACCGAGAGTGATCCCTCTCACAACTAAGGTAACCTTGCGGTGTGTCTAAGGTAAAAGACAACTAGAGAAGCGACCAACAACAAAGGGCACATCGGAGGTGAAAAGTATTACAATTGGCATCCCTTGTGGGGACCGTGAAAAGTATTACAATATACCTTTCTGTATTACCTTAGTGTCTGATAATTTGAACGTTACTAATCCTGAAGAATGTTCTGGATTTATTATTTCATATTGTCGTGACATCTGCATCATCAGAATCAATATCCATATGGTCTTCAACATCTGGAATATTATTATTGCTTTTACATTTTTTTTTTTTTAATATTATCTGCGTGTACTTTAAGTATTTTGTTTTTATTTTTGAATTTATAAACTTGTCTGAATGGGTTTTCATATTTATTTCTAGTTCTTACCTTTATATAAGGTTCATTTTCAACTTCTTCATTTACTCTATTTTTATTTAAGGATTCAGTTATCGTTTCCTTTTCTTTTTCAATTTGATTCTTTATTTGCTCATGGACTAAATTCATCTCCTTATGATATAGATTAATTAAATCTTCTTGTATAATTGATAATTTCTTTTCGGGGTCTTTTATACAACCAAAGGTAATTTCATTTGGTGATAATTTTAAATTTTGGTTTAGTGAATTATTGTAGGTAATAAGAGCTAAATTTAAATTTGTATTTAAATCTCGTTCTTCACCGCTGTTTTTATAGGTTTTAATAATTTCAATTAATGTCGAGTGAGCTCTATTCATGAGGCCTAGAGAATTAGGATGATTTGGAGTAGTGTAATATGCCTCAATTCCCAAACTTTCTAATAAATTTTGTATTAAATTATTTTTATATTCCTTTCCGTTATCCATTTTAAATCTTATTGGATTTGGATATAAACTTAAATATTTTGTTATTATTTTAAATACGTTAGTTGCATTGCAGGCGGTTGTTAATTCTGCATACATTTTCTTTGAAAAGGTATCAATGATAGTTACAATATACTTCCTTTCAAAGTGTAATGTTTCAATCATCAATTCTTCAAATGGTCTCATTGGTGTTGGTGTGACTTGAAACTGTGACTTTATTGGTTTTCTGTCATATTTAGTCACTCTGCAGCCTTTGCATTGATTGATAAACTGATTAATTTCTTCTTTCATTCGCGGAAAATAATAGGTTCTTTGCATTTTTTCGTAAGTCTCTATACTCCTCTGTGAAAAGATTTGCCTATGTGGTAATTGTTGATAATTTCTAACTGTTCTTCTTTACTTTCAATATTCAATACTTTATTTTTATACCTCTTAAATTTAACATTAGGGAATTTTTCCATAATCAATGAAGACATCTTTTTAAATATCCCCTCATAATCATCTCTAACTGTTTCCACATTCGGTTCACAATAAACTCCATAAACTTTATTAGGTTTTAATATTTCTATTAACGTATCCTCTAAATCATCACTCCAGGGATACGCTGTTTGAATAAAATATATATTTTTACCAAATGTTTTCTCTAATCTAATTTGGTTTCCACCTCTCTGGACGAATATTTGATTTTTCTCTATATTAACTGGTTTCGGGTCTTCTACAATAAATATTTGTTCATTACTGCTTTCCTGTGAATGCTGAGTATTTAAACTTTCGTTATCAAAATTTTGATTATTTATTTCATTATTATTATCGATTTCGGGATATCATCTTCTTCAATATTATTTTCTATTGATATACTATTGTTTCCTAAAAGTGCTTCATCGAAATCAAAACCTTCTGGAGAAATGGCATCTGAGATGTTTCACCAAGTATTCTATCTAATTCCATGGCTGAATCTTCATTCAAATCATTATTTGTCATTGCATTTACTGTATCTATTTGCAGTCTGCTTAAGGCATCTGCTACATTGTTGGGTTTACCTTCGATATATTTTATTTCGAAATCATATTGATGCAGATAGAAAATCCACTTCATAATCCTTGTATTGTTATTTTTCATAGTGAATAACCATTGCAAAGGTTTATGATCAGTTTGAATTGTGAATTTCGCTCCGTATAAATAAGGTCTGAAATGTTTGGTAGCATAAACTATGGCCAAAATCTCTTTTTCAAAGATTGAATAATTTTACTCAGTATTATTTAATGCTCTTGAAGCAAATGCAATGGGATGTTTTGTTCCTTCTATAACTTGTGATAAGACTGTTCCAATCCGCGACATTACTTACATCTGTTGTTACTATCATCGGCAAGTCAAAATTTGGATATGCCAATATAGGAGCATTCATTAAATGAATCTTTAATTTTTCAAATGATTTTTTGTAATTTCCTGATATAATATTATCTTTATCTCTTAATTGCTGAGTTAAAGGTTTTGCTATATTTGCATAATTATGGATAAACTTTCTATAGTATCCCGTAAGTCCTAAGAATTGTCTGATTTCTTTTTCTGATTTTGGTAATGGAAATTTCGAAATAGCTTCTAATTTAGATGGGTTTGTTTTGATGCCTTCTGGAGTTAAAATATATCCTAAGAATGAAAGTTCCTGCTTAAAGAATTCAGTTTTGTCCATTTGAACTACAAGATTATTTTTAGCTAATGTTTTGAATATATTTTCAAGATGTTCTAAATGCTCTTCTAAATGTCATCAACATAAACTAAAGCATTTGGTACGTTAGCTATCATTGCATTCATAGCTCTCTGGAAGGTGGGGGGAGAGTTTGAAAGGCCCATCGGCATTCTAATATATTCATAATGCCCATCTTCTGTTGAAAATGCAGTCTTCTCGATTGAATCTTTCGACATCTCAACTTGATGAAACCCTGAGTCCAAATCGATGGTAGAAAATATTTTTGAACCTTGTAATTTATTAAGTAGATCCTCAATATTAGGCAGTGGAAATTTATCTTTAACTGTTTGTTCATTCAATTTTCTGTAATCAATGACAAGCCTGTATTTCTTTTTGCCGCTGGCATCTAACTTTTTTGGAACAAGCATTGGCGGTGAATTATATGGTGAATTACTTTCCTTAACAATATTCTGATCTAAAAATTTTTTTATTTGATTATTCATTTCTTCTCTGAGTTGAGGTGCTTCTCTATAACTTCTGGAGTATACGGTTTTTTCCGTTTTTAATTTAATGTGACATTTTAATAAGTTTGTACATGGTAAGCTTTGGTCACTTGTTTTAATTATTGAAGGATATTTTCCGATTAAATTTATTAAACTTTCTTTAGTTTCTTTTTCCATATGATCCGTTCGAACAATATTATCAATCATACTTATATCTTTTATCAAATTCACGTAATTATTTTCTTCAATTAATTTTCCATTTTTAATTAATTTTCCTTTTATGTTAAATCCATTTTCACTCCCAATTTTCATTTCAACGCCTCTATCTCTCATTGATTTCATTCCTAACAGAAAACCAAAACCTTCACAGAAATTGTAAATTTTAAATGTTGTTAATAATTCATCTTTCAAAACAAGCCTCGGTCCTATATCGAAGGTTACATTCCCATGTCCTCTCTTATAACCGGCTGGTGTTGATATAACAAATTCTTCCGATTGTATTTTTATTCCCTCGGGTAAGGAATTTGGATTAATACAATTAATTTCTGCTCCAGTATCTATTAACCATTCCATGCCAAATTTGTCCGTGAAATGAGCATCTTTTGTATTATTAACTAAATTTAACTTGCATTTTGGGAAGGCCCTCCAAGTTCTAAAAAATGGTCTAATTTAAGTTTTAATTCCTGAACTTCCCTTTCTAGTCTTTCATTTTTTTCTAATAATTCTTGATTATTAGATTCTTCAAAACATCTTACTTTGTCAACCGATTTCATAGACACAGTGTTTTGAGAATCGGGTTTAAATGGTTTTGAAGGAAACGGCTCATTTGTTTTATAATTATTTCTCCAATTATCCCTTTCATGTGGCCTATGACTGTCTCGGTACCTATTTTGATGGAAATTCC
This sequence comes from Rhaphigaster nebulosa, assembly GCA_948150685.1. NCBI lineage: Eukaryota > Metazoa > Arthropoda > Insecta > Hemiptera > Pentatomidae > Rhaphigaster > Rhaphigaster nebulosa. Next base: position 135,837 of record OX411309.1, read on the forward strand.
TCTCATCATTTTGATATGATCGTTTCTGACTTTCATATCTTTGCCTATCATCATGGTGATATTTATTATATCCCCTATCATCGTTTTTGTTATACTCCGTTTTATGATGATGGGGTGGTTTACGAGTATCGTATCTATTATATTCATGTTTTTGATAAGATGTTTTTTCATGTTTATTAAATTGTTTTTTCGGAAAAAGCTGTTGTAATAAGGGTAAACCCTCGTTTTGTAATTTAATTCTTAATTTAATTAAATCTTTTGGATCAAAAATCTAATCTAAAATATAATTCCCTAATTCAATGGGTAAACATGAAATCACATGGTGAGTGATTCTTTCTTTCATATAATTTATTTGACTATCCGGATAGGATATATCATGATCTATTCTAATTCTGGCAATCAGAACAGATAAAGCCGATTCTACTCTATTTATAAATTCAATTGGAATTTCATATTTATGTGGACGCATAGACATGAGCTCGTGGTCTATTGGCAAATTGTTTTTTGGTCCCTATAATTATTTTCTATAAAATTTAACAATTCGTCTAAATTAACAAAATGCTGAGATCTAATATGATTTTTATCTTCCCCCTTTATTTTTGATCTAATTTTATTTAATAATGCCGCATAGTTTTCAAACGCTAATGTATTATCCGCTTTAGATACATAATTAAAAACAGATCTAACTTCAGTTAAAAATTCATAAACATCTCTCGAATCCCCATAAAAATCCTGTATATAGTCATTATCCATAGCAGTCATTTTATAAGTAACCATTTGAATTTGTGGTTGTTGTAGTGTTTGTGCTTGTGCTTGTATTTGTGCCTGTGCTTGTGCTTCTAATTCTGAGTTAGGCATTTTTGGTTTATATATAGTTAATTTACTCGGTTTTAAAACGAGTGGCATAAAAGAAATATATGAAAAATAAAATTGTTTCACAAAAAAAATTAAAAATAAAATAATTGTTTTACAAAAAATTTAAAATAAATTGTTTTACAAAAAATTTAAAATGAAATTGTTTTACAAAAAAAAATCCTTAAATAAAATTATTATTTGAATTTTATACATCAAGTATTCTTTTTTAAGTCCTCGTGAAGTTCTTGGATTCAATGAAATTCTTGAGCCGTTTAAAGTGTTAAAACACACCTTGAAGCAGCCAGTCCCAGATTCTGTTGTCCAAAGGCTATTTGTTCGAATCTTCTTAGCCTGACACTTAGAGCTGTTACCTGAAGTAATTTCTTCAGTAATTTCTTAATACGGGTCCCTACGTTCGGGCAACAATTAAATCACTTGAACTTACTTGAATTTAAAAAAAAAGTTTATTTATAAAAAATTATTACAATGAACATGAACTGTACTATTCTACTGAACTATAATACTAAGAGATTACGTCTAACCGACTAACTATCCGCTAGGTGGGAAGAGAAGGGGTATTTATACAGAGTCAGGAGAAATTTACTGAGTTTAATGATTCTCCTGTGGTTGGTTTCCATAAATGTCGATATAAGGGAACAGCTGTTTGTTGAGCATTTGTAGAAACGTCGATATAAGGGAACACCTGTTTGTTGAGCATTTGTAGAAACCTCAATATAAGGGAACACCTGTTTGTTGAGCATTTGTAGAAACGTCGATATAAGGGAACAGCTGTTTGTTGAGCATTTGTAGAAACGTCGATATAAGGGAACAGCTGTTTGTTGAGCATTTGTAGAAACGTCGATATAAGGGAACACCTGTTTGTTGAGCATTTGTAGAAACCTCGATATAAGGGAACACCTGTTTGTTGAGCATTTGTAGAAACCTCGATATAAGGGAACACCTGTTTGTTGAGCATTTGTAGAAACGTCGATATAAGGGAACAGCTGTTTGTTGAGCATTTGTAGAAACGTCGATATAAGGGAACAGCTGTTTGTTGAGCATTTGTAGAAACGTCGATATAAGGGAACACCTGTTTGTTGAGCATTTGTAGAAACCTCGATATAAGGGAACACCTGTTTGTTGAGCATTTGTAGAAACGTCGATATAAGGGAACACCTGTTTGTTGAGCATTTGTAGAAACGTCGATATAAGGGAACACCTGTTTGTTGAGCATTTGTAGAAACCTCAATATAAGGGAACACCTGTTTGTTGAGCATTTGTAGAAACGTCGATATAAGGGAACAGCTGTTTGTTGAGCATTTGTAGAAACGTCGATATAAGGGAACAGCTGTTTGTTGAGCATTTGTAGAAACGTCGATATAAGGGAACAGCTGTTTGTTGAGCATTTGTAGAAACGTCGATATAAGGGAACACCTGTTTGTTGAGCATTTGTAGAAACCTCGATATAAGGGAACACCTGTTTGTTGAGCATTTGTAGAAACGTCGATATAAGGGAACAGCTGTTTGTTGAGCATTTGTAGAAACGTCGATATAAGGGAACAGCTGTTTGTTGAGCATTTGTAGAAACGTCGATATAAGGGAACACCTGTTTGTTGAGCATTTGTAGAAACCTCGATATAAGGGAACACCTGTTTGTTGATCATTTGTAGAAACGTCGATATAAGGGAACACCTGTTTGTTGAGCATTTGCAGAAACGTCGATATAAGGGAACACCTGTTTGTTGAGCATTTGTAGAAACGTCGATATAAGGGAACACCTGTATGTTGAGCATTTGTAGAAACGTCGATATAAGAGAAAACCTGTTTGTTGAGCATTTGTAGAAACCTCGATATAAGGGAACACCTGTTTGTTGATCATTTGTAGAAACGTCGATATAAGGGAACAGCTGTTTGTTGAGCATTTGTAGAAACGTCGATATAAGGGAACACCTGTTTGTTGAGCATTTGTAGAAACGTCGATATAAGGGAACACCTGTTTGTTGAGCATTTGTAGAAACGTCGATATAAGGGAAAACCTGTTTGTTGAGCATTTGTAGAAACCTCGATATAAGGGAACAGCTGTTTGTTGAGCATTTGTAGAAACGTCGATATAAGGGAACACCTGTTTGTTGAGCATTTGTAGAAACGTCGATATAAGGGAACAGCTGTTTGTTGAGCATTTGTAGAAACGTCGATATAAGGGAACACCTGTTTGTTGAGCATTTGTAGAAACGTCGATATAAGGGAACAGCTGTTTGTTGAGCATTTGTAGAAACGTCGATATAAGGGAACAGCTGTTTGTTAAGGATTTGTAGAAACTTCGATATAAGGGAACAGCTGTTTGTTGAGCGTTTGTAGAAACGTCGATATAAGGGAACAGCTGTTTGTTGAGCATTTGTAGAAACGTCGATATAAGGGAAGACCTGTTTGTTGAGCATTTGTAGAAACGTCGATATAAGGGAACACCTGTTTGTTGAGCATTTGTAGAAACGTCGATATAAGGGAACACCTGTTTGTTGAGCATTTGTAGAAACCTCGATATAAGGGAACACCTGTTTGTTGAGCATTTGTAGAAACGTCGATATAAGGGAACAGCTGTTTGTTGAGCATTTGTAGAAACGTCGATATAAGGGAACAGCTGTTTGTTGAGCATTTGTAGAAACGTCGATATAAGGGAACACCTGTTTGTTGAGCATTTGTAGAAACCTCGATATAAGGGAACACCTGTTTGTTGATCATTTGTAGAAACGTCGATATAAGGGAACACCTGTTTGTTGAGCATTTGCAGAAACGTCGATATAAGGGAACACCTGTTTGTTGAGCATTTGTAGAAACGTCGATATAAGGGAACACCTGTATGTTGAGCATTTGTAGAAACGTCGATATAAGAGAAAACCTGTTTGTTGAGCATTTGTAGAAACCTCGATATAAGGGAACACCTGTTTGTTGATCATTTGTAGAAACGTCGATATAAGGGAACAGCTGTTTGTTGAGCATTTGTAGAAACGTCGATATAAGGGAACACCTGTTTGTTGAGCATTTGTAGAAACGTCGATATAAGGGAACACCTGTTTGTTGAGCATTTGTAGAAACGTCGATATAAGGGAAAACCTGTTTGTTGAGCATTTGTAGAAACCTCGATATAAGGGAACAGCTGTTTGTTGAGCATTTGTAGAAACGTCGATATAAGGGAACACCTGTTTGTTGAGCATTTGTAGAAACGTCGATATAAGGGAACAGCTGTTTGTTGAGCATTTGTAGAAACGTCGATATAAGGGAACACCTGTTTGTTGAGCATTTGTAGAAACGTCGATATAAGGGAACAGCTGTTTGTTGAGCATTTGTAGAAACGTCGATATAAGGGAACAGCTGTTTGTTAAGGATTTGTAGAAACTTCGATATAAGGGAACAGCTGTTTGTTGAGCATTTGTAGAAACGTCGATATAAGGGAACAGCTGTTTGTTGAGCATTTGTAGAAACGTCGATATAAGGGAAGACCTGTTTGTTGAGCATTTGTAGAAACGTCGATATAAGGGAACAGCTGTTTGTTGAGCATTTGTAGAAACGTCGATATAAGGGAACACCTGTTTGTTGAGCATTTGTAGAAACCTCGATATAAGGGAACACCTGTTTGTTGAGCATTTGTAGAAACCTCGATATAAGGGAACACCTGTTTGTTGAGCATTTGTAGAAACGTCGATATAAGGGAACAGCTGTTTGTTGAGCATTTGTAGAAACGTCGATATAAGGGAACAGCTGTTTGTTGAGCATTTGTAGAAACGTCGATATAAGGGAACACCTGTTTGTTGAGCATTTGTAGAAACCTCGATATAAGGGAACACCTGTTTGTTGATCATTTGTAGAAACGTCGATATAAGGGAACAGCTGTTTGTTGAGCATTTGCAGAAACGTCGATATAAGGGAACACCTGTTTGTTGAGCATTTGTAGAAACGTCGATATAAGGGAACACCTGTATGTTGAGCATTTGTAGAAACGTCGATATAAGAGAAAACCTGTTTGTTGAGCATTTGTAGAAACCTCGATATAAGGGAACACCTGTTTGTTGATCATTTGTAGAAACGTCGATATAAGGGAACAGCTGTTTGTTGAGCATTTGTAGAAACGTCGATATAAGGGAACACCTGTTTGTTGAGCATTTGTAGAAACGTCGATATAAGGGAACACCAGTTTGTTGAGCATTTGTAGAAACGTCGATATAAGGGAACACCTGTTTGTTGAGCATTTGTAGAAACCTCGATATAAGGGAACACCTGTTTGTTGAGCATTTGTAGAAACCTCGATATAAGGGAACACCTGTTTGTTGAGCATTTGTAGAAACGTCGATATAAGGGAACAGCTGTTTGTTGAGCATTTGTAGAAACGTCGATATAAGGGAACACCTGTTTGTTGAGCATTTGTAGAAACGTCGATATAAGGGAACACCTGTTTGTTGAGCATTTGTAGAAACGTCGATATAAGGGAACAGCTGTTTGTTGAGCATTTGTAGAAACTTCGATATAAGGGAACAGCTGTTTGTTGAGCATTTGTAGAAACGTCGATATAAGGGAACAGCTGTTTGTTGAGCATTTGTAGAAACGTCGATATAAGGGAAGACCTGTTTGTTGAGCATTTGTAGAAACGTCGATATAAGGGAACAGCTGTTTGTTGAGCATTTGTAGAAACGTCGATATAAGGGAACAGCTGTTTGTTGAGCATTTGTAGAAACGTCGATATAAGGGAACACCTGTTTGTTGAGCATTTGTAGAAACCTCAATATAAGGGAACAGCTGTTTGTTGAGCATTTGTAGACACGTCGATATAAGGGAACAGCTGTTTGTTGAGCATTTGTAGAAACGTCGATATAAGGGAACAGCTGTTTGTTGAGCATTTGTAGAAACGTCGATATAAGGGAACACCTGTTTGTTGAGCATTTGTAGAAACCTCGATATAAGGGAACACCTGTTTGTTGAGAATTGTAGAAACCTCGATATAAGGGAACACCTGTTTGTTGAGCATTTGTAGAAACGTCGATATAAGGGAACAGCTGTTTGTTGAGCATTTGTAGAAACGTCGATATAAGGGAACAGCTGTTTGTTGAGCATTTGTAGAAACCTCGATATAAGGGAACACCTGTTTGTTGATCATTTGTAGAAACGTCGATATAAGGGAACAGCTGTTTGTTGAGCATTTGTAGAAACGTCGATATAAGGGAACACCTGTTTGTTGAGCATTTGTAGAAACGTCGATATAAGGGAACACCTGTTTGTTGAGCATTTGTAGAAACGTCGATATAAGGGAAAACCTGTTTGTTGAGCATTTGTAGAAACCTCGATATAAGGGAACAGCTGTTTGTTGAGCATTTGTAGAAACGTCGATATAAGGGAACACCTGTTTGTTGAGCATTTGTAGAAACGTCGATATAAGGGAACAGCTGTTTGTTGAGCATTTGTAGAAACGTCGATATAAGGGAACACCTGTTTGTTGAGCATTTGTAGAAACGTCGATATAAGGGAACAGCTGTTTGTTGAGCATTTGTAGAAACGTCGATATAAGGGAACAGCTGTTTGTTAAGGATTTGTAGAAACTTCGATATAAGGGAACAGCTGTTTGTTGAGCATTTGTAGAAACGTCGATATAAGGGAACAGCTGTTTGTTGAGCATTTGTAGAAACGTCGATATAAGGGAAGACCTGTTTGTTGAGCATTTGTAGAAACGTCGATATAAGGGAACAGCTGTTTGTTGAGCATTTGTAGAAACGTCGATATAAGGGAACACCTGTTTGTTGAGCATTTGTAGAAACCTCGATATAAGGGAACACCTGTTTGTTGAGCATTTGTAGAAACCTCGATATAAGGGAACAGCTGTTTGTTGAGCATTTGTAGAAACGTCGATATAAGGGAACAGCTGTTTGTTGAGCATTTGTAGAAACGTCGATATAAGGGAACAGCTGTTTGTTGAGCATTTGTAGAAACGTCGATATAAGGGAACACCTGTTTGTTGAGCATTTGTAGAAACCTCGATATAAGGGAACACCTGTTTGTTGATCATTTGTAGAAACGTCGATATAAGGGAACAGCTGTTTGTTGAGCATTTGCAGAAACGTCGATATAAGGGAACACCTGTTTGTTGAGCATTTGTAGAAACGTCGATATAAGGGAACACCTGTATGTTGAGCATTTGTAGAAACGTCGATATAAGAGAAAACCTGTTTGTTGAGCATTTGTAGAAACCTCGATATAAGGGAACACCTGTTTGTTGATCATTTGTAGAAACGTCGATATAAGGGAACAGCTGTTTGTTGAGCATTTGTAGAAACGTCGATATAAGGGAACACCTGTTTGTTGAGCATTTGTAGAAACGTCGATATAAGGGAACACCAGTTTGTTGAGCATTTGTAGAAACGTCGATATAAGGGAACACCTGTTTGTTGAGCATTTGTAGAAACCTCGATATAAGGGAACACCTGTTTGTTGAGCATTTGTAGAAACGTCGATATAAGGGAACACCTGTTTGTTGAGCATTTGTAGAAACGTCGATATAAGGGAAAACCTGTTTGTTGAGCATTTGTAGAAACGTCGATATAAGGGAACAGCTGTTTGTTGAGCATTTATAGAAACGTCGATATAAGGGAACAGCTGTTTGTTGAGCATTTGTAGAAACGTCGATATAAGGGAACACCTGTTTGTTGAGCATTTGTAGAAACGTCGATATAAGGGAACAGCTGTTTGTTGAGCATTTGTAGAAACGTCGATATAAGGGAACACCTGTTTGTTGAGCATTTGTAGAAACGTCGATATAAGGGAACAGCTGTTTGTTGAGCATTTGTAGAAACGTCGATATAAGGGAACACCTGTTTGTTGAGCATTTGTAGAAACGTCGATATAAGGGAACAGCTGTTTGTTGAGCATTTGTAGAAACGTCGATATAAGGGAACAGCTGTTTGTTGAGCATTTGTAGAAACGTCGATATAAGGGAACACCTGTTTGTTGAGCATTTGTAGAAACCTCGATATAAGGGAACACCTGTTTGTTGATCATTTGTAGAAACGTCGATATAAGGGAACAGCTGTTTGTTGAGCATTTGCAGAAACGTCGATATAAGGGAACACCTGTTTGTTGAGCATTTGTAGAAACGTCGATATAAGGGAACACCTGTATGTTGAGCATTTGTAGAAACGTCGATATAAGAGAAAACCTGTTTGTTGAGCATTTGTAGAAACCTCGATATAAGGGAACACCTGTTTGTTGATCATTTGTAGAAACGTCGATATAAGGGAACAGCTGTTTGTTGAGCATTTGTAGAAACGTCGATATAAGGGAACAGCTGTTTGTTGAGCATTTGTAGAAACGTCGATATAAGGGAACACCTGTTTGTTGAGCATTTGTAGAAACGTCGATATAAGGGAACACCTGTTTGTTGAGCATTTGTAGAAACGTCGATATAAGGGAACAGCTGTTTGTTGAGCATTTGTAGAAACTTCGATATAAGGGAACAGCTGTTTGTTGAGCATTTGTAGAAACGTCGATATAAGGGAACAGCTGTTTGTTGAGCATTTGTAGAAACGTCGATATAAGGGAAGACCTGTTTGTTGAGCATTTGTAGAAACGTCGATATAAGGGAACAGCTGTTTGTTGAGCATTTGTAGAAACGTCGATATAAGGGAACAGCTGTTTGTTGAGCATTTGTAGAAACGTCGATATAAGGGAACACCTGTTTGTTGAGCATTTGTAGAAACCTCAATATAAGGGAACAGCTGTTTGTTGAGCATTTGTAGAAACGTCGATATAAGGGAACAGCTGTTTGTTGAGCATTTGTAGAAACGTCGATATAAGGGAACAGCTGTTTGTTGAGCATTTGTAGAAACGTCGATATAAGGGAACACCTGTTTGTTGAGCATTTGTAGAAACCTCGATATAAGGGAACACCTGTTTGTTGAGAATTGTAGAAACCTCGATATAAGGGAACACCTGTTTGTTGAGCATTTGTAGAAACGTCGATATAAGGGAACAGCTGTTTGTTGAGCATTTGTAGAAACGTCGATATAAGGGAACAGCTGTTTGTTGAGCATTTGTAGAAACCTCGATATAAGGGAACACCTGTTTGTTGATCATTTGTAGAAACGTCGATATAAGGGAACAGCTGTTTGTTGAGCATTTGTAGAAACGTCGATATAAGGGAACACCTGTTTGTTGAGCATTTGTAGAAACGTCGATATAAGGGAACACCTGTTTGTTGAGCATTTGTAGAAACGTCGATATAAGGGAAAACCTGTTTGTTGAGCATTTGTAGAAACCTCGATATAAGGGAACAGCTGTTTGTTGAGCATTTGTAGAAACGTCGATATAAGGGAACACCTGTTTGTTGAGCATTTGTAGAAACGTCGATATAAGGGAACAGCTGTTTGTTGAGCATTTGTAGAAACGTCGATATAAGGGAACACCTGTTTGTTGAGCATTTGTAGAAACGTCGATATAAGGGAACAGCTGTTTGTTGAGCATTTGTAGAAACGTCGATATAAGGGAACAGCTGTTTGTTAAGGATTTGTAGAAACTTCGATATAAGGGAACAGCTGTTTGTTGAGCATTTGTAGAAACGTCGATATAAGGGAACAGCTGTTTGTTGAGCATTTGTAGAAACGTCGATATAAGGGAAGACCTGTTTGTTGAGCATTTGTAGAAACGTCGATATAAGGGAACAGCTGTTTGTTGAGCATTTGTAGAAACGTCGATATAAGGGAACACCTGTTTGTTGAGCATTTGTAGAAACCTCGATATAAGGGAACACCTGTTTGTTGAGCATTTGTAGAAACCTCGATATAAGGGAACACCTGTTTGTTGAGCATTTGTAGAAACGTCGATATAAGGGAACAGCTGTTTGTTGAGCATTTGTAGAAACGTCGATATAAGGGAACAGCTGTTTGTTGAGCATTTGTAGAAACGTCGATATAAGGGAACACCTGTTTGTTGAGCATTTGTAGAAACGTCGATATAAGGGAAGACCTGTTTGTTGATCATTTGTAGAAACGTCGATATAAGGGAACAGCTGTTTGTTGAGCATTTGCAGAAACGTCGATATAAGGGAACACCTGTTTGTTGAGCATTTGTAGAAACGTCGATATAAGGGAACACCTGTATGTTGAGCATTTGTAGAAACGTCGATATAAGAGAAAACCTGTTTGTTGAGCATTTGTAGAAACCTCGATATAAGGGAACACCTGTTTGTTGATCATTTGTAGAAACGTCGATATAAGGGGACAGCTGTTTGTTGAGCATTTGTAGAAACGTCGATATAAGGGAACACCTGTTTGTTGAGCATTTGTAGAAACGTCGATATAAGGGAACACCAGTTTGTTGAGCATTTGTAGAAACGTCGATATAAGGGAACACCTGTTTGTTGAGCATTTGTAGAAACCTCGATATAAGGGAACACCTGTTTGTTGAGCATTTGTAGAAACCTCGATATAAGGGAACACCTGTTTGTTGAGCATTTGTAGAAACGTCGATATAAGGGAACAGCTGTTTGTTGAGCATTTGTAGAAACGTCGATATAAGGGAACACCTGTTTGTTGAGCATTTGTAGAAACGTCGATATAAGGGAACACCTGTTTGTTGAGCATTTGTAGAAACGTCGATATAAGGGAACAGCTGTTTGTTGAGCATTTGTAGAAACTTCGATATAAGGGAACAGCTGTTTGTTGAGCATTTGTAGAAACGTCGATATAAGGGAACAGCTGTTTGTTGAGCATTTGTAGAAACGTCGATATAAGGGAAGACCTGTTTGTTGAGCATTTGTAGAAACGTCGATATAAGGGAACAGCTGTTTGTTGAGCATTTGTAGAAACGTCGATATAAGGGAACAGCTGTTTGTTGAGCATTTGTAGAAACGTCGATATAAGGGAACACCTGTTTGTTGAGCATTTGTAGAAACCTCAATATAAGGGAACAGCTGTTTGTTGAGCATTTGTAGAAACGTCGATATAAGGGAACAGCTGTTTGTTGAGCATTTGTAGAAACGTCGATATAAGGGAACAGCTGTTTGTTGAGCTTTTGTAGAAACGTCGATATAAGGGAACACCTGTTTGTTGAGCATTTGTAGAAACCTCGATATAAGGGAACACCTGTTTGTTGAGAATTGTAGAAACCTCGATATAAGGGAACACCTGTTTGTTGAGCATTTGTAGAAACGTCGATATAAGGGAACAGCTGTTTGTTGAGCATTTGTAGAAACGTCGATATAAGGGAACAGCTGTTTGTTGAGCATTTGTAGAAACGTCGATATAAGGGAACACCTGTTTGTTGAGCATTTGTAGAAACCTCGATATAAGGGAACACCTGTTTGTTGATCATTTGTAGAAACGTCGATATAAGGGAACAGCTGTTTGTTGAGCATTTGTAGAAACGTCGATATAAGGGAACAGCTGTTTGTTGAGCATTTGTAGAAACGTCGATATAAGGGAACACCTGTTTGTTGAGCATTTGTAGAAACGTCGATATAAGGGAACAGCTGTTTGTTGAGCATTTGTAGAAACGTCGATATAAGGGAACAGCTGTTTGTTAAGGATTTGTAGAAACTTCGATATAAGGGAACAGCTGTTTGTTGAGCATTTGTAGAAACGTCGATATAAGGGAACAGCTGTTTGTTGAGCATTTGTAGAAACGTCGATATAAGGGAACAGCTGTTTGTTGAGCATTTGTAGAAACGTCGATATAAGGGAACAGCTGTTTGTTGAGCATTTGTAGAAACGTCGATATAAGGGAACACCTGTTTGTTGAGCATTTGTAGAAACCTCGATATAAGGGAACACCTGTTTGTTGAGCATTTGTAGAAACCTCGATATAAGGGAACACCTGTTTGTTGAGCATTTGTAGAAACGTCGATATAAGGGAACAGCTGTTTGTTGAGCATTTGTAGATACGTCGATATAAGGGAACAGCTGTTTGTTGAGCATTTGTAGAAACGTCGATATAAGGGAACACCTGTTTGTTGAGCATTTGTAGAAACCTCGATATAAGGGAACACCTGTTTGTTGATCATTTGTAGAAACGTCGATATAAGGGAACAGCTGTTTGTTGAGCATTTGCAGAAACGTCGATATAAGGGAACACCTGTTTGTTGAGCATTTGTAGAAACGTCGATATAAGGGAACACCTGTATGTTGAGCATTTGTAGAAACGTCGATATAAGAGAAAACCAGTTTGTTGAGCATTTGTAGAAACGTCGATATAAGGGAAAACCTGTTTGTTGAGCATTTGTAGAAACCTCGATATAAGGGAACAGCTGTTTGTTGAGCATTTGTAGAAACGTCGATATAAGGGAACACCTGTTTGTTGAGCATTTGTAGAAACGTCGATATAAGGGAACAGCTGTTTGTTGAGCATTTGTAGAAACGTCGATATAAGGGAACACCTGTTTGTTGAGCATTTGTAGAAACGTCGATATAAGGGAACACCTGTTTGTTGAGCATTTGTAGAAACGTCGATATAAGGGAACAGCTGTTTGTTGAGCATTTGTAGAAACTTCGATATAAGGGAACAGCTGTTTGTTGAGCATTTGTAGAAACGTCGATATAAGGGAACAGCTGTTTGTTGAGCATTTGTAGAAACGTCGATATAAGGGAAGACCTGTTTGTTGAGCATTTGTAGAAACGTCGATATAAGGGAACAGCTGTTTGTTGAGCATTTGTAGAAACGTCGATATAAGGGAAGACCTGTTTGTTGAGCATTTGTAGAAACGTCGATATAAGGGAACAGCTGTTTGTTGAGCATTTGTAGAAACGTCGATATAAGGGAACAGCTGTTTGTTGAGCATTTGTAGAAACGTCGATATAAGGGAACACCTGTTTGTTGAGCATTTGTAGAAACCTCAATATAAGGGAACAGCTGTTTGTTGAGCATTTGTAGAAACGTCGATATAAGGGAACAGCTGTTTGTTGAGCATTTGTAGAAACGTCGATATAAGGGAACAGCTGTTTGTTGAGCATTTGTAGAAACGTCGATATAAGGGAACACCTGTTTGTTGAGCATTTGTAGAAACCTCGATATAAGGGAACACCTGTTTGTTGAGAATTGTAGAAACCTCGATATAAGGGAACACCTGTTTGTTGAGCATTTGTAGAAACGTCGATATAAGGGAACAGCTGTTTGTTGAGCATTTGTAGAAACGTCGATATAAGGGAACAGCTGTTTGTTGAGCATTTGTAGAAACGTCGATATAAGGGAACACCTGTTTGTTGAGCATTTGTAGAAACCTCGATATAAGGGAACACCTGTTTGTTGATCATTTGTAGAAACGTCGATATAAGGGAACAGCTGTTTGTTGAGCATTTGTAGAAACGTCGATATAAGGGAACAGCTGTTTGTTGAGCATTTGTAGAAACGTCGATATAAGGGAACACCTGTTTGTTGAGCATTTGTAGAAACGTCGATATAAGGGAACAGCTGTTTGTTGAGCATTTGTAGAAACGTCGATATAAGGGAACAGCTGTTTGTTAAGGATTTGTAGAAACTTCGATATAAGGGAACAGCTGTTTGTTGAGCATTTGTAGAAACGTCGATATAAGGGAACAGCTGTTTGTTGAGCATTTGTAGAAACGTCGATATAAGGGAACAGCTGTTTGTTGAGCATTTGTAGAAACGTCGATATAAGGGAACAGCTGTTTGTTGAGCATTTGTAGAAACGTCGATATAAGGGAACACCTGTTTGTTGAGCATTTGTAGAAACCTCGATATAAGGGAACACCTGTTTGTTGAGCATTTGTAGAAACCTCGATATAAGGGAACACCTGTTTGTTGATCATTTGTAGAAACGTCGATATAAGGGAACAGCTGTTTGTTGAGCATTTGCAGAAACGTCGATATAAGGGAACACCTGTTTGTTGAGCATTTGTAGAAACGTCGATATAAGGGAACACCTGTATGTTGAGCATTTGTAGAAACGTCGATATAAGAGAAAACCTGTTTGTTGAGCATTTGTAGAAACCTCGATATAAGGGAACACCTGTTTGTTGATCATTTGTAGAAACGTCGATATAAGGGAACAGCTGTTTGTTGAGCATTTGTAGAAACGTCGATATAAGGGAACACCTGTTTGTTGAGCATTTGTAGAAACGTCGATATAAGGGAACACCAGTTTGTTGAGCATTTGTAGAAACGTCGATATAAGGGAAAACCTGTTTGTTGAGCATTTGTAGAAACCTCGATATAAGGGAACAGCTGTTTGTTGAGCATTTGTAGAAACGTCGATATAAGGGAACACCTGTTTGTTGAGCATTTGTAGAAACGTCGATATAAGGGAACAGCTGTTTGTTGAGCATTTGTAGAAACGTCGATATAAGGGAACACCTGTTTGTTGAGCATTTGTAGAAACGTCGATATAAGGGAACACCTGTTTGTTGAGCATTTGTAGAAACGTCGATATAAGGGAACAGCTGTTTGTTGAGCATTTGTAGAAACTTCGATATAAGGGAACAGCTGTTTGTTGAGCATTTGTAGAAACGTCGATATAAGGGAACAGCTGTTTGTTGAGCATTTGTAGAAACGTCGATATAAGGGAAGACCTGTTTGTTGAGCATTTGTAGAAACGTCGATATAAGGGAACAGCTGTTTGTTGAGCATTTGTAGAAACGTCGATATAAGGGAACAGCTGTTTGTTGAGCATTTGTAGAAACGTCGATATAAGGGAACACCTGTTTGTTGAGCATTTGTAGAAACCTCAATATAAGGGAACAGCTGTTTGTTGATCATTTGTAGAAACGTCGATATAAGGGAACAGCTGTTTGTTGAGCATTTGTAGAAACGTCGATATAAGGGAACAGCTGTTTGTTGAGCATTTGTAGAAACGTCGATATAAGGGAACACCTGTTTGTTGAGCATTTGTAGAAACGTCGATATAAGGGAACACCTGTTTGTTGAGCATTTGTAGAAACCTCGATATAAGGGAACACCTGTTTGTTGAGAATTTGTAGAAACGTCGATATAAGGGAACAGCTGTTTGTTGAGCATTTGTAGAAACGTCGATATAAGGGAACAGCTGTTTGTTGAGCATTTGTAGAAACGTCGATATAAGGGAACAGCTGTTTGTTGAGCATTTGTAGAAACGTCGATATAAGGGAACACCTGTTTGTTGAGCATTTGTAGAAACGTCGATATAAGGGAACAGCTGTTTGTTGAGCATTTGTAGAAACGTCGATATAAGGGAACACCTGTTTGTTGAGCATTTGTAGAAACGTCGATATAAGGGAACACCAGTTTGTTGAGCATTTGTAGAAACGTCGATATAAAGGAAAACCTGTTTGTTGAGCATTTGTAGAAACCTCGATATAAGGGAACAGCTGTTTGTTGAGCATTTGTAGAAACGTCGATATAAGGGAACACCTGTTTGTTGAGCATTTGTAGAAACGTCGATATAAGGGAACACCTGTTTGTTGAGCATTTGTAGAAACGTCGATATAAGGGAACACCTGTTTGTTGAGCATTTGTAGAAACGTCGATATAAGGGAACAGCTGTTTGTTGAGCATTTGTAGAAACTTCGATATAAGGGAACAGCTGTTTGTTGAGCATTTGTAGAAACGTCGATATAAGGGAACAGCTGTTTGTTGAGCATTTGTAGAAACGTCGATATAAGGGAAGACCTGTTTGTTGAGCATTTGTAGAAACGTCGATATAAGGGAACAGCTGTTTGTTGAGCATTTGTAGAAACGTCGATATAAGGGAAGACCTGTTTGTTGAGCATTTGTAGAAACGTCGATATAAGGGAACAGCTGTTTGTTGAGCATTTGTAGAAACGTCGATATAAGGGAACAGCTGTTTGTTGAGCATTTGTAGAAACGTCGATATAAGGGAACACCTGTTTGTTGAGCATTTGTAGAAACCTCGATATAAGGGAACAGCTGTTTGTTGAGCATTTGTAGAAACGTCGATATAAGGGAACAGCTGTTTGTTGAGCATTTGTAGAAACGTCGATATAAGGGAACAGCTGTTTGTTGAGCATTTGTAGAAACGTCGATATAAGGGAACACCTGTTTGTTGAGCATTTGTAGAAACCTCGATATAAGGGAACACCTGTTTGTTGAGAATTGTAGAAACCTCGATATAAGGGAACACCTGTTTGTTGAGCATTTGTAGAAACGTCGATATAAGGGAACAGCTGTTTGTTGAGCATTTGTAGAAACGTCGATATAAGGGAACAGCTGTTTGTTGAGCATTTGTAGAAACGTCGATATAAGGGAACACCTGTTTGTTGAGCATTTGTAGAAACCTCGATATAAGGGAACACCTGTTTGTTGATCATTTGTAGAAACGTCGATATAAGGGAACAGCTGTTTGTTGAGCATTTGTAGAAACGTCGATATAAGGGAACAGCTGTTTGTTGAGCATTTGTAGAAACGTCGATATAAGGGAACAGCTGTTTGTTGAGCATTTGTAGAAACGTCGATATAAGGGAACAGCTGTTTGTTGAGCATTTGTAGAAACGTCGATATAAGGGAACAGCTGTTTGTTAAGGATTTGTAGAAACTTCGATATAAGGGAACAGCTGTTTGTTGAGCATTTGTAGAAACGTCGATATAAGGGAACAGCTGTTTGTTGAGCATTTGTAGAAACGTCGATATAAGGGAACAGCTGTTTGTTGAGCATTTGTAGAAACGTCGATATAAGGGAACAGCTGTTTGTTGAGCATTTGTAGAAACGTCGATATAAGGGAACACCTGTTTGTTGAGCATTTGTAGAAACCTCGATATAAGGGAACACCTGTTTGTTGAGCATTTGTAGAAACCTCGATATAAGGGAACACCTGTTTGTTGAGCATTTGTAGAAACCTCGATATAAGGGAACACCTGTTTGTTGAGCATTTGTAGAAACGTCGATATAAGGGAACAGCTGTTTGTTGAGCATTTGTAGAAACGTCGATATAAAGGAACAGCTGTTTGTTGAGCATTTGTAGAAACGTCGATATAAGGGAACACCTGTTTGTTGAGCATTTGTAGAAACCTCGATATAAGGGAACACCTGTTTGTTGATCATTTGTAGAAACGTCGATATAAGGGAACAGCTGTTTGTTGAGCATTTGCAGAAACGTCGATATAAGGGAACACCTGTTTGTTGAGCATTTGTAGAAACGTCGATATAAGGGAACACCTGTATGTTGAGCATTTGTAGAAACGTCGATATAAGAGAAAACCTGTTTGTTGAGCATTTGTAGAAACCTCGATATAAGGGAACACCTGTTTGTTGATCATTTGTAGAAACGTCGATATAAGGGAACAGCTGTTTGTTGAGCATTTGTAGAAACGTCGATATAAGGGAACACCTGTTTGTTGAGCATTTGTAGAAACGTCGATATAAGGGAACACCAGTTTGTTGAGCATTTGTAGAAACGTCGATATAAGGGAAAACCTGTTTGTTGAGCATTTGTAGAAACCTCGATATAAGGGAACAGCTGTTTGTTGAGCATTTGTAGAAACGTCGATATAAGGGAACACCTGTTTGTTGAGCATTTGTAGAAACGTCGATATAAGGGAACAGCTGTTTGTTGAGCATTTGTAGAAACGTCGATATAAGGGAACACCTGTTTGTTGAGCATTTGTAGAAACGTCGATATAAGGGAACACCTGTTTGTTGAGCATTTGTAGAAACGTCGATATAAGGGAACAGCTGTTTGTTGAGCATTTGTAGAAACTTCGATATAAGGGAACAGCTGTTTGTTGAGCATTTGTAGAAACGTCGATATAAGGGAACAGCTGTTTGTTGAGCATTTGTAGAAACGTCGATATAAGGGAAGACCTGTTTGTTGAGCATTTGTAGAAACGTCGATATAAGGGAACAGCTGTTTGTTGAGCATTTGTAGAAACGTCGATATAAGGGAACAGCTGTTTGTTGAGCATTTGTAGAAACGTCGATATAAGGGAACACCTGTTTGTTGAGCATTTGTAGAAACCTCAATATAAGGGAACAGCTGTTTGTTGATCATTTGTAGAAACGTCGATATAAGGGAACAGCTGTTTGTTGAGCATTTGTAGAAACGTCGATATAAGGGAACAGCTGTTTGTTGAGCATTTGTAGAAACGTCGATATAAGGGAACACCTGTTTGTTGAGCATTTGTAGAAACCTCGATATAAGGGAACACCTGTTTGTTGAGAATTTGTAGAAACCTCGATATAAGGGAACACCTGTTTGTTGAGCATTTGTAGAAACGTCGATATAAGGGAACAGCTGTTTGTTGAGCATTTGTAGAAACGTCGATATAAGGGAACAGCTGTTTGTTGAGCATTTGTAGAAACGTCGATATAAGGGAACACCTGTTTGTTGAGCATTTGTAGAAACCTCGATATAAGGGAACACCTGTTTGTTGATCATTTGTAGAAACGTCGATATAAGGGAACAGCTGTTTGTTGAGCATTTGCAGAAACGTCGATATAAGGGAACACCTGTTTGTTGAGAATTTGTAGAAACTTCGATATAAGGGAACACCTGTTTGTTGAGCATTTGTAGAAACGTCGATATAAGGGAACAGCTGTTTGTTGAGCATTTGTAGAAACGTCGATATAAGGGAACAGCTGTTTGTTGAGCATTTGTAGAAACGTCGATATAAGGGAACACCTGTTTGTTGAGCATTTGTAGAAACCTCGATATAAGGGAACACCTGTTTGTTGATCATTTGTAGAAACGTCGATATAAGGGAACAGCTGTTTGTTGAGCATTTGCAGAAACGTCGATATAAGGGAACACCTGTTTGTTGAGCATTTGTAAAAACGTCGATATAAGGGAACACCTGTTTGTTGAGCATTTGTAGAAACGTCGATATAAGAGAAAACCTGTTTGTTGAGCATTTGTAGAAACCTCGATATAAGGGAACACCTGTTTGTTGATCATTTGTAGAAACGTCGATATAAGGGAACAGCTGTTTGTTGAGCATTTGTAGAAACGTCGATATAAGGGAACACCTGTTTGTTGAGCATTTGTAGAAACGTCGATATAAGAGAACACCTGTTTGTTGAGCATTTGTAGAAACGTCGATATAAGGGAACACCTGTTTGTTGAGCATTTGTAGAAACGTCGATATAAGGGAACAGCTGTTTGTTGAGCATTTGTAGAAACGTCGATATAAAGCTTTTTGGATACTTAACCGCATCTCAGATTAAAATTAACAACCAGGGAACCAAACTATGATAATCTGATATCTTAACATATACAATTACATCCTTCTCATTGCTCCAAATAAATCTTATTTATAATATAACTAGTGGGCGCACGTTAGATTCAACTAAAAAAGACCATTTGCATGATTAAGAAATCAACAATTTTAAAGAATAAGAATATAACCCGTTAAAACAAATTTTTATTCTGAGGGAAGCAAACAGCTGTCAGAGGAACTTGTATAGTACAACATTGGGCCAGCACTTGCTGAGATCACGATAATGAAAAACGTAGCATGACATCGTAAAATTGAAACGAGCTGAATTTTGCTCCAGATATCACTAAAACACCCCATTTGCGTCATATTTAAAAAAAAAAATCTTCAAAAGATATATATTATAAGGAACTATACTCTGTTCCTGAAAGGTTCAAAATCTTGACAATCCACTTCCGTTAATGAAAAATATAGCGAGCTGAATTCTGCACCAGAAATCCTCAAAACATCCAAATTTTCATCTAAATTTCATGAAACAAATATTCTGCTCTAGAAATCTTCATTACTCGTCAATCTTCGTCCGTTTTTCATCAATTTTCTTGGAAACATCGAAATTATAACCAACCGAATTCTGGTCCAAAAAGTCAACATTTTCGTCCGATTTTAAAAAAAATTCTTGAAACCGGTGAAATTCTGTTCTAAACCGCCTCAACACATTTTTTCGCCTTATATTGAAAAATTATCTTGAATATAGACGAAATTACGTAAATTACACCTATATTTCAGATGTCAGCCGTATTTTACAAGAGCCGGCTCTCTCCCTAAAGAAGTTTCTGCGTACGCCCTTGGGCACATTATATACATATAAATATATATAAAATAATGCTAAAGGCAGACTATCTTAGAAGTTATAAGGCAAGACCACATTTTTTACATAAATATAAATAGGTTAAATATATCAATTGTAATAAATTTATGCTTAGTATAAATGTATCCAATAGATTTATTGAGTTCATACATAACATTATTTCCACATGATCAAGTATAAAAGCTTCCATAATACATGAGTAATCTCAACAATCATATGACTAGAGGGCTTCCATTATTGAAGAAAAAATATGAATTTATTTATTGTATTTAAAGGAAAAAAGACATTGCCATGATTTTTATATAATCCTAAGATGATCTACAACTGCAGAAACTAAAATCATCTATCTTTATTGTTCTTACGTATAATAATTTTTTAACTTCTTAGATATATTAGAACATTTCTTTAAATTATCTTTTAATATATTACAGTTTAAAACTATTGGTACAACAATTTCACCTATTTCTATGAATAATAAATATTTTACAATCAATTATTATATGTTCAATAAAAAAAAAAAAATTGTAGCGAAGAATAACATAAGAAATAGAGATAAGATTGATTAAAATACTTCCTTCTCTAAACAATAACAAAATATAAAAGAAAATGTTTCACAATATTTATACCATTTACATAATACTTTTAATTGTGCAATATTGTACCGTAGAATCCCGCTTATTCGGATTCCCCACTCATATATATCCGAAACATGACAATTAATTTCTTGCCAGTATTAAGCAGTTTTATTGCAGGTTGTTTTAAATTTTGAACAACTGAGTGAAGAGGCAACCCTGCCAATTTGATACTGGTAAAAAGGTGGCTAAGCATTGCCGCGAGAAAAAGAGTGAGAAAAAAGCCAAAAAAAATTTTTGATTACGTATTTTAAATAAATTAAATGTTAACAACTTTTCAAATTGCATACTAAAATAAATATTTATATTTTTTTTTGCAGATCATTTTAATAAATGTCATTAATATCAACAAGTTTTTATTTATTGATCATCGCATCTCTGGATAGGAGTTTCAAGTTATCTGGAAAAGTCCTGGCCACAGGGCTTTATTCTGGATAAACGGGATTCTACTGCGGGGTACTAGTATTCAGAGAAATTATCCACAAACCACACATATTTATATGGGAACAAGATATGTTCAGATTATGTAAATCTTTAACTTAGCATATTCTGTATGCATAAACACAAAATATTAAAAAGAAGGTTAAATCTTTTCCATCAAAGCACAGTGATTAACTTTATCAGATATTGGTTATAAAAAGTAATAAACATTAATACCATGAGAATAGGAGAAGAAAACAACGAATTAAGATGAAAGTTTTCTATATGAATATTTATGGATCTTTTATAATAATAGATCTATAGAATAATTCAGCAATATAGAATATATGAAAAAAAAATTACAAAAAAGGGTACAAAAATAAAAATGTTATCCATTAACTATTTTTATATGCTAATATACTTAATCAAAAAAAGTATTTGAAAAAGTTTTTTTGTATTTTTTTTTTCATTACTTCATCTTGCTTCATATCAACTTGCATTCGGGTAACAAATTTGGAAAATTTAGGCACACAATTGCAAATTTTCAAAAAGGGTTATTAGATACAGCATCTGGCTGGAAATAACTGTCATGGCTTCATTGGATGTTGGATGTTTGCAAGCAAATAGAAAGCTTTACAGTGGAGTAGTAAATTCACAAAATGATTAAAATAAAATTAAGAAAATAAATAAAATGACAATAATAGTAATCAAAGAAACTTTTGAAGCTATAAGTCCCTGATTAGTAATGACTTTAAAAAAGAAGTCATTTTCTATATCACAATAATACTTTACAATAACGTTATATAAATACTATACACATAATTGAGATTTGCATTTCTTTTACTAACAGGTTCTTTTACAAGATTTTATTTACAATTTTAAAACAGAATATAGATAACTACTTACATTTGTACATATTTTCATAATACTATCAGGACACAGTCATATAACATACCTTATAAATGCTCATAACAATATCTTAACAACACATTCTTCGTTTATCGTTTTCAGCAAGTTGCAAACTGCTTTTTCCACTCATAGATTCATCCAGCACACATTCGTCAACTATTGATTGAAAAAGCTCACCTAGAAGTGATATATATATATATATATATATATATATATATATATAAATAAATAAATAAATATATATACAGGCATGGAACATGTAAAATATTAAAATATTAATTAATAAACTCTCCTTCTTTGGGGTTACCATAATAGAAGGAAAAATATAAAAAATAAATGGGGACGGGGTGGCTAAAGCGCTTGTAATAGGAAAAGTTAAGCAACGTCAAGTGGGTTGGTATTTGGTTGAGTGACAGACAGAATGAGATGACCAGTTACTGAGGAAAGCCAAGCAGCCTATGATTATCCTCCTTCACCCATCTAGGCATGGGTATGTAAGGCTCGTCAGGCTACTGGAGGCCACTCACACAGCTAGGGAGTGAGAGTGATGACCCTACCCTGTGTACCTGAATTGTGAATCGTCTTGTGAATTTCCAGGATAGTGGGTCCATAGATGGTCTGTTTCAGGGAAAGAAATATATGTCCTTGTGCACCTGCAAATCCCAAACAGCTATAGTCCATGAATATAGACAGATTTGTTACTGTCATTGAACCCGATTGAGTCGGTAGGAAGGACACTGCCAAATTGGCCCCAACGGAACTGGTTATGGAACTATTGGTAGCCAACAATCACGGTTTGCAGCAAAGTGAAGTTAGGTGATCCAGTCTATTTGTGCTCCCGTAAGCGATAAAATGTCTGTAAGAAGACTAAATCGCCTGGCCAACGATCCGCATGGTCTATAGTGCAAACAGGAAAAAAAAAATTGTATGTATATATATATATATATATATATATATATATATATATATATATATATATATATATATATATATATATACATACATACATACATAGGCAAAACACATATTTTTATTACATAAAAATATATTATTATATAAGAATATTAAATATATAATATTTATATTTTTTTTTTCTTCTTTCATCTTTTCCTTACATGGTAACCCCACATCAGGAGCATTTATTAGAGATACATGATCCATGCCTTAAAGACTTACTACATGAAAGATATTAATAAGTTATATATTCATTTAATTTTAACAAAAATTAAGTAATAAATAAAAATATATGTAATGAAAAAAAAAAACTGAATTAAACAATTAAATAAACTGCAAAATAAAGCCAACAAGAAATTACCTATGTTGATCATCTTTGGGACAGTGAGTCGAAGTCTATATTTTTAATAAATTTAAGCAAGTTTGTCTAGAATTTAGAAAACAAATTTTGTTCTGTTTCAGGTCATTTACCATTTTGGTTTATTATTTTCAATAATAGACTTTTGTAATCGACCAAGAGAAAAATTGTAACCCCTTGTTAAAATTGTGGAAATGTAAGGTGTTTTGGAATCAGCATCAGCATAAGGTATATAAAAAAAAAAATAAAAATAAAAAAAAAATAAAATAAAATAAAATAAAATCTTTATAAATGCCGATCAACGATTTTATAAGTCCATAACTCGACCATTTATAAAGATACAGGGGAAATGCAAGGTGTTTTATAATCAAAATAAAAAGGCATTAAAAAAAAATCTATATCTACAAATGTTTTTGATTTATTATTTTCAATAATAGAGCTTTGTAATCGACCAAGCAAAAACTATTTGTAACCCCCCATCAAAATTTGGGGTTTTACGTTTCAAGATACGTAGAATCCAAATATTGAATAAAAAAAAAAAATCCGTCCGTTCGCCGTCCGCGGCTTTGCTCCGAGACTAGGGAACCGATTTTCCTGAGATTCGGCACCAATGTCAAAGGTCACCCCAGGATGATCCTCGGAACTCGACATTACCATCCGTCTGTTTGTATCAAAATGGCGGCCGACTAGAGAACTTATAAGCCCATAGCTCGGCCATTTATAAAGATAGAGAGGAAATGTACGTAGAGTCCAAATATCGAATAGAAAAATCCGTCCGTCCGCCGTCCGCGGCTTTTCTCCGAGACTACTCGACCGATTTTCTTGATACTTGGCAACAAAGTCAGAGGTCACCTCAGGATGATTTTTTTGAGGGTTTCATTATATTCAAACGAAAACTGATGAAAAGGAAAAAAAAAATTTAAATCTGGCCCGCATTAGCTTAGGTACAGCCTAATGAACTTGGTAGACTAATTCTCCAGCACTGATGATCATCGTGGCCCTAGGCCTCCTGACTTATCTATTGGGCTTCTGACTTCCTCGTATCTCTCTGCTTTATCCTTCCTTGGATTATTTCTGCACTTTCTTTATCTTCCTTAGTCTTTCCTTTTTCTTTTGCAATTGAAGTGCACATCCATTATATAAAAAAAAAAAATACATACATGGCAATAAAGTACCACTTTATTTATTTACAAAATAAAGCTTTCAAATAGTAATTTCAAACTTATTGAAATGCTTGTATAGTCAACTTGGTCCATGAGTATGAAGTCATGGCAACGAAACATACGCTATATAGTTGGACACTTTTTCTCTTAACAATTTATTTATGGTTACTGCTCCGTTATTTTCCGTTTTAATCGATACAATTGCAGGTGAAAAAATATTTTTAAGAAATTAATCTGAGATTAATTTGTTTTTAAAGGGGTTATAGTTTTGATCTATCGATATATCGACTATCTCCCATCCCAACACTTCAGTTTGCTATCGTCTCTTGGCCACCTTACTTCGTATTGCTATCGTCTCTTGGCCACCTTACTTCGTATTGCTATCGTCTCTTGGCCACCTTACTTCGTGTTCCTGTTTACTGTATTGTTGAATATTTTTTGGATGTTATTATAACAAAGGGCTTTATTGTACACTTGAATAAAAAATGACAATTTTGAGTAACCTGTGGTGAATTTAATATCATTATTATAACGCAAATGTCTCCAGCTATTTACAATAAGCTTGGCCAGTTACGTTTCAATACCCTTCCTTTCCATTGTGGTTCTTATCGGCAATCAATAAAGTTTTCTTTTAGAATACAAAAGCACAATTCATTACCACAAAAACGCTAGAATCCAATAAATTAAATACATCTTAATTTATTTAACTTTTTTTTCTACATATTTCTTTAAGATAGATTTTTGTAGCAATAGAGTACAATAATACTGGCGAACAATTTTTAACATAATTTCGGTTGAGCTCGATGTTCCATCTGTTTTAAAGTTAAATAGGCATGCTGATTTCAAAACTGCATTTAGTTTTCTTCTAAAACGTCAAGTTTTATCTCTACAGCTTATCTTAATGTGACCACTCTTCTCTAAGTAATACAGATAGAAGTACCTTCTAATAAATGACGCAGACCAGCGACAGATCATACAAGTCAAGGCTATATTGTTCAGTTAATCCTCAGATAGGATAGTGAGGCATTGTGTGTCGCTCTTTATAGTGAATATTATTAACATAAAGATATTATTTATTAATTTTTCATTTATACTGATAAATTAAATTGATAATATTTATTCACGATTGTACTTAAATCCTTTCATTTAGATCATGTCTACCTCTACTATGTCTACTATTTCGTGTGGTAAGTATTTAAACCGTTCCGATTCATTTTGTTATATATGTGGCAGTTTCACCATTCCCAATCAAAGGAAAAACATCAACGCATTTGTTACAATTGTAAGACAAGCTTATTTTGCATATTTCAAAGTGAACATTGGAGATAAAGATTAAAAATGAGCCCTCACAATGTTTGCAAGTAGTGTGTCGAGAGTTTACGGATGTGGACGAAGGTAACACGCGATAAATTGCCATTTGGTATATCTGTGATTTGACGTAAGATCACAGATCATTCAAGTTACTATTACTTTTGTATAGTGAGGACGTCAGGAAATGACAAGAAAAACAAATGTAAAATAGAGTATCCTGATTTATCATCAGCGACACGCCCAGTTCCTCATTCAGTTGAAATCATAGTGCCAGTTTATAAAGAAGTACCTTCTTTCGAAATATAAGGATAAGAGTCTGATGAAGATCGAAGTGACACCAACGATGAAGATTTTGAAATTGAAAATGATTCCGTTCTTAAGGGATTTAATCAGTATGAGTATTCAAATCATTCAGATTTGGCACGAGATTCGGTCTGAGATCCAAAACCGAAGGCTTCACAACTCCTAGCATCAAGACTGCACGAGATTCGGTCTGAGATCCAAAACCGAAGGCTTCACAACTCCTAGCA
The DNA here is from genome assembly GCA_948150685.1 of Rhaphigaster nebulosa. Classification (NCBI taxonomy): domain Eukaryota; kingdom Metazoa; phylum Arthropoda; class Insecta; order Hemiptera; family Pentatomidae; genus Rhaphigaster; species Rhaphigaster nebulosa. The sequence continues at coordinate 161,966 of OX411309.1, forward strand.
TCAAGACGGCACGAGATTCGGTCTGAGATCCAAAACCGAAGGCTTCACAACTCCTAGCATCAAGACTGCACGAGATTCGGTCTGAGATCCAAAACCGAAGGCTTCACAACTCCTAGCATCAAGACTGCACGAGATTCGGTCTGAGATCCAAAACCGAAGGCTTCACAACTCCTAGCATCAAGACGGCACGAGATTCGGTCTGAGATCCAAAACCGAAGGCTTCACAACTCCTAGCATCAAGACTGCACGAGATTCGGTCTGAGATCCAAAACCGAAGGCTTCACAACTCCTAGCATCAAGACGGCACGAGATTCGGTCTGAGATCCAAAACCGAAGGCTTCACAACTCCTAGCATCAAGACTGCACGAGATTCGGTCTGAGATCCAAAACCGAAGGCTTCACAACTCCTAGCATCAAGACTGCACGAGATTCGGTCTGAGATCCAAAACCGAAGGCTTCACAACTCCTAGCATCAAGACTGCACGAGATTCGGTCTGAGATCCAAAACCGAAGGCTTCACAACTCCTAGCATCAAGACGGCACGAGATTCGGTCTGAGATCCAAAACCGAAGGCTTCACAACTCCTAGCATCAAGACTGCACGAGATTCGGTTTGAGATCCAAAACCGAAGGCTTCACAACTCCTAGCATCAAGACTGCACGAGATTCGGTCTGAGATCCAAAACCGAAGGCTTCACAACTCCTAGCATCAAGACTGCACGAGATTCGGTCTGAGATCCAAAACCGAAGGCTTCACAACTCCTAGCATCAAGACGGCACGAGATTCGGTCTGAGATCCAAAACCGAAGGCTTCACAACTCCTAGCATCAAGACTGCACGAGATTCGGTCTGAGATCCAAAACCGAAGGCTTCACAACTCCTAGCATCAAGACGGCACGAGATTCGGTCTGAGATCCAAAACCGAAGGCTTCACAACTCCTAGCATCAAGACTGCACGAGATTCGTTCTGAGATCCAAAACCGAAGGCTTCACAACTCCTAGCATCAAGACTGCACGAGATTCGGTCTGAGATCCAAAACCGAAGGCTTCACAACTCCTAGCATCAAGACTGCACGAGATTCGGTCTGAGATCCAAAACCGAAGGCTTCACAACTCCTAGCATCAAGACGGCACGAGATTCGGTCTGAGATCCAAAACCGAAGGCTTCACAACTCCTAGCATCAAGACTGCACGAGATTCGGTCTGAGATCCAAAACCGAAGGCTTCACAACTCCTAGCATCAAGACGGCACGAGATTCGGTCTGAGATCCAAAACCGAAGGCTTCACAACTCCTAGCATCAAGACGGCACGAGATTCGGTCTGAGATCCAAAACCGAAGGCTTCACAACTCCTAGCATCAAGACGGCACGAGATTCGGTCTGAGATCCAAAACCGAAGGCTTCACAACTCCTAGCATCAAGACTGCACGAGATTCGGTCTGAGATCCAAAACCGAAGGCTTCACAACTCCTAGCATCAAGACGGCACGAGATTCGGTCTGAGATCCAAAACCGAAGGCTTCACAACTCCTAGCATCAAGACTGCACGAGATTCGGTCTGAGATCCAAAACCGAAGGCTTCACAACTCCTAGCATCAAGACGGCACGAGATTCGGTCTGAGATCCAAAACCGAAGGCTTCACAACTCCTAGCATCAAGACGGCACGAGATTCGGTCTGAGATCCAAAACCGAAGGCTTCACAACTCCTAGCATCAAGACTGCACGAGATTCGGTCTGAGATCCAAAACCGAAGGCTTCACAACTCCTAGCATCAAGACGGCACGAGATTCGGTCTGAGATCCAAAACCGAAGGCTTCACAACTCCTAGCATCAAGACGGCACGAGATTCGGTCTGAGATCCAAAACCGAAGGCTTCACAACTCCTAGCATCAAGACGGCACGAGATTCGGTCTGAGATCCAAAACCGAAGGCTTCACAACTCCTAGCATCAAGACGGCACGAGATTCGGTCTGAGATCCAAAACCGAAGGCTTCACAACTCCTAGCATCAAGACGGCACGAGATTCGGTCTGAGATCCAAAACCGAAGGCTTCACAACTCCTAGCATCAAGACGGCACGAGATTCGATCTATCTAAAACCGAAGGCTTCACAACTCCTAGCATCAAGACTGCACGAGATTCGGTCTGAGATCCAAAACCGAAGGCTTCACAACTCCTAGCATCAAGACTGCACGAGATTCGGTCTGAGATCCAAAACCGAAGGCTTCACAACTCCTAGCATCAAGACTGCACGAGATTCGGTCTGAGATCCAAAACCGAAGGCTTCACAACTCCTAGCATCAAGACTGCACGAGATTCGGTCTGAGATCCAAAACCGAAGGCTTCACAACTCCTAGCATCAAGACTGCACGAGATTCGGTCTGAGATCCAAAACCGAAGGCTTCACAACTCCTAGCATCAAGACGGCACGAGATTCGGTCTGAGATCCAAAACCGAAGGCTTCACAACTCCTAGCATCAAGACTGCACGAGATTCGGTCTGAGATCCAAAACCGAAGGCTTCACAACTCCTAGCATCAAGACGGCACGAGATTCGGTCTGAGATCCAAAACCGAAGGCTTCACAACTCCTAGCATCAAGACGGCACGAGATTCGGTCTATCCAAAACCGAAGGCTTCACAACTCCTAGCATCAAGACGGCACGAGATTCGGTCTGAGATCCAAAACCGAAGGCTTCACAACTCCTAGCATCAAGACTGCACGAGATTCGATCTATCTAAAACCGAAGGCTTCACAACTCCTAGCATCAAGACTGCACGAGAAAAACTTGCTCAAGAGATTTATCCTACTTTCGATTAAGAGAAAGTACATTTCTGCAATACTTTCAATGTAAAAGGTGGATTGCTATAACGTACATAGTTTAATGGAGGAGATCGGAATTCCAGCCTAGAACGCAACTGATTGACGATTGTTTATTGTTTATCGAAGCGTGTCCTTCTCCACAACGGAAATTTATTTGGTGCTGTACCAAAAGGTCATTCAGTTTGTTTGTGTGAAGAATATGAAGACATAAAGAGAGTCCATGCTTCATGCTTCCATCTTGGACAGCAAGGCGGATATAGAGGGTGATTGTTTGTTGCAATATGACATGCACAAATGGATCATTTGTGTTGATCTTAAAATAGTTTGTTTCCAGTAGTCCAATTAGTCCAATAGTTTGGACAGCAAGGCGGATATACCAAGTATCTCTGTTTTTTGTGTATGTGGGTCAGTAGAATTCGTGAGAAGCATTGGTTGCAGTCAAATTGGCCGCCAAGATCTGAGCTCAAATCTGGTGATCCTAATATTCTACATCAGCCACTTGTCGATAGAAAGAACATTGCATTTCCATCTCTGCATGTAAAAATGAGTCTCATGAAGCAATATGTTAAAGCTTTGCCAACTGAAGGAGACTGTTTCAAGTATCTCATTACGGCATTTCCTAGTCTGTCTTTTTAAAAGATAAAAGCCGGTGTGTTTGACGGACCGCAGATTCGACAGCTCGTTAAAGATGAACATTTTATCGGAACAATGACAGAACTCCACAAAAAAATGCTTGGATGGCATTCAAAGACCTTATAAAAAACTTTCTTGGAAATATACGAGCACAGAATTGCACCGAAATTGTTCAACGATTATTGGAGACCTTCAAAATAGTTGGTTGCAATATGAGCATCAAGATGGATTTTCTGCTTAGCCATCTTGCTAACTTCCCAGAAAATCGTGGTGCAGTTAGCAATGAGCAGGGTGAACGATTCCAAGATTTGAAGATCATTGTGGCACGATATCAAGAAAGATGGGGTGTGCAGATGATGGCTGACTATTGTTGGAGCATCACACGAGACTGGCCACAGATAGAACACACCAGGAAAAGTTATAAGCGAAAATGTTAAAAAAGTGAACTTTTTTGGAGTATTCCAGGAGGGGAGGGTGGAAATAAGAAATATAAAAAAATACACTACAACTAAAATTATATAAGTGGTGGTCCAGACAAACTAGGACAGAAAAAGGAAAAGGTGTGTGTATCTGAACCTGACATTATCTGACAGATATTTTGCCCAAAACCTTGGTTTTCTATCCATATCTTGGAAACAATTGTTTTATTCAAGCAAGACCATTTTCTACCAAATTAAAGTAGACAAAATGTTATTTATATACTTGATGTTTATAAAATATTTCAATACATTCAACCTGCCAAAAATGAGGTCTAATTCCCAACAAGTGATAAAAACGCGATTTAAGGCTCTTCACGACCGATTTCTAAAAACTATCCTTGGTTAGGATGCTTATGATCATAGATAATATTAAACTTCATGGAAGTTGCATTAATATTTCATGTATCTGAATAAGCAGAAGCCCAACAAACTTATCTTCTTTAACTCTCAGTTGTTGGATTTTTAAAAAAAAATATCTGATGTGGACAACACATGACTTCCTCGTACGCCTATTAAACTATAAATCGGTGGCTCAAAAAGTGATCCTGAATTTGGTTACTAGTTTCCGAAGATTGCAGTATCTCAAAAACGAAACTCGGCGTCGCGACATCCATTTATTGACAAACACACACACAAATGTGGAGGAAAACCAGTATTTTACACTAAATTTTAACACTTAAAACAAGTAATAAAAATGTTTAATTAGATTGGAAACGAAATTGCGTTTGTAACCTTTATTACCGAAACATATGATTTATGTATTTAATTTAAATATAATTTTTGATGTAACCTTATTATGACCTTCAAGTAAAGTACCGTTTTCGGCTCACCAATTTTAAACAAAATATAGTAAATACATTCACATCGATATAAGAGTCCTATTCACCAAATTTGAGATGTTTTACATTATATTTTAATATAATTTTTGATGAAAGTCTAATATGACCTTCAAGTAAAGTACCGCTTCCGGTTTTTCAATTTAAACCAAAATCTAGTATGTTATTTAAATCAATATATAAGTTATAAATACTAAATTTGAGATGTTTTGCATAGTATTTTAATATAATTTTGATGAAAATCAATTATGACCTTCAAGTAAAGTACCACTTCCGGTGATCAAGCAGTGACCAAAAAGGGAGGTTCACAACTAGATTTTACAACAATCCTAAATACAAAATTTCAACTTTCTACGGCTAACCGTTATTGAGTTATGCGAGATACGAACGTACGTACGAACAGACGCCACGACGAAACTAATCAAAATGGATTCAGGGATGGTTATAATGGATATTTCCGTTGAAATCTGAAAACCGAAAATTTTCGCGAATAAAATACTTCCTTTACTTCGTACAATGAAGTAAACCAATAAAAAAAAATTATGTCGACTATAAAGCGATAATATTCATCATACTCACCATTGGAAGCTGTTAACAAGCAAACTTTTTAAAAGCATATCATGTTCTTAATGTAAGTGGCTTTGAGACAATTTCGTCCTCTTTATCAATATAAATAGATGTTTTTATTTCAAAATTTGAACATAATTTTTAAAATTGTTCAATCTAATGGTTTTCAATTTATCGATATTATTAGAGTTTTAGGATCTACCGATGCATTTTAAAAGCCTTTAATAACTTCGAGTTATAATGAAAGCCTTAGCTTCAACTAAAACAGACCAATGACATTATTAAGAAATCAACGATTTTAACGAACATAATGCGTAAAGTAAAATTTTTAACCTGGCAGAAACGGGATCCTCAGAGAACCAAACAGCTTTCAAATGAACTTCTATTTCTACATCATTGGTGAACAAGTGCTGAAATCACGATCATTACAAACGTAGTATGACATACTGAAATTTTAACGAGCTGAATTCTGCTCCAGACAGCACCAAAACAGCTCAATTGACTTCAGATTTTCAAAATGTTTTTTGAAAAGCAATGAACTATAACAAACAAACCTCTACTCATCAAAGGTTCAAAACCTTTACCTTCGACCCTCATTATGAATAATATATCGAGCTGAATTCTGCCCCATAAATCCTCTAAACACCCAAATTTTCATCCGATGTTTTAAAATTCTCTAGAAACAGGCGAAATTAAAGCTAAATATTCTGCTCTAGAAATCTTTAGAACACATAAATCTTCCTCCATTTTTCCTTAATTTTCTTGGAAAAATCGCCATTATAACCAGCCTAATTCAGCTCCAAGCAGCTGAAATTTTATCCGATTTTTTTTTTTTTTTTTATGTTTTCTTAATACGGTTGAAATTATAAACAGTTGAATTCTGCTCCGGAAATCTACAAAACACATATTCTCGTCTGACTAAACAATTTTTTCTTGAAATCGGCGATATTATAATTCTGATAGTGGAATTCGGTTCTACAAATCCGCAACACGCTCAAACAATCAAACGCTTCCAATACTCAAACATTGTATTGAATAAAGACGAAATTACGTAAATTACCAATATTTCAGATATATTAGCTATATTTCTTCAGGACCGGCCCTCCCTTTGAAGAAATTCCTGCTTGCATATAATTAAAGTGACTGCAATCTCTTTGAACCAACTCAGATTCGTATCGTACAAGAAGTCACCGTTCAGAGCCTCGTCCAAATTAGCGGAACTATCACCCTTATCAGCTGTAGCCACTCAGCACAGTTTTAGAATGTACCGCCAGGTTCATCCATGGATAGTGGTGGAGAAACGTGCGGAAGAGGGTGGTTGGAAGGGAACCAGAAACGATCTTGAGTCAATCACCACTGATTTTCCTGCATCGCTGAAGCTGACGTGCAGGTGCACCAAAATCTGCTCAAGAAACTGTGGCTACAATAGATAGGCCTTGGTTCTAGCAGAAGTTTGTTTGTGGACAGAGACGAATACGATATCGTCGACGTGGACCTTCAGGCGGAACTGGGTTTCGACTTCTCTGGTCTTCAGTCTGATAGCCTTGGATCAAGACCAAAAACCCCTTGTGGGCAGGAGGTTCCGCTGAAGGATGGGAAAGCCTTTCCCCTCCATATAACTTCAGACAGATACCTTGTCAAATATTTATTGATCCTCTATTCCACATCTGCGGCGTTTCGGAGACAGCTGAGCATCACAAGTTTAAAGGGCTAAGATGATGAGAATCGCGGGAATATACGTCCTAGAAAGAATTTCCTCGGTTGGTGAATGAAGAAAATTTCTTGCGGTTCAATGAATTCATAAATGGCTGGAGACGACGCGTCGCGACGGTGGGACTACCTCACTACAATCCAGATAATTGAAATGGAAGAGGACCAATAACGGGAATACCGAAAGTTCAGACATATTTAGACTCTTCACCCTGAGAGTAATAATAACCATTGCTATCTCGATTTTAATAAAAAATGGAAGTAAACAGTTTTGCAAGTTCATATCCTCAAGTTTATCATCATCATTTGTCTTTATACTTTTCATCATTTTCCCTTCCGTTTAGATTTTAAAAACTTGCTTCGAAACACGATACAAGCACAATGTATATAGATGATATGTACTTTTCATGTATTTCATGAAGTTTAATAGCATGCATGGTTAAAAGTAGAGCAACTTGGATAGTTTTCATGTAAATCGTACGCAAAGAGCTATAAATCGCTTTTTGCCACTTTTTTGTGCTTCAGCGTTCACTAGCGGCTTAACGGTTGATCATAAAGACATTTTTTATGGACATAAAATTTAGAAATTTTGTCTGCTTTAATTTCGTATAAGGTGATCTTCTCGGTAATACGAATAGTTGGCAAAAAAAAAATAAAAATACGAATGGCAAAAAAAAAAAAAAAAACTAATTTTGGAAGTCTTTTGCATCCTCTATTTTTCCACACATTACATTATAAAATAAAAATGAAAATAACGTAATGTATTTATAAATAATAATAATAATATGGGATTCACATTAAACAGCAGTAGCGGTAAGCTTGGAGAGGGAGGGGCGCGTCCTCGACTAATGGAGGAGGGGGGAGGGGTGTTTGCGTCGTCGACTTAGTGGGGAGTGGTGGGCACCTCTGCTCTAGACAGTTGGAATATCATTCACAGAACATACCTTTCTTTTTTAGTTTCTCCTGATTGAAATGTGGAAGTAAAAATAAGACAACAGAAAATGTTTAGATATTTAAGTTTTTCCTTTTCTTTCAAAACTCAACATATACATCCTTTTCAATCGAAAGTCGATATACTCAGAAACTAAATTACTCAAAATAAACTGAAAATAAAATTATGAAATATTTGGTTCATTTTTAGTACCTCGGAGACTAACAATATGGAACAACCACCGTTTCGAAAAAAAGAATACAGTTCGTTCTACACTTTTTTTTCTTTCTTGACAATTATCGCGAAGTGGATACTTTTAACTTTTTTACTATTAACTTTTGATAGAAAACTCCTCAAATATAGATTGTGTTTATTATTTTATTTTTAATACATTCAATATTTCTTTTTTATGATTTTATCCACGCCTTTTGTTTACTTGTTTGTTTATCATCTGGAACGTTCTCGCGCCTGGGAACCGCTGCCTTACAGTATAATGCTATGTTTAACCAGCGTCTGATTAGGTGGTGGCAGGAATAGGAAAAGGAGGGTTTTAAATGTGAATAAGGAAAGGGTATGCCGGATTTTAGGAGGGAGAGAATTCCAGAAAATAGTGGACTGGGCAATAAAGGAGTGTGGCAACAATTTAGATTTATGATCAAATGAATAATGATCAGAGGGCCGAAATCTTGTGGGCTGGGAGTGGATAGAGGATGGATTATAGAAATAGGAAGGGCGCCAGTTGTTAATAATTTAGTATGTGCCTAGGAAATATTGTTTACAGGAGGGGAAGAGCCACCTTAACTCGGCGTAGTAATGTGAAACCGGGGAACGCCTCGGGATCCTATTAAAAAACCTTACAAAACTATTCGTAATTCTCTACTTCTCTTCACTCTTGTGAGACAATCTTACACCACAAAGCCATAGTCAAAATTGGAAAATATGAGGGAGGATACTATGAGTCTACGTGTGAATTTGCGTAAGACATAGCGGAAGCGATAAAACAGTTTAAGGATAAAAATCGAACGTCGGAAGATGTGGACGATATCGTGGTTCCAGGAGAAGAATTGGTCAATGATATAGTGGTTCCGGGAGAGGAATTGGTCAATGATATGGTGGTTTCGGGAGAGGAGTTGGTCAATGATATGGTGGTTCCGGGAGAGATATTGGTCAATGATATGATGGTTCCGGGAGAGGAATTGGTCAATGATATGGTGGTTCCGGGAGAGGAATTGGTCAATGATATGATGGTTCCGGGAGAGGAATTGGTCAATAATATAGTGGTTCCAGGAGAGGAATTGGTCAATGATATGGTAGTTTCGGGAGAGGAATTGGTCAATGATATGGTGGTTCCGGGAGAGGAATTGGTCAATGATATGGTGGTTCCGGGAGAGGTATTGGTCAATGATATGATGGTTCCGGGAGAGGAATTGGTCAATGATATGGTGGTTCCGGGAGAGGAATTGGTCAATGATATGATGGTTCCGGGAGAGGAATTGGTCAATAATATAGTGGTTCCGGGAGACGAATTGGTCAATGATATGGTGGTTCCGGGAGAGGAATTGGTCAATGATATGGAGGTTCCGGGAGAGGAATTGGTCAATGATATGGTAGTTCCGGGAGAGGAATTGGTCAATGATATGATGGTTCCGGGAGAGGAATTGGTCAATGATATGGTGGTTTCAGGAGAGGAATTGGTCAATGATTGTGCCTAAGTTTTTAACAGAGGAGCAGAAAGTGATGGGTTGGTCATTTAGGTATAGGATAGAAAAGTTGGTATTGGAATCAATGACAATGGCCTGAGTCTCAGCAGCTTTCAACCTGAATCCATTTAAGTTTGCCCATGAGTCGATCTAGGTCTTCTTGAATCTAAGTAAATGCTACAAATAACTCGGAAGGAAAGGATAAATAGATTTGGATGTCGTTGGCATAAATGTGATGGGAACAATGAAGCATTGATTTATGAAGATTGTTAATACAGGAGCAGAAAAAGAAGAGGAGATATGGTGGAACCCTGGGCAACTCCTGAGGATAGAATAAGATATGAAGATAAAGATTTATTAGGAATGACAACTGCATGGGCACGTTGAAGAAGATAAGATTGAAACCAAAAGACAGAACTGTTGGATAAGGATTAAGATTTTAATTTGGAAAAAAAGGATGGAATGGCTAAAGTAATCAAAGGCTTTGGAGAAGTTATGGAGTTTAAGGACAGTTAATTTTTTTATGATCAGTTGCGGTATAAGCATCACGTAATTTTAATTAAGACAGATTGCATGGAGTAGCCAGGCCAAAAACTAGATTGGAGAGGATCAAGTTCATTGGACTCTTCAAAGAAATGGGAAACTTGTGATTGCACAAATCTTTCTAGGAGTGGCCTTTTTTTTCCTAACAGTGGCTTTTTTCCAGCAGATTGGAATACTGAATTCTGAAGGGAGAAATTGTAGAATGGAGAACCGAAGGATTTCAGGGAGAAATAATTCTATTAATTTAACAGGAATGCCATCTGGACCAGTGGAATTGGTATGCGATTTCATCACAGCGGATAAAAGGTCTGTGGAGGAAATAAAGGAAAAATAAGTCTTTATCATTAAATGATGAATCAGGGGAAAAGAAGGATATATAGTGAGTTGGATATATACATTGTAATGCCAAAATTAATTAGATTTAAAACTTTAATAGTGCCATTCAATATAATAATTTTATAGAAAAGAAATGGACTTTAAACAATTTTATTTTAAAGAGAAAAACTGTTAATATCAAAATTATTGAGATATTAAATCAAATGGGCAGTGGAACAAGTGCTTGTTCAAGTGATACAAATTAGAATTTTTACAAATTTAAAAAAATATATTTAGAATAAACTTGTTTGACAAGCAGGAAAATATTTATTGTTTTAACTTTTTTATTAAGGTATTCTTTCCTATCCTATTAAGGCTATCCTACAGGTTACCAATCTATTTTAACCAGAGTGGGAAGGTCGAGATTCATTAGGTGGTGCTGCCACAAAATAAATTTCAGCCTGCCTAGGCCGAATTTGAATCTGCGCCGTAGCAGACTCGAGGTTGCTAAGGTGACACCTTAACACTCTCGGCCACCATGGCATTCCCATTTTGTTGTTTGTTTAAACTAAAAAATAAAATATAAATGTGGACATTTAAAAGAAATGAAGAACAAAAAAAATCTGATGTCTCTTTCTTAAGTAGCAAGTCATTGTGGGGGAGAAATTCACTATTTTATAGAGTACTGAACATCTGTTTGATCTGAACAGCAATCGGGCAAGGACCTGTCTTCGACCGTTAACCGGAGTAAACGTTTTAAAGTGAGCTGAGTATATTTTAAAGTGAATTCCAGTCAGTTTAAGAGTTTTAAAAGTAAAATTAAAAACATGTCATCGAGCAAAGCCCAAGTTAAGTTGTAACATCTTCTACCTGGGAAACACCGTTATTTAAAATCATGAAAAAATAAGAGGAACAGGAGTAAAGACTTTTAATCATGATCGGATTAGCAATATAGGCAACTGTCTATGGGACCCAGTGGCCTGTGATAAAAATAATTTAAAGCAGTTTTAATTTGCTTCACAAAGATTTCATGTATATTTTTACAGGACTAACAATTTTACAAAATCAATTGATATGGTACATACTTATTTCCTTTCCAAGATAAAACTTGATAACATTGACAGACACAGACAACTATCCTGAGACTACTTCCCTTAGCATTATTCTGCAATCAGTTGACATCCACATGATTGTATAGAAGGATCGATCTAATTAGGGATTGATAAATTATTTGCCACTTCTATAATTTTGTTTTTATTGAAAACTAGTTTCGAATGTTATACATTCATCTTCAATTCAAGGTTTAAGTAGATACAATATCAAACTGTTCGATATTATCTACTTAAACATTGAACTGAAGATGAATGTATAACATTCAAAACTAGTATTCAATAAAAACAAAACTATAAAAGTGGCAAATAATTTATCAATCCCTAATTATATTATTCTGCAATGTTTACAGGGGCGAATCAATTGGTAAGCGGCCAAATAGGGCCCCAAAATCTTAAAATATCTAAACTTAAAGATTTTGGGACTGACCAAAAAGGTTCTTCGAAAAAAACCTCTATGAAATAATCGAACAAATCTAAAAGCAAAATGTTAAATTGATGGTCACTAAGTTGTAACTTTTTTTGGGAAGAAGTTCTGGAATTCTTAATGCTTAGGAGGATTAAGCGGTAAGTGGTTAGCGGACTAAGCGGCCACCTATAGCCCATTAGGGCATCAGCGACCGATCACTGAATGTTTCAATATAATTTCAGAACACATTCCAAATTATGCACTTTCATTATTTATGTTAGCAGCACTGATTACTTTTATATTAAAAGAATACTGGGAGATTCACCGCCTCACTCTATACGTTAAATCAAAGATCACAGATCATGGGCATTCAAGCAAAACTCACTAATTGTAAGTCCAAAAGTTCACATTAACAGTTCATTTCTTCACTTACAAGGCCATGCATTTTTACCTGGCAAACATCAAAAAGTCGTTTTGCTATAATTTGAATTAATCCATGAATGTTGTATTTTCACTAGGCGGAAATCATTTATCATAAAAATTCACTAACGGCATTGAAGTGAATAGGGTAAGAGTGGGTCATTCTCCTGAAAAGGGGCAATTGCAGTTCTGAAATTTTGCAAACATTAACTTACAATTATTCTTCCAAAAAGCATTTAGAGTGCTCCTTTCCACATGAAAACGTAAATATATTATACCCATAGCTCAGCTACATGGTTAATTTTTGAACAAATGTCTTCCATGAGAGAATGAATGCTAGCTTTAAAAAGTGCCTTTAATGAGTAAAGGAAGTTTTCCAGGGTCTGGCATTGACAGGTCTCTCTTTAAAGCTTTTTGGTGTATTACCCAAAACGATTTGATCCAGTAGAAAGACGAATAGCTAATCTTCTTCTTCTTGAGCCACTTCTAGCGTCGAGGAGCCTCCACCCAAACCACCGCTTCATTTGATTGAGGTCACTTCTACCTCCAAGAATAGTTTATCTTATAAGAACTATTTTCAACAAATTTTGGTAGAGCTCGGTAATATCATCAAGAAGTATTTGTTTGGGTTTTTGATCACTTTGTTATATTCTGCAGTCTTTTTTTCCTTGGTCAGCATCTTGGACTGTCATCTTTAAAAAAGTGGATTATGCCCTTTTGAACCTCCTTTATTATTGTACTTCTGAGGTGACTAACGTTTAAGAGGCGAAGGAATGAAAAAATTGCAGTTTTTCTATAAATAACTTTACAAATTATACACAAATCAAAAATTACAAGATACAGATTTATAGCTGTCACTAAAATGAAGCTGTTATACCACAAAAGAAAACAAAAATTAATTATCTTGTTTAATTAGCGAGGGAATGAACTACAATAAAATTACAGAGCCACCTCAAAACAAATGAAAATAGGTGGAACCTTTAGACCGCAATGAACCCGTTCGGGGATGCATGCCCCTTCCTTAATGAGGAGGAAGCGAGACTTATGACTGTCATTCTGTGCTCATTTGATATTTTAGGTCCCTGATAGAACTCAAATTATCACCTGGGGAGGGAATGAAACAAAACTCTGAAAAACAAACTCTTTTAATACGCTACCTACAGTTTTCTTCTTCTTCTTTCTCTTTCCTCCTCTGCCTCATATTAGCGTGGAGGTGCATCCAGCCACTTTCTCCAGCCATCTCTATCCCTTGCTAGATTTTTTATCTGAGCAATTTTTTTCCCCGTTTCCTTCCTATTTTTTCTATATACTGATTATAGGACATCCTGGGCCGCCCTCTGGGACGTTTTCCTGTCCCTCTAGCTTCCATGGCTTTAATTGGGTTTCTCTCCTCTTTCATTCTGCAGACATACCCAAACCACATCAGCTGTCTTCTCTCAATTATTTCAAGTAGTGGGGTCACTTTGAGGTCTTTTCTTACTTTTTCATTTCTAATGCAGTCTCGTCTGGTTTTTCCCATAATTCTTTTAAGGAACTTCATTTCAGTGGTGGTGATTCGGCTTTGTTGATTTTCCGTGAGTATCCAGCTTTTTGCTATATAGCAGAAAAGACTGCTCTTGTAACAGACTGCGTTTGCCTTGCCGATTCTATTTGAAATTTCTGAGTCTATTTTACCAGTTCCATCAATTATGGTGTCAAGATATGTGTAGTCCCTCGCCTTCTCCAGCTCCACTTCATTGCACTCCACCCGGACATCCTCCTGAGTTCTTCCTAATTGGATTATTTTGCTCTTGTCAGTGTTTATTTGTAGCCCCTTCCTTAGAAGTTCCTTGTTCCATTCTATCACGGCTTCTTGGAGTCTTATAGGTGAATCTGCTAGCAGTACTGTATCATCAGCATACAGGAAGAGCTGAAATACCACTGGTAAAAGATTCCGCTGCCCCACATGTGTTCGTTCTCCTGGTTTTTCTTTTGCAAATGGAGGCAATTTCATCCATAAAAGTGACAAAAAATAATGGATTGAGGCTATCCTCCTGTTTTACTCCCTTTGAGATATCGAAAGGTTTGGATATTTGGCCGTTTAATCTCACAATGCCCTTTGGGTTTTGATATGTTGACCTTATACAAGGTCTTTGGTACGTTTTTAGGCTTGAGGGCTTGCCATATTTCCTCCCGCAGCACTGAGTCAAAAGCAGCCTTAATGTCGAGGAACGCTAAGTACAATTTTCGATCTCTGTCCCACATCTTCTTCTCCTTGTCCTTCACCCAGGAGTGGTTCTATGAGCGGTCTCATTCGTCTTTCGAGGATAGACGTATATACTTTATACAGCACTGGTGAAAGGCATATAGGTCTATAATTTGAACATTCTGTTTGGTCACCTTTTTTGTATATCGGAATGATAACATTTAATTTCCAGTCCTTGGGTATTCTTTTTTGGTCCCAGACTTTTTGGTATAGGCATTGCATGGCTTTAATTAGTTCCATCCCACCAATTTTACATATTCCGGTGCAATATTATCATATCCTGCCGCTTTGCCCGCCATTAATTTTTGGATTGCCCACTCCACTTCTTCTTCCTCGATTACGTCATCCATTATTTCTTCCTCTTCTTCTTCTTCTTGCCAATCTTCCGACGGTGTTTTGTCTCTACGGGTCGCTCCAAACTGCTTTTGGAAGTACTTCATCCAGACTTCCATAATTTGGTCTTCTTCTGTAACCAGACGCTCCAGATCGTCCTTTATGTTTCTTACTTGCTTTCTTTTATTTCCTCTCAGTGACTTTATTTTTCTCCAAAAGGTCTTAATATTCTCACTATGATTATTATTGAGAGATTTGCCAAATTCTTCTCATGATTTCTTCTTGGCTCTTAGTACCCATGCCCCTACAGTTTTATGATATCTTTTAAACTCTAAAGTGAAGTATTTTAGAATCTTCTAAACATACCTTATCAGCCCTGATAATGCCGAAACGAAATAATTATCCATAAAAGCATAGAAGCCATATAAGAAAGGAGACGACAATTTGCCTATTCTAGGAGAATGACCTCTGTAACAAATTAGATATTAACTTTATGCTTTACTTCATTGTACCTCTATTTTCATTTATGAAATGAAATGTATTGAATTGAAAAAGGGAGAGGGATTCTGAGATTTTCTTTGCATAACCATCCCTGCATGTCTTAATCTGGTCCTGCTTCTAATGACGTATTAAAATAACATTTATTATTTTGTAGATAAAATTTAAATTTAGTATTTTATTTATAGAGTTAAGACATGTATAAAATTATTATTTTTCAAATACAAAAACTTTGAATTTTATTTTATTTATTTTTTTTGTATATGCTTCTGGAGTCTTCTGATTATTCAATTATCATAATTTTAAATGTATAATTTTTATTTATTATTAATTTTTGTCTAAAGTATTTTCCGTCAATTAATGCTTTGGTATAATGATTCCAAAATAATATATCTTTGTTCTCTATCTTCATAAATGGCAGAGATATAGGCATATGAAACTGTGGATGGTAATGCTAATTTCTGAGAATCATCCTGGCGTGATCTGTGACTTTGGCACTAAATCTGAAAAAAGGTGGCCCAGTAGTCTCCATATCTAGAGATTTTTTTAATTTTAAGTATCTTGAAATGGAAAGCAAGCCACAAATTTTGAGGGGAATTAATTTTTTTTTTCTAAATCAATTACAAAGGTTCTCATTGAATATAATAGAAAAAAAAAGGCTTTTGTACAATGGTTTCATAAAAATTTACATTTTTTTCCTATCATCATAAATGGTCGATATATGGGCTATATATACTAACTATATATATATATATGTACTATTACGATATATACTATTGCATGAAATTATTCCTTCAAATCACTCACCCAGCTCACAGATATATATTTAGACCGAAGTTTTCTACTACATTTCAACAGAAGAACAATACTACCCTACCCTTAGCAGAAAGAGTGTTCTTGACAATTCAACAGCTAAAAACAATCAAAATAAATATAATAGAAAACTATACACCTTCCTGGACCTATATAGAACCTCAATTACCTCTTCAACTATCTAAACTCACTAAAGAAAGTACAATAGCATCGGATTACAGAGATCGATTTCAAAAAATGATTCACACATTGCCGGAACATCACTTAATTTTCACAGATGGATCAAAATCCAATTTAGCAACTTCATCAGCTTTTGTGACCAAGGATTCTACACACAAATTCAAACTGCATCAGCTTTGCAGTGTTTGTACTGCTGAGGTAAATGCCATTGCAATGGCACTACAGTATTCCTATACATTGCCTGTGAAGAATGTAGTAATTGCCTCAGACTCATTTACCATAAATCATGACCTTAAAGGCATTAAAAAACATGTATTCCGATCATCCAGGAACTCAGCAAATTCTGGAAATAGAGAAATCAATGAACGATGATAGAAAATCGATAAATTACATCTGGGTACATGGGAATGTCGGTATAAAGGGGAATGAAATGACCAATATAGCAGCAAAAGAGGCACTCTCCCAGGTAGTGGTAGGACCCTATTTACACCATCAGAACTCTCAAGTCCACTGAAAGAAAATACCAACAAGAAATGGCAGGAAATATGGAGCAAGAGTCCCCTAAGCAAACTCAAACTAATAAAAAAAGAAACAAAACCTTGGAACTCCTCCAGTCGCAGCATCCGAAGAGAGTAAGTGGTCCTTATCCGGCTAAGGATTGGTCACTCAAAACTGACTCACCTTCACCTACTTACTAAAGATTTACAACCAAAATACCAACACTGCAACAACATCCTGAAAATAATCCACATCTTCCATGAAGTCCATACTACAGGCATAAATTAAATTAAATTGAAATATCACCAAACATTTCAATAGTCTTAGGAAACGATTGTAGTAGGGCTGTCAAAGTAATATCGTTCCTCATTAAAGCAAATTTATTGAAGCAAATATAATAAAATAATTAATAAATAAACACAATAAACTCGTGTTAATATCAATAATGATTTTTAAGTTTTTAATAATTTTGTTCACATGTATATATAATAGCAGTAATATATAGTAATAGCTAATGATCTCGATGTTTTGCACCTAAAAACATCAAAACAACCAACCAAACGATATATGGGGATAAGAAACCTTTCATTGGCTGCCAATTTTGAAAAGTTATAACAGATGGTAATGTCGAGTTCTGGATCATCCTGGCATGTGACGAATAAAACCTTAAATTTTGGAGGTGGATAATTTTTTTTTCATGGTCAATTGCAAAGGTTCATTATCGAAAATGAACTAATCCAATGAACACTAATCAAAATAACAAAAACTTACCAACATTTTCTCCTGTTTTACTTGATGTTTCCAGTAGCCTTACCTGTATACCTATATCAAATAAAAAAAAAATTAGTAAATACCAACTACAACAAAACTTTCAGTATAATACTAATGGTGATTACAACCAAAATGCATCAAGATACATATTTAATAATTTCTATTAAAACTATTGTACAACTAATATAAAAGTATCCTTTAACTCTTAAAAATTGTTTTGCTCCTCCAGGGTATCCAGCAATATAGCATGAGAAAATTCAAGGAATTCAATGCAGCGAACTGTAAATTCAAGGAGCTTTTCGCCAATTTATTAGATTAAATATAAAACAAATTTGGAACCAAAAAATGTTGTATTTGGTCGGCTAATGATTAAATGCACAATTCGGAATTGAGAATAAATTTGAATAATTATAAAGGCTTTATTCCTGTTAGATAATAATAAATTGTTACTTTTTATGCTTAAGGCTCTATGTATTGCCAAAAATAAAAACAACTAGAAAATACAATAAAAAAAAAAAATTTCAGTTGTAAATAAATAAAATTAACAAATTAGAATAAATTTCATCACAATTTTATTCATAAACTTATTTTACATAACAAAACAAAATAATATAGACTATATTAAATCATTTCCAATTATTAGGGAAGATTAATATATTATGATTTAATTATTTGAGAAAGACAACTTCCTATTGGCATTTAAAAAAATATTTTTATAATATTTTCATCGACATTTCGAAGTCCTTCATCATCTTCAGGAAGTTTATTTTCTACAATACAACATAAAACAATTACAACAAACAAATATTCATAACCTCAATTTACATCATATCTTGTTACTTATTAAAATTGTATATTGCCTTTTAGGCGAAACAGGACGACCCTTTGATGTGTTTCTCGGACAAGAGATGGCAGCACTTTCGGGCTGTTTTATTTCCCCCTATTTCTTAAGGAAAAAATAGTCCGATTTTTATTCCATTTTTTTCTTTATGGCGAGAAGAATGGCAGAAAATAAATTTGAAAATTTTCAAACAGATATTTGTTGAAATTTGAAATCTAGAAATTTAAATTTTTTTAAAAAGTTTGAATGAACGACATTGTAGCAAAAATCTGGTAAGGTGCGCGCACCACACAACTTTCCCTTACCAATCTATAATAATAATGTTTAAAATTATTTTAAAGAGTTCACATAAACACTACTCGAAATAAACTCAGCAGAATTCACTTCTACAAGTCTTTTCTCACAATAGTATAATAAATTAATTTTTAAATAACTTTAGTACTACAATTCTGTACACTAAATATTTTTGGTTTGTCAAGCTGAAAATATATTTTTTAAAAGTTCCGGTTTAGTTTACATGAAAATTCCATTTAGTTTCCATGGAATCATTTTGTTTCCATTAAACAATATAAAAGTAAATATAATTAAGTTAATTTCTACTTCTATGTTATTACAATACATTGTTACAGAGCGTTTTATTAACAGTTTGATGGCTTGGTGGTCGCATTCGTCTCCTTCCGGAATATATAACGATAATATTGTCCAATATCAATACATATTAGTATGTACTGCCCCTCTTGTGAAAAATCCAAGTTTGGAAAACTTAGATTTTTTTACAAGAGATTCAACATATCTGAATATTAAAATTACTCCATTTTTAGCAAACCAAACTGGACTAAAATGATAATTGCCGGAGATCGTGAGATTGTCAATTTCAAGAGGTGTACTTGACCGAATTTAAAAATGTTTGTGCTCATTGGACGCAGAATTTGATGCTCTACAACTTTTATTTTATGAGTTTTTCTCTTAGAGAAAAAAGAAAGAGAACTCCAAGCTGCAGACTCATATATAATTAGTAATCTATCTCTGTTTTTGACAAAATTGTTGTTTTTGACTATGGTTTTCGACAACATCAGTTAACCAAATTATTATATTGTGGTGCTCATTAGATGCAAAATTTGATGTTCTTTAATTTAATATACCCTAACTTTTTTGATAGAATGCACCGTTTAGGAATTATAGGAGAAAAACCAAAAATAGTCCTAAAATTCTGACTATTTTTTAAGCCAGCATGCTCCGTCTGAGATTTATTTTTTTAATGTCAATACTGTAAGGATTCAAATAATTGCCATTAAAGTTTTCTTCAGATAATAACAATCTTTTTGCACGGGCTCTCGGTCTAATATATTTGGGAAAAACATAGCAGAGCAAATTTTCAGAACTCCAAATCTAACCACCGATATCCCTTTCTAGTCCTCATGTAACTTGGCCTCATGATAGTAAGAGGAGATGCTACTAATCGATGCCCCGGACTTTGTATGTGAAAGGAAAGGAAATGAAAAAATTCACTGGGGTTTTGAATCCAGTCCGTTTCAGTTTGTTCTGACAGCTGACTGGCTATGAATAAATTCTGAAATTCACTTTAAATTATAATAAATTAAAGAAGTGTAAATTACCTAAAATTTGGATTCTAATGATTTGTTTAGCCGCGCCCAGTGGTTGAAAGGCAGAGAAAAACATATTATTTCAAGATATTGGAAAAAAATCATTTCGTTTTCACTTTGAATAGAAACCTAAAATATTTTACCTATATAATCAGAAATATTTCAATTTTTACCTATATAACAAGCCTCCGAAACCAATCATAGAATAATGCTTAATTTTCAAGAAGAAAATTTTCGACACTAATTGTTATAGCCACTCACATTTTGTTTTTCTTGTTGCGATTTTCCTTTGCAATCAACAACAGCTATACCAGACAATATAATGAGAGAAAAAAAATCTTTTTTTTTTATACCAATAATATTCCGAATATATACCAAAATAAACACAATAAAAAATGTTTGTTAGTATATCTCTTCCGAACACAGCCGACTGCAGGTCTAAAATATATTTTTTTATTAAAACGAGACTCCTAATAAAATATTAGAGAAGATGTGTCTATGGGCACATTTTGATTTTGAAAATGAAATTACACTTATTTGTTTATTGCTTCTTCATTACCGAAGCTTTCAAATTGATATCGATATGATGAGCATAGCACCTGCTACTTTTATACCGATTTAGATGAAATTTTTAGTGGTTGTGCATGCTGATACCTAAATAGTCTCATGTCAATTTTATAAAAATTCCATCCTCTAATTTTG
Source organism: Rhaphigaster nebulosa (assembly GCA_948150685.1). NCBI lineage: Eukaryota > Metazoa > Arthropoda > Insecta > Hemiptera > Pentatomidae > Rhaphigaster > Rhaphigaster nebulosa. Next base: position 182,923 of record OX411309.1, read on the forward strand.
CATATGCATGCGCAAATGCAGTTTAGAAATAGCTATATTTCAATAATGGCTGGTCCGATTTGAACCAAAGTTAGAAGCAAACTGGCAATTAGTGTTTAAATGTTTCTCTATCAATATTGTCCAATTCCATTATTTGCTTTCCCTTACCCATGCGCAAATGTTTCTGCATATGTAATTTCAAAAACTGAAGTAGTGAGGAAGCAATATACAAATAACAAGAATAATTCCATTTTCAAATTCAAATTGTGCACACAGACGCAATCAGACAGCTGTATTTTTAAAAACATTTTATTAGGAGACTTGTTTTAATAAAAAAATAGATTTTAGACTGCGTTTAAAAGATATACACCAACAAAAAAATTTTTATAGCTATTTTTTGTTACTTATTCGGCTTAAAACAAATAAAACATGATGTTTTATACCACTCATTATACTGTCTGGTATTGCTGTTGTTGATTGCAAACGAAAATCGTCCCAAGAAAAAAATGTATGATTGACTATAAAACTAATGACTACGATTTTTTTCTTAAAAATCAAACATTATTCTATGGTTGGATTTGGAGGCTCAACACAAGTGTAAAAATTAAAATATTTCTGATAAATAGGTAAAATATTTTAGGTAACTATTCTATTTATCAATAGTGGAAACAAAATGATTTTTCCAATATCTTGAAAAACTTTAGGCTTTTTTAATCAACTTTTTAACACTGTGTGCTGTTTTTAAGCAATTGAGAGTCGAAATTATGAGGTAGAAAATCAAAATTAGCTTTTTGAGCGAAAAATCTCAGTAGAAAATTTTGGAGAAATTCTGAAAATTTGCTCCTTTATGTTTTTTGGAGTGCTTATTACAAATTTCTACTTTGTTAGCTCAAATTTTTCCCAAAAATATAAAAAAAAGCTAAAGAAAATAATTTTGATATTCTTCTTCTTCCTTGGTGCTATGGCATGTGGGATCTGGGCCTCTTCTACTATTCTTCGCCACTCTTCTCGATCCACTGCGGCAGCTCTCCACCGTCTGACACCAAGTCGTCTCATGTCCACCTCCACATCATCTATCCACCAGAGTGGTGGCCTGCCTCTCCTTCTTCCTCCTCCAGGTTGTCCATACATCACTTTCCTTAGTACCCTTTCCTCCGGCATTCTTTCCACATGGCCAAGCCATCTTAACCGGGACGCCTTGATGAAGGTGACAATGTTAGTCTCACCATATAGTGCGGTTAGATCCCGTTTGTTCCTGGGTCTCCAGACTCCTCCTTCACATAAAGGATCTTCCTGCTCCCAGCATTCTTTTATATTCGGTCATCATCGTCCATGTTTCGCTGCCGTAAGTTACTATGGGGCGTACCATGGTCTTGTACATAACTTTCCGTGCCTTCCTTGATATACCACAAAATTTTGATATTTCTTCTCATAATTTTGACTCGCACTGATTTAAAAACGGAGCGGCCTAACAATACATCATTAGAATCAAAATTGCAGGTTTTAAGTTAGTCCTCTAAGTTAGTATAAAATGAATATTAGAATCTATTCAAATAATTTTCAAGTTACAAACAAAAAATAAATTTTTTTTTCTTCCTTTCTTTTTCACTTCTGAGAAAAACTCAAGATAAAAAAGTTTAAGCTCGTAATGACCACCGCTAATAATATAAATGAGCAAATTTTCAAAATTTCTCCAAAATTGTCCGCGGTGGTCCCTTTCTGGTCCCAATTTACTGGATCCTGTTAGATTCAGTATGGATGCTCCTAAATGATGCTCAGAACGAAAAAAAATTATAGATTGCTAAAATGTAAGGAATTTACTCTTGATTAGTTTAGTATAGGTAAAAAATCCATGATTTTGATGCTATGTGAGAGAAAACAAAAAAAGATATTTTTTTTAGCGTTTTTACCTTTTTATTATATTTCTGAGAAAAAAGTTGAAAATGGTAATCACTATCCCAAATAACATAAATGAGCAAATTTCCAAACTTTCCACCAAGAGTCCCAACTGGACGCCAGTGACTGGATTACTGTGGGTTGAAGAGTATAAATTGCTCCCCATACCAGGTAGTGGTGCGGTGACATCATTTTTTTGATATCTAAAATTTCTGTTATCGTTGGAACTGTAGAATGGATTTTAAAACTGAAAAATTCATTGGATTCCAGATTTTATTCTACACTGTTGCTCAATCAAACTTTTTTTAAATTTTAGATTTCATATTTCAATAAATACTATATAATAGTGTTAACTAACAAAAAAACCTATGAAGAAATACTGGTACATTTAAACAGTTACCATAATAGAATAAAATTTGGAACAGAAAAATCTCAAAATAATAACATTAGGTTTTTTGGACATGAATATCATGCTAAATAACAATAAAAATAAATACCAATAGCAATGTAATTTTGAATTTTTGGTCGAACCACCAATTTTGGCAGAGGTTCAACATTGCTCACAATTTAATAAAAATAGCTAAAGAACTAACAGATAAAAATCATATAGGAGAGATAAAAGCAATAATTTATGAAATGTTAGAAGAGAATTTTTATCCTAAAAATTTTTAAATAAAATATGGTATAATAACAATCACAATAATGACAGTAGTGATATGGAAAGTGTCAATAATAAAAATGGCAAAGATGAAATAAGAACTAAAATGAAAATAATTAAACATATAGGCAATAAAAAGTAAAAAAAAAAAAAAAAAAAAACAGAAAACTATTACTGAATACTATACGGACAATGAACTGTGCCAATGGGGTTAGCCAGCTAGACACCATTGCTGGTCCCAAGCCTGGATAAAACAGGAGGGTTGGGCGTAGGGCAAATACCCTACCCTCTAACACACAACAGGGGAGAAACCACTGACAGCTATGCTCATGGAAAAAGCGCAGGTAAATAAATTTCCCAGAGCGAACCGGTCGGATACGGGGGTCCCAACCAGCGCTTTCTTTAAGCTAAGTGAGAGAGAAGGAGGAGAGAGAGGAAAAGACGAATTATACGAGTAGGAACAAGAAATGTTCGAAGCCTTTGGCAAGTAGGAGCCAGCAAAGATCTGGAAACCCAATTAGAAAAGTACAAAGTGGATGATGTAGCAGCTCTGCAGGAAGGACAATGACTTAGTCTCATTGAAGAATTACATAATTATAAATAGTGGGAACAAGGCCAACCAATCAAACTTTTCTGTTTGATATAATCCATTTAAACCTTGGTGAGTACCAACATGTATTTGATTTCTTCTCTTAATTAAATTTATAATTCATAAATGTTTTATAATACTGATTTATATTAATCTAATTTAATATGTATAATAATACCAAACTATATTTTGAATTGCTTATTTTTGACTTTTTTGTGTGCTTTTAGAACTGAGAATGAATGTATAACATTCGAAACTAGTTTTCAATAAAACAAATTTATAGAAGTGGCAAATAATTTATCAATCCCTAATTATTTATTGATTTTCGTCAAGCATATGATGGTGTGGAGAGAAATGAAATATACTAAGGATTGAAGTTTCTGGGGCTACCGATGAAATTAATAAGGCTTATAAGAATGACACTGAATGATACCAGGAGTAGAGTTAAGGTCCAGGGAAAGCTTTCAGAAGAATTTAAGGTAAACAAGGGACTTAGGCAAGGAGATCCTCTCTCACCGGTGCTATTCAACCTGATTTTGGAAATAGCAATCAGACTTATAAAGATGAGACCAAATGGCACGATCTATAATAGACTGAACCAACATCTAGCATATGCCGACGATGCTCTTACATCGGCCAGCTTTAGCCAGGGCTATGCAGGAATTTGAGGGTGCAACAAAAAGACTTGGCCTCATCATCAAAAATCATGCAGTCGACAAGAAGCGGAATGTGTAGGACTGGACCAGTAAAGATCAGAGACCATCAATTTCATGAATGTGAGTCCTTCAGATACCTGGGGGAGGAATGTTATCAAGAAACAATGACATGACAATGGAAGTCAAGGCAAGGATTACAGCGGCCAACAAGTGTTTATATGCTCTGCGGAAAGTCTTGAAGTTTAGGAACCTCTCCCAGAAGATTAAAATCATAATCTACAAGACAATCATACACCCCATTGTAATATATTGCAGCGAGACATGGTTGCTAACAAATGATGCCAAAGATTCCCTCAGAATATGGGAAAGAAGAATACTAAGAACAATATATGGTCATATCAAGGAAGGCGAGCAATTCAGAACTGATGGAATTGTTAGCGGGGCCAAACCTCATCACGGTCATTAGACAGAGAAGGCTTGGCTGGTTAGATCATATTGAGCGCATGGATCTGAAAAGGCTAACTTGAAAAATGATGTATGAGAATCCGGGAGGAAGGAAAAAACATGGGAGGCAACGATTAAGATGGATGGAAGATGTGGAAGAGGATCTTCGTATGATGGGAGTACGGAGGTGGAGGAGGAGAGCCACGGTGGGGTGGAGCAAGCTGTTGGAGGAGGCTCAGGTCTTATAGAGATTGTAGTGCCAAACTGTAAGTGAGTGAGACAGTGATACGGACAATGATAACCATGATAAAAAAAATAAAAAGGATGTTAGTCGAAATAATAGTGAGCCTAAAAAGAACCTAACTGAAAAAATAAAAAAGGCATTGGTGGAGTATGACCATATAAACTTACAATTAGGAACATACAATGGTAACAAACTAGAATCATATTAAAGCAAAATGAAGGATATAATTAAAATGATAGAGAGAAAGAATTAAATTAGGGATTGATAAAGGTTTTACATATTGGATGACACAATCTAGTTGCTTTGCTTTCCCTTCTTACAAAAACGGCACCAGAAGTTGCAAAAATCTGTTCAAAATTTGATATTTTAAAAATAATTATTCACTTCTAATTTAAATTTAAATATGCAGAGAATTTTTGCAATGTTTTTGGTTTATTTTTTTCAATAATGAACATTTGTAATCGACCAAGAAAAAAAAGTAAGCCTCCCCTCAAAATTTGATGTTTTACGTTTCAAGATATGTAGAATCCAAATATCGAATTTAAAAAAAAATCCGTCCATCAAAAATGTTTAGTTTTATTTATTTTTTGATATAATCATTGAAAGGTAATAAAATTAAAAAAAATTATCGAAATCAGACCAGAATTAGCAGAGATACAGTGTATTGAACTTTGTAGATGAATTCCCCCGACACTCATAGCCCTTGGCCTCCTGAGTTATCCTTTTCCATTTCTTCCAGTCCAAAACCTCTATCTTCCAATCCCAGACTACCAGCTTCCTGCCATCTCTCTCCACTTTATCCTTCTTGGACCCATCCTCCACTTCCACTATCTTCTTGGTCTTTGCTTTTTCCTTTTCCCACTGAAGTGGAATTCATTTTATCAATCCCTAATTAGATTGATCCTTCTATACTATCATGTGGACGACAACTGAGAAAGAATGTAGTGTATAAAATAGATTGTAGCAATTACGAGATGACATACAAAGGAGAAACATCTAAAAAGTTATATACCAGAATTAAGTAGCACATAAGTAATTGTAAAAACAGTGAAAATAAACATATCATTGCTTTGGCCCATCATAGTATACTAAGTAACCCTAAATTTAATTTTGATAGTCCCGAAATATTAGAAATTGAAAAAATACAAGAAATAGAAAAATATTGGAAGCAATATACATTACAAAAAACCATAAATAATGCTGTTAATTTTAAAACTGATGCTGTTAATTTAAAAAGCCATTATGCAGACATAATTTGTAATAAAAATTTTTAAAACAAACACAATAGTACTAACTGTGAAGAGAATAGGTGGGGAAGCATATGACAATAAATATGATAGCATATGACAAAGCACAAATTTAATTTCAGTGATAGTACAGTGTGACAGGTATCACTGTCGGAAAGTAGAGTCACCTCTCAGAATATTCTGTAATCTAACAAGTAAATATTGACAAAGTAAAATTGTACTGTTCTATTTAAGGCGAAAGGAGGCGGTATGTGCGAGAGAGCCAGAAACTATCAAATGGTTTTCCCTTTTGTCTTGGTGAAAAATTAGTCCAATTTTTATTCCAAAATATGCGTTATTTTCGTTATGATGAGGAGAATGGCAGAAAATAAATTTGAAAATTTTCAAACAAATATTTATTGAAATACGAAATCTAAAATTTAAAAAAAGTTTGATTGAGCGACAGTATAGAATAAAATCTGGAATCCAATTCATTTTACAGTTTTTAAATCCATCCAACAGTACCATCGGAAATAGAAATTTTAGATATCAAAGAAATGATGTCGTGCGCCACTACCTGGTATGGGTTGGAATTTATACCATTCAACCGACAGTATTCCAGTCAATTGGGAACCATTGGGATAGTGATTACGATTTTCAACTTTTTTTCTGGAAATATAATAAAAATGTAAAAACGTTAGTAAAGTGTGACAGGGATATGAAAGTAGAGCCATTCCCCAGAATATTCTATAATGCAAGAAGTAATTATTGGCAAAGTAAAATTTTACGGAGATGGGAACATGGGGAGAGCACTGTTGTATTTAAAGGTAATATAAAATTTTAATAAGTAACAAGATATGATCTAAATTAAGGTTATGAATATTTGTTCGTTGTAATTTTTTTATGTTGTATTGTAAAAAATAAACATCCTGAAGACGAAGAAGGACTTCGAAATGTCGATGACAATATTATAAAAATGTCTTTTTAAATATAAAGTTGAATGCCAATGAGCAGTTGTCTTTCACAAATAATTAATAAAAATAATATAGACATAAAATATAATCATATTTAAATGAATAAAACGTATCCCGGCAATGCCTTATCCTTGTCACTCCAATGTCAGCCTCAAGAGTGAGAAGCAAACATATAAGGAAGACGAGTGAGAATCGGTTGGAATTGCAATTTGGGGTTGTTTGGAGCTAATACATTATTTTACTGTCCTATAACATCTTTAGATCACTATGGAAGAGGAAGAGTGATCTAAGACAGAACTAAGAATGAGTAAGTGTTTGGAAGTGAGGGGCTCATGACCAAAATTAGTGGAAGAAGACTTTTACCAGCTTTCAAGGAATTGGAGATGGTAAGGAGAAGTTATCAACTTTCTTCACAATATTTTATACATGTGTTGCTTAGTACTAAGGGAAAAATGGAATTATTAGACTAAAACTAAAAATTCCCGATGACTGGCTGTTTTTCAAGAACAATTCCTGATTTTTACCCGACAAAAAATTCAAGCAATTTCCCGATATTCAAGGGTGCTGGACACCCTATCCTCCTATTATACAAACCCATTTAACAAAACAATCAGACATAAATAAAAAACTGATCACTGATAGTACCAAACAAGTTTTCTGTACTGACCTTTGGCATACTCACTGCACTTTTCAAGTGGAATTTCCCGCTCTGAAATACCTTCATCAACAAGGTCTTTCTTAGTTCCACATATATAAACTTTGCAGTGCTAAAAATTTTAGAAATTTATAACAGATATACTGTATATAAATGTTAATTTAATAACAGATTATATAAAAATAAAGAATGATTAAAATTGCAGTCGAACCTCTGTACATCGAACTTCTATATACCGAAAATCTCTATAAATCGAACTTTTTAAAGAACCTTAAAATTTTATCAGAGAAAATATTCTGTGGATCGAATACAATTTCCATATATTAAAGAAAAAATCACATTACACCAGGGCTCCAAACTAACAGTGCACTTTAATTTTGAAAAAGTTCTTGTTCTAAATTAACTTTTTCTTAGGAACTTATTTGAAACAGTTTATACAATAACTTTTATTATAAGTTCTTACAAGAACTTTTTGGTCAGAACTCATATAGTATTGTAAAAGGTCTTTTTTTTTTTTTTACAATAAAAGTAATTTATGAACTTTATCATAAAAAGTTTTGAATACAAGTTCCATAATAAAAAAGTTCTCATCAGAGCTTTTTAGTGAGGTTATAATAAAAGTTCTCATTGTTAAAGTTTCAAATTTAATCTGGAAAATATTCATGGAACTGTGTCTTAAAGGTTTTCTTATCTAAAAATTTTATTTTTATAAACAAACATTCGGTGATTTAATTAAAATTAAAGCAATTTTTATATTGTAATTAAAAATTAAATGTTGAATAAAATAAATAAAAAGATAATCGTTTTTTATTTGTTCTTTTATTTCGAATTTCATTTATGATCTATGTCCTTTATTAAAAGATTTTTTTAATTTTTCGACGCTATTGCTGTCTTCCGAGATTTCTCTCATCTCTCGAAGACCCCTCCCATGCTTTACCCCATAAGTATGTGAAAACTTATATTTAAAATGTTTTAGTAGAAACTTCTATTAACAGAACTTTTATAAAAAAAGTTTTAACAAGAACTTATACTAAGAGACTTTAATTGTAAAAGGTCTTGTAAAACAGTAAAACTGAAACTTTTTGAAAAAATTCAATAACCGTTACGACCCTAGCATTAAATAAAATATAAAATTTGTCATCAAAAAGGTATCTAATTTTACATACTTGCATAAAGCTATATACAAACTATTTGAATTTCGATTTGACAAGATGAACGGAGTGTCGCCTGCAATGCCGTTTCAAAAGTCAAATGGTGTAGACAGGGTAAACCTACCTCCACACTGTTCGACTTTTGATTTGATATCGCAAATGATGTTATCCGGAAATTCGCATCAAAAGTTGAACAGTGTGTACATACCCTAAGAGTGGGTAATAATTAAATAAGAAAAAATAATGTTCCATTGTTTCGCAAAGCAATGGAAATTCAGGAAAGATCTTGTTTCAGAAGATCTTAGAAGACAATACACACAGGAGTGAGAAGATTCTCTAAATCTATTTTGTAATTAGCAGTGAAATTTTCATTTTAAATCTAGTTTAAGTATGGCTTTCTTTTTGTGAACATATAGGCAATTAAACATAACATCGATATTGATCACAAACAAAAAAAACGTAAGAAGCAACTTATTGCGAAAACAAAAATAAATTAACTTTTTATGTATATGTATCCTATTAGGTAAGCACATATTATATATGTACATATTAAAAAATCTGCAATCACAGATGTAATTTGTACAATTTTTCAAAAAAGTGTTATTAATCATTCAGTTTTGTTTTCTTTAACCCTAAAAAATTGTCTTCAATCCACCAATAACACCAAAGAAGTGCCTTTTATTCTTCTAAAATTTGATACTTTTATTATAAGGAAGAAAAATTGCTTCTTTCTATAAATCGAAATTTCCATATATCAAATTTTTTTCAAGAAATCTTCATGATCGATATATAGAGGTTCGACTTTATATTAAAAACAAAGCTAACAAAAAAAAAAAAAATATAATTTTTTCTAAACAAAAAGAAATTTTCATCTTCTATTACTGAAATTTTATTATCATGACTAATAACTCATAACATAGTTCTAAAAAAATTTGAGATTTAAAATAAATAAAGTTTTAATTTAAGGACTACTGCTTACTATTACTAAAACAAGTTGTCATCATTTGAACAATTACTTCTTTTAACATTCTGGCTTAGTCAAAAAAAAGAAATGCCAATTCCGCTCCTTTTGGTGAGCAAACTTCCAGGCCCGTCACTTCAAAATTATTTTACATAGTTACCTAACATAAGATGACACTCTTAAATATTTGGAGTAACTAATTTTTTTTTTTATATCAGAGGTCTCAAAATACCATTTTATTTGATGATACTAGAACAACTTAAAACTGATCTTTTTCGATAATGGTCTTTTTTCACCAAGCCACAGCTATAAGAGCAATAAATGAACAACAACAAATTCAAACATTGTAATTGTAGGTTTACAAAATATTCTAATCATTACAAAACTGAGAATACCTCTTCTACTTCTCTCAATTCGGAGATCCAACTTCTCAAACCTTCCCACGAGCTTTTGTTAGTTACATCAAAACATACAATAGCAGCTTTAGCATCCCGGTAGAACATTTTCACCATCGAACGATACCTATATAAATCTCACTTAATTGTGCTGTTCGAATCAAATGCTGTTAAAATAAAACAATATCATTACCTTTCTGTGCCAGCAGTATCCCAAATCCCAACAATTCTTTTGCTGCCATTCATAGATGTCATTTCTTTAGCAGAAAATGCTGCACCTATCTAACAGTTATAATAAATAATACTGCCAATGGTAAATAAAATAAGAAAGAGCTTGAGATTCAGTCAAATAATTGAAAAAAATACTGCCACATTCAGCAAATAATTGACAAAATACTGCCACATTCAGCAAATTCTTTTTTGCTACTTACTGTTTCATTCATATTCTCCTTAAATTTTTCATGAATAAATCTTTGAATTAATGAGGTTTTTCCGACACTCATATTCCCTACTATCACAACTTTGATATCGACACGGTTGTTATGTGTTTTCATGTTGAGTAAAATGATTTAAGAGATAAAGACACTAAAATTTTCATTTTGAAATAACCTCCAACACTGCCATTTGCATGAATCAGCTGATAGCTACAGCCAGTAGGAACCAACTATCCACACTACAGGCTCGCTTTATTCCATTTATTGTATTGATGTCGAGTTGGACTTGCTGAATTATCTGAACAAAAGAAATATCTTCAAGGACAGTACAATCACTTGGGCTACCCTCATTACAAAACTATTCTTCCTCCCAACCAATGATGATCTCAACTTCCGAGAATATTTTCTTCGTCACCTCTATGTCACCTCAGATTGCTAACAGCGATATTAAACTTCCTTTCCAATACAGAGCAACAGTAATTACTTATTTTTTCTCTTTTAAATTCAACTCGATAAACAAGCAATACCCTTGAAAAACTATCTTTCAGTATTCCATAATTTAATTTATAAAAGGATATCCGAAAACATTTTTTTTTTGTCAAGTTGCTATAACAGATCTTACAATTACAGCCCAGATTCTCGTGCAATTGCACTTTTTTTTCGGTTGCTTGAAATCGATCGGGGGCAAGTTATTTATACCAATTAGGGCGTCCGGATTAACATATGTAATTTTTATTTTGCATGAAATTTTACATTTTAAACAATTTTGGGTAAATTGCACATTTTATGTTTTTACAGTATTAAATTGCACATTTAGCCGTAATTGAAAAAAAATAATTGTAAATTGCTTGAAAATATAAACATTGAACAAAAATTACATAGGACAGATTCACGAAGTAATTCGTCACTGTTTATAACACATTAAATATAATGTTATAAACAGACATTTATATAATTATATTTAAACATGATTTGTTTACCCGGCAGTGTCTTAAATATTTTTGCTATATTCAATATAAAACATCGTTAGACTGTACAAAATGGAAGACAAACTGAATGAAATAATTAAAAAAACTAATTTAGTCTTGGAAAATAAAATAGACAAAGCCAATGAAACGAACATTAGAGAAATTGAAAACATTAAAATAAAAGTTAATAAGATAGAGAATGTGCTGTGCCAAGAACGAAAACAAAATCTTTTATTTTTTAATCTTAAGGCCGAGAATTATGTCAAAAAAATAAAATAAATTAATATGATTTTAAAATGTTTAAATGTGGAGATAGGAAAATACAATATAGTACAAATAAGGGCAATCAGAAGTTCGCGAATAACCATTGTTAAACTATCGTCAATTTTATTGAAATACAATATCCTAAAATCAAAAAATCTGGTGCGGTGCGCGCATCACACAACTTTCTCTTACCGTCCTATAATAATTATCTTTTTAATATAAATTTAAAGAGTTCACATAAACAATACTTGAAATAAACTCAGCAGCATTCACTTCTTCTCCCACTTAAGCACAATAAAAGAGTTTTTGAGACAATTTTAGTACAACAATTCTGTACACTACCTATATATTTTAGCTTTGTCAAGTTGCAAATATATTTTAAAAGTTTCTGGTTTAGTTTCCATAGAAACATTTTCTTTCCATTAAATAATGGGAAAGTAGAAATTATTAAGTTAATTTCCGCTTTTGTATTCTTAAATTACTTTGTTACAGAGCGTATTTTTTACAACAGGTGGGCGAATTGATGGGAGGAGGTTCGGTCGCATCCATCTCCTTTCGGATGCGCTCGGTTATCCATCTATTTTATATGCTCCTCATAAAATACACTGTATCTTTGCTAATACTAGTCCGATTTTGATGATTCTTTTTTTGTTTTTTAATTACCTTTCATAAAAGTCTATAGATAATTTACCGTAAAATGCATAATTTTTAAGCTATGTCCAAATAAAATATTCTTTTCATCATAACTTTTTTCCCTGCACTTCCTCGGTGATTTACTACATAAATGAAAAGTTAAAGGCCTTTATGAAGAATAATTTAGGCAAGTTTCATCAAAATCGTTAGAGCCGTTTTCGAGAGAAATGTAAAAAAGTATAAAATCGATTATATAAAATGGCACTTCCGGTTAGTCGATTTTGACGAAAATGTTGCTGTAACATCACATGCATGTGCCAACCTTAAATACGTAATTTCAGTATCGCACAGCTTTCCGTTTTTGAGCTAGACTCGAAATCGAAAATTTTCACGATCGCAATACTTCCCTTTACTATATATTTCGTATATAGAGGTTAGGGAAAGTAAAAAACAGCTTGCAAACAAATTTATTGAGTTGACATCCGCATGATGGTATAGAAGGATCAATATAATTAGGGATTGATAAATTATTTGCCACTTCTATAAATTTTTTTATATTGAAAACTAGTTTCGAATGTTATACATTCATCCTCAGTTCTAAAAACAGATAAAAAGATTCGAAACCAGTTTTTAATGAAACAAATTTATAGAAGTGGCAAATAATTTATCAATCCCTAATTAGATTAATCCTTCTATACCATCGTGCGGATGTCAGCTGATTTTCCTTTTCTGTTAGAAAAAAAGAGAGAAAGGAAACAAGTGGTAATGAAATACGATAAGTTACGCATTGATGGCCAGCTGTTTGCCTTACAGGAAGAAAAAACGACAAAATGACAAAGAAGTGATGAAGAAAATTCCCCTCAGAATTCAAAACCCAAAAAAAGATCGGGATACGCTGCATCTAGACCAACCAGTTTAGACCGCTACTTTCTTAACAAGAAAAAACAAAGTACGGAAATATATGTTACACTGGATAAAGTTAACAGAAACGCGGAAATAAACGAAAAAAATGTCAATAAAAACAGCGAGGGAATCAAGAAAGGTATAATCACATGTTCGGACATGGCAAAAGAAGAAACAAAACGTTCAGAGGGAAAAAATAATGGAGCAATGTAGCAAATAAGAAACACCCGGAATGTTTTAAATAAAGGCACCTTAAATACTAGGACGCTAAGGGAAACCGAAAGGGTATTAGAATTAGAAGAAGCTCTACTGGATATGGAATGGCATGTTATTGGACTTTCAGAAATAAGAAGAAATAATGAAAGTATCGCTGAAACGGAAAACGGAAATATTCTCCTACGTAGCGCAGCTATCAAGAGTAACTTTGGTACAGGATTCCTGGTTAATAAAAAACTGAAACATACCATACTTGACTTCAATTTGGTGCTTTTTGGGGATATTAAATCTAAAATGGGAGTAAAAGAGACGGAAGATATGGACGCAGTCGGAAAAAGTGGAAAAGGCAAAAGAAATACCAGAGGAGAAATTCTAGCTGAATTTGCGCTTAAAAACCAATTAAAAATTTTAAACACATTCGAAAATTTATCCCTAGATAAGAAATGGATCTGGAAAGTACCTGCTGGAGAAACCTATGAAATCGACTACATACTATGAAAAAGTGAAAAAAATATTAAAAATGTTCATCTGAAGGAAATATTTAAATTTGATTCGGATCACAGATTAGTACTTGGTTCTCTAAGCATACCCAGAAGAAAATTCTACATAGCAGGAAAGCTAGCCCAAAGGAAGGTAATTCCAAGAAATTACTCTTTAAACATTGCAAAGAAATTGGAAGAACTTAACTTTGACAGTAAAGCCTCAGTTGAAAGCGCATTTAAAAAACTGTCTCAAAGTATTAAAGAAGCTCTCAACACAAAAGTGGAAGAGACAAAAGTAAACAAGAAGAAAAATAAAAGAAGTAAAAAATTGACAGCACAAACCAGAGAGTTAATTGAGAAAAGAGAGGAACTAAATTGCATTCCAAATAATACAGCCAAACAAAAGTCTGCACATGCAGATCTTAGAAAACTAGTTTGGAAGAGAATCAGACAAGACATAGGTAATTACGAAGAAGTCATTATTAACGAATGCTTATGTAAAACAGGGTCAATAAAAGAAATGGAAAAACAAACCAATTATTTTATGAAGAAATTTATGAATAAAATGAAGGCTCCACTTGGCACAATAACCAACAGGCAGAAAATAATTGAAGAGATCTCCAAATACTACAAAAATCTGTAGAACCAGGACAAAACAGATAATACAGAAATTACCTACAGAAAAAATGAAACCGAAAACTTCGATTTAAGCATTCTGGAAGCAGAAGTAGAGAATGAAATAAAGAAACTGAAAAGTAAGAAGGCAGGTGGAAGTGATGGCATTTCAAATGAACTCATCAAAGCAAAAGAGGTAATCATAAAACCATTATGCAAAATATATGGTATTCGAAGAAATGAGAGTCCCTGAGGAATGGAAAGAGAGTAAAATCATAATTTTACACAAAAAAGGAGGTAAGGACAACATAGAAAACTATCGACCAATTTCACTGACACAAGCCACATACAAAATGTTTTGTAATATAATTAAAAATAGGATTATTAAAACAATTTATGAAGATAATGGCATAGAACAAGCCAGTTTCCGCCCCTCATTCAGTACAATAGACAATTTACATTGCCTCAACCAAATTATAGAAAAATCAACTGAATATAGCCTGCCATGTATTTATACTTCATCGATTTTATGAAAGCTTTTGATTCCATAAATCAGAAGTATATATTGGAAACTTTAACAGAAACAGGGATAGATCTCAAATATGTAGAAATAATAAAAGAAATTTACTGAAAGGGAAAAGCATTTGTTGCTCTTGATAGAGAGGGCAACAAATTTAGCATAAAAAAGGATTAAAACAAGGATGTCCTCTATCACCGATCCTCTTCAACTGTCTCATTAATAAATTGTTTAAGGAACTAATCTGGGAAGGAAGAGGTATTAAAATAAATGGAAGACACTTAAACAATTTAAGGTTTGCAGAAGACATATGCCTATTGGCTCCTAGCAAAATCGAATTACTTGGACTATTCAATGATTTGATTGATAAAAATAGCAAATATGGCCTAAAAATAAATTAACAAAAAACAAAATAATTACAAATACAGATGAACAGATAGTAAAAATCGGAGAACATGTTACAGAGTGTTCAAAACAATTAATTTATCTTGGACAGGAAATTTCTTTATTTCTTTAAAGAAAAAGGGTAATTTCACAATCAACCTAAAAGTTAAGGTGCTTCAGTCTTTTATTTACCCCACAATCCTGTACAGCAAACTTGGGCACTAACGAAGAAGGAACGGGAGAAATTGGATACAATGCAAAAGAAACTTTTGAGGAGTATGGTGGGAATCAGAATGAGAGAGAAGATAAAAACTCAAGAAATTCTTTCTCAGACAAAAGTTTAAGTAAGGAAGCCCAAAAACTGAAATGGAGGTGGGCTGGTCATCTGAAGGACGACAGGTGGTCGAAAAGCATTACCGAATGGAATCCGATAGACCAAATGAGAAGGAGAGGAAGACCATACATGAGGTGGAGAGACGAAATCACCCGCAGAATGGGACCAAACTGGATGAAAGTGGCCAGGGACAGATATTGCTGATTAAAAATTGTTAATAAACTATAAAGATTGTTATATCTGAATTTTAAATTTTATCTTATCTTATTGAATTTTGAAAGAACAAGTAAATTAATGAACTAGTGTATTAATGGATTTTAAGTTTTATCTTTATATATTACAATTATATTTTCTCTGTTTTGTTTGTATATTTTAATAAGCGTTGAGGGTTTTATTTTATTTTATATGGTAGTATATTATTATAATTGTATTTTCAATATTTATGTTTGAATAATTATATTGTTGAGCTGAACTCCATTGTCTCCTCATGAGAGGATTTTGTCATGAAAATGATGTCAATAAAGCTATATTATATTACTATAAATACAATTCAATTTTCTGGAAAATTCTGGTACTGAACTGAAAATTGAAGTTTGTTTTGCTCTTTTTAGATTCACTTCCTGTTATGTTCTACAGTGCTTCACTCAGTCTGTAGTTGGCAAAATAATTATGCAATTGACAATTATGCAAAATAATTGACAAATAATATGTTCAAT
The DNA here is from genome assembly GCA_948150685.1 of Rhaphigaster nebulosa. NCBI lineage: Eukaryota > Metazoa > Arthropoda > Insecta > Hemiptera > Pentatomidae > Rhaphigaster > Rhaphigaster nebulosa. The sequence goes on from OX411309.1 coordinate 199,217, forward strand.
AATTTATTGAAAATAAATTAATTAGTGGATATGATAAAGAGGCACTGTGTTACCATGCTCCCGGTCCCGGGTTCGAGACCGGCTGTGACAGATAATTATTTATTCTGTTATCAGCCGTGGATCGACCCTCTGGGAACGGCAGACCCTCCTGGGGATCACCCAGCCTCTATAAAGTCAGCACTCTTAATTGGGGGGAAAACCTGGCAGTTGAGCGTGATCTAAGCCAAACCACCTCCTTACACTGCTGACTTGGAAACAGCACGGTCCTTAGCAAGTACTGAACCCATGACCCTTCATGGTTTGTAGTCGTGCAGGTTTTTATTTTTTTCTGATAACAAACATCTCGCATAATTTTTACGAGTGAAGAGAATTAAAAATCCGTTCAACCTAATTAAAAACAAATATCGGAAATTGGTCAAGCAAAAAAATTATCCTTGCTGTAACAGTTGTGATATTAACTAGTTAATAATCTGCTCATGGTTTTCATCTAATTAATTATATCTGATTCAAATATAAACCCAAAATGGGAAAAATTATGAGAATTGAAAGACAATCTACCAAAATGGATCTTAAATCCAAAGAGTTACGTTCAACCGCCAAAGATGAATGGCTCAACTTTTTCGGCAAGGATTGAGTTATCAATATTTCGGCAGAAATTAGTTAGGGATCGTCTCACTTAACAATGCGGTAGGGTATTTAGAAATTTATGAGTTGGCAATAAATAAAACTTTGGCGGAAAATGCGTTTCCATAGTGCGTGAATCACGTATGATCGTATGACCTATGTAATCAACCAAGGAAATTTTTTTTTAACCTCATCTCAAAATTTGAGGTTTTACGTTTCAACATAAATAGAATCCAAATATCGAATAAAAAAAATCCGTCCGCACTCCGTAAGCCGTCCGCGGCTTTTCTCCGAGACTACTGGACTGATTTTTTTGAGATTCGGCACCAAAGTCACAGGCCATCCCACGGTGATCCTCGGAACTCGACATTACCGTCCGTCTGTTCCTTGGATTATTTCTGCACTTCCTCTCGCCTCTTTGTCTTTCCTTTTTCTTTTCCCACTGAAGTGCACATCCAATATTTTCCTCTGCAACATTTTATCCTCTGATTACATGTTCTAACCATCTCAGCCGACTTGCATTGACACAATTTCTTCTTAACACTCCCGATATCCTCGATTTTGAGGTCCATTATTGGGTTTTTGGGGACCCTTTATGTGAAAATGCTATCGATTTTAAGATCAGGCACTCAAGTGTCGAATTATTTTAACTTTTCGGATGTCCTATGATAATTAGGTATTCGGGGGACGCTATTGTAAAAATAATATTGATTTTGAAATCATGCGCTCACGTATCGATTAATTTTAAATTCCCAGATATCCTTCATATTGTGTCTATTATTGGGTTATCGGGGGCCCTTATTATGAAAATACTATCGATTTTGAAATCGCACGCTCACTTACCGATTTATATTATCTTTTCGGATATCTTCAATGTTGATTTCCATTATTAGGTATTCGGGGCACCCTATTATAAAAATAATATTGATTTTGAATTCGCATACTCACGTATCTATTTATTTTAACTTCTCAGATATGCTCAATATTTTGTCTATTATTGGGTTATCGGGGGCCTTTATTATGAAAATACTATCGATTTTGAAATCGCAAGGTCAAATATCAATTTATTTTACCTCTTGAATATCTGCGATTTTAAGGTCTATTATTAGATTATGGGGGGAGGGAGGGACTTATTATAAAATTCTTTCAATTTTATGATCACGTGCTCACTTTTCGATTTATCGTATCCTTTACATTATCTTCGCTATCTAGTTTATTTATTTATAAACAATAAGCTCTTGGTTTGAAATTTCTATTTTACCAAATTATTACAATGTATATATATTATACATTAAGCGATAACAGCAAAGAAAAATGTCCATGCGCGATAAAAAATATATTTTGTATTACCGATTATGAATTTGCGTCCTTAAAATGTGAAAAATGACCCATGTTCCAAATAATAGTATAAAAGTAATAACAAATGCAATTGATATAAAATTCATAATTAGTATCTTCAAAAATTATTGCGCGCTCACTTTATGCTATTCGATGAAACTGCAACTTCAATTATCTAAAAATCGACCCCAATATCGAAAAGATCCAACAAGCTAAAATAAATTACACGTAAGAGCGCAATAATAAAATTAATAGTATTTTCATAAAAAGGACCCCCAATAACTCAATTATGGACTTCAATATCGAGGATATCCGAAAAAAGTTAAAATACATCGATACTTAAGTGTGTGATCTTAAAATCGATAATATTTTCATAAAAAGGGCCGCCAATAACACAATAATGGACCTCAACATCGAGAATATCCGAAAAATTAAAATAAATCGATGCTTGATTGCGCGATCTTAAAATCGGTAGTATTTTCATAATTAGGGTACCTGATAACCCAAGATTATTACTAATAATTAAAAATTACTAAAAACAAAAGAAAATTATATAGTTTATTATTTGTTTTTTTCGTTTGATTAAGAAGATTAATTTTGTTTTCATTGAGCTAGTGAGGTTATTTTTAGTTTATTTTTGTTTGTTTTAATTCATATAAAAATGAGTCAGTTCAAATGCAACCTTGCAAATGCGGAAATTCTTTTGAATATTTGAAGAACCTTCGGAGGCATGAAAAACCTTGTAACCATCATTCAGGGTATACTTGCTGGAGATGTGGAGGGATTTTTCCAAATATTTATAACGGTAAAAGACATGAAAACGTTTGCACCCAGGAACCGTCTCTAAATAAATTAAAATTATCTGAGCCACCAAAGAATGAAGTGTTAGCACTAGTACCAGACAAGCAGGGACTTAATAAATATGAAACAGCTTTGGCAAAACCGATCGGCTTCATTCTTCATTAGATCACCCGATTACATGGGTATTAACTCGTTTCTGGATAGTGTTATGAATCTCTTAGTGGATAAAATTCAAGATTTACTACATCAATATGGCGCATTAAAAGTAAATTTTCTATTGGAATGTACTTTTACAAATTCTATTGGCGATAAGACGGATAGAGCATTCAAGACACGAAACTAATATGTATTTAAAGGTAGCCATTTTAAAAAATTTGTTTAGAAAAATTTCATCACGATTATAACCGAAACAGAAGAGTCTCAATTTCAGAAAAGCGGTTGGAAGCTCAGTGGAGTAGAGAGAATAAGACTGAGAATAAACAAATAGTCGCCATTAAGGGATATCACTTACATAGAATTACCAGATAAAATTAATATTAAAAAAAAAAACAGTGTAAACGTACGAAATAATGACATATACTGTTTCAAGTATTCTATTTTAGCAAAATTTGTGAAAAATCATGCTCAACGTGTTACTAAGTATAACAATTTAGAACATTTATATGACTTGAACTGTATTTCATTCCCAACTTCTCTCAGCGAAATAAGAAAATTTGGGAAGGTAAATAACATCTCTATCAATGCTTATGGTCTGGATGAAAAAGAAAAAAATATACCCTCTGAAAGTCTGTAAAACAGAATTGAAAGATCATCGAAATCTTGACTGTAATGATCAAACTTTTCATTTTGTTTACATAAAGAACTTTGAAAGATTAGTCGCTAATCAAATTAGTCAATATGAGCATAAATTGGCATTTTGTAAACGCTGTTTTACACATTTTGACGACCGGTATGTTCCCATGCGGTATGTTTCCCAAGCAAGTGAAAAACTTGATGAACATAAAATATATTGCTCTGAAAATAAAGCAATAAGAATAGAAATGCCTACGAAAGATCCCTACATCAGATTCCCAAATGTGAAGCAACAAAGTAAAGTGCCGTTTGTTATCTATGCTGATTTTGAATCAATATTAGTTCCTATATACGAATCGTCAGTAAACACGACCAAATATCAGAGGCATGATCCGATATTAGTAGATTAAGAATGCCGGTTCTGGTGACACTCGATGAGCATTTCTGAGGAGCAACGAGCATTCTTGCTTAGCATTATTGCCTGCAAAAATGGACTTTAGACCCTAGGCCCTCGTGCGTGTCACAACTTGTGTGAACCTCCATCTCTCTCGCCAAAGCATACGAGTCGGTATTAATAATTTCTCGACGTATTAAATGATAATTAATGTTCATTAATTAATCCTTAATTATCACTAATGCTTAATTAGCACTAATACATAATTAATACTAATCATTACATCATTTTCCATGATAATAGCGTACACTTTTGCTCTTAACCACACATATTTTAAGATTATCTTGCGTCTTTATCATAACATTTCGGAAAGATTCGAAAACGTCACAAAGGAGAAGAACATCAGTTTTTACGTAAATATCTGCATATTCTCCTAAAGATCGATATTTAAAATGTGTCCATACGTTTTTAGCGTGTGTGTAATCTTCCAGGCTGATATCAGTATCATATATTTTATTATAAAAAGCTTCAATAGGTGTCAAAACCCTTTCTCTGACCCGGCTACCACAGGCGGCCTAGCACCAGCGGGCGCCCCGCTGGCCGTTCCCCTCTGGCTCGGCTTGATACTACCTTTGTCCCAGCTAAATACGAAGGATGTGGTGGCCCTGGCCATAACTACCAAGGTTAGTAATATTAAGCTTAAAATGATTATTGCCTCCATATATGTACCCCATAATCTGGATCCATCTTATCATTACATAGATAGTCGCGATTTTTACTTTCAACAATCTGTATAAAGGTAATGACGCTTATAGGCTAGATTATTAATAATAAAGTCTTTATTTACAAGTTTACAGAAACAAAAATTATTATTTTACATGTCACTTTATTTTACATTATTTTATACGGATGGCACATCCTTACAATCAAGCAATTTTAGATTTGATCTATAACATGAAAATAAAATTTGATTTAAATTATAAGTTTAACATAATTTTGATTACTAATAGTAGGAAAAATTAAACGAAAAACCTACCCAAAAAAAAATAAATAAAAAAAATAAAATATAATATAAATAAATAGAAAATATGAAAATAATAATAATTAAATGAACAATATTAACTTACATTAGTAATTCATGTTTTGTTATTTTATGAGTGTAGCATTTAAGAGAGGATTTGTTATAGTTGCATATTTCTTTAATTAATGGATTATCAGAAGCTCTTGTTTTACTGAAATATGAGCAGTTTGTTTTAAGACAAGTTGTTGAATTGAAGGTAGTTGCAAATCTTGGTACATGGTAGATATTGAAGATAGTTGCAAGTCTTGGTACATGGTAGATATTGAAGGTAGTTGCAAGTCTTGGTACATGGTAGAAATTTTTGTGTAGCGAGGATTGTTGTTTATAATTCTCATGGATAAATTTTTTATTCTTTCCAGTTTTCTGTAATTTGTTAAACAGGTTGAACTCCAAACGGGTGAGGCATAAGTGATCTGAGGTTGGATAACTGATTTGTACAGGGTTAATTTATTTTGAGAGCTTAATTTGGATTTTTTATTCAAATATGATAACATTTTGAAAATTATTTTTTTTGCTTTGTCTGTCTTTCTATTTGGTATGCTCTGTGAATGTGAGAGATCTGTCTAGAGTTAGGTCACAGTATTGTACGGATTCTTACCAAGAGATGAGGGCTGAGTTTATGAAAACATGATTATTTATTTGTGGTCGGCGCTTTGTAAAAAGTATGGCTTCAGATTTACTTGGATCGATTTTTAATTTTCATTTTTAACAATATTTGTTAAGTTTTGTTCTAAACAGTTAGCTATTGTTTCTATTAGATAGGAAGATTTGTACAAAGCTGTTTCATCGGCCTATAAGGATCTCACTACTTTAGGATGGGTTGGAAAGTCAGATATGAACAGATTAAAAAGTGTTGGAGATATATATGAACCTTGTGGAAGACCAGCAGTAATAGGAAGTATGTTGGAGGTAGATTTGTTAATATGAATGTAAAATTGTCTATTGGATAAGTACGAGTTGATGATTAGGGTTGGAATATCGAAATGCGATATATCGATATATCGGATTTGAAAAATATATATTATATCGTAACACCTATCCACAGATATAGTAAATCCTAACACCCGATATTTCGATGATATCGATATTTTACACCGATATATCGGTGATATTGATATTTTAAACTTTATTATTTTATTTTAATTAGAAATTTCCTTTATTCTTTATCATATTTTTAATTTTATCCGTGAGCTGTACTTAACATTATAACTTAATTATTTAATCAATCTAGGACGCTGTCTTTGAGCTGTTGTAACTTCCTTACTGTTTTAACTACTAGGCGTCACTAATGGTCAGTTACCTGTTCATTGTTGTTGTTGATAGTGTGAAAAATAGTGAAAAAGTGAAAATAGAAACTAAAATGACGCCGCCAAAAAGTGAACTGTGAAAACATTTTAAATCGAGAGACAGTAAAAGTGCGGAGTGCAAATATTGTCACAAAATATTTTGGACATCGGGAAACACAACAAACCTGCGGTCACACCTCAAATCCTTTCATTCGCACGTTTTTTCATCTCCATCAGGGTCAGGTGCTTTTGCAACACCATGTTCTTCTAAATCAGAAGCAAATAAAACTGTTCCTCCGTCAAAAGCTTCTGACATAAGAAGTAATTTTCAAAATATCGCATCATTTGAAGAGGGAGGCGAACGACGAAGAAAGATTAATGATGCTATTTTATATTTTATCTGTAAGAATACTCTGCCATTCTACACAGTTGAAAAGGAAGGTTTTCTCAGCTTGGTTAAAATTCTAGCCCCTTTATATAAGGTATCTTTTAGAAATACATTAAAAAATTATTGAATGAAAAATACTCAGAACCGCGCTCTCTTTTTCAAAAACATTTGAATGAAGTAAATTCAGTGACATTGACATATGGACGGAGTCCCACCAAATGAAAAGTTTCATTGGCGTCTCTGTTCATTATATGTTAGAAATAAATGAAATGTCCTCAGCGTTCCTAGAACTTGGAGAATTCACAGACAGGCATACGTTCCAATACATATCTCATGTTTTGGAAGATGTGTGCCGAAGTTTTAACATCTCAAATGAAAAAGTAACAATTGTCACTGACGATGGGGCAAACATTGTGAAGTAAGCAGTGGATACGTTCTCACAGGCCAAACATGTACACTGTTTTGCTCACTTGTTAAATCTAGTCTGCGAAAAGGCCTTTGTGCGAAAAGTGTATATGCTATAGTTGGAAAAATTATTATAATTATTATTATAATGAGAAGAAAGCTTCGTAGCATTACAACTTGGTTTGCTATTGTTGACTGTGACCAGTTAAGAAAAGCCACTGAAGGTGGCACTAAATGCAAGTTAATTTCAGATGTCCCTACCAGATGGAACAGCAAATATTACATGTTAAATAGTACTTTTTTGTAGTATTTGTGCTAAGTACCCTTGAGTACTTAGCACAAATACTACAAAAAAAGTTGCTTGAAGAAATGATCAAGCGATTTGGTCAAATAGAGTATCAAACAATACTTGCCTTGAGTACCAACTTATACCCACGGCTTAAAGATTAAACCCATGCCTATTTTACTGATTCTGTGGCCAAGGCGAACATTATTAGCAAGCTCAACCAAATGCTGACTGACGAAGTAACTGCAAGCGGTGAAAAAGATTCCTCAGAGTCTGATAATGGTGGTTGGTACTCCTACATAAAATTTTAATATTAACATCAATATTGTTGAATGGAATAAAAGCTAGTGTATTTATTTATTTTATTTTTTTATAGTTTCAGATTGTTCTTTGTGGAGTTCTCAAAAAATACAATGAAAAGTATTATATAGAGAAAATGTCCCAACATTTGAAAACAAGATTAAGGCAGCATTAGACAAATTCCAAAAATCCTAATAGTAATAAAGAAGTATAAAAGAAGTGCTCAATTTCAAAATCGATATGAAATTGAAAATCATTATATAGACATAATTAATAAAATAGATATATAATGAAAGAACTAATAATTCTAATGAAAATAGTAAATTTAATATATAAATAAGATCTAGAAGAATTACAAAAAGAAAAGAGAACACTACCATAATTGAAGGTTCTCGGTTGGCTATTTAACTGTTCGCATCGTCTCCATGATAGTTTAAGTTTAAAGTGGTTAAAAGTTAGAATTTCGTGTAATAAATAAAGTGGGTATAAACGGTAATAAATGTGTATTAATTGTCGGTTAACACGAGGGAGATATTGAAATTGTAAAAAAGTGGTTATTAGTTTAAATATCGTAATACTATAAGTTGGGTATCGCTGTGTTTAAAAGTTTCATCCTGTTAGAGCTGGATAATTACGTCAGAAGAAGTGGGAGGCTGACGTCACAGTAAATTAATCAAATTTAACAGCTGATCTTAATGCCAAACAATAAGGAAACTAGCATCACCAATTATTTTTCACCTGGCACGAAGAGGCAGCGCAGGAAATCATCACCAGAACTCAAAAGCAACGATAATCCAAAAAAGAAATCTAAGACTCCAATTGTAAGTGGCACAACTGTTAAAATGAGTAACGAAGAGCTACTATCTGACATTGCAAAAATGTTAGATCGAAAACTAGAAGAGAAGTTGACCAACATTGTAAGAAAAGATGATTTCGATGAGTATCATAAAGAATTGAAAAGTACATTACAGAAAATGAGAAGCTCAGGGAAGAAATTTCGAACATCAAGAGAGAAAATAGTGAATTGAAAGAAAGGGTCGAAAATATGGAAAATAAAATTCGGCAAAAAAATCTAATTTTTAAAGGACTCACTATTCCTCAAGATGGAGACCCCAATTATATTATCCAAGATTTGTGCAAAAATATATTAGAAGTAGATAATATAACAATAAATGAAGCTTACCCATTAGGAAATATAACTCACAAAAAGAGACCTCTGTTAGTTGAATTCAAAACCACAGGTGATGTAAAGAATATTCTGTATAATACAAAAAAACTTAAAAACACGGGGATCACTGTTAATAGAGATTTTAGCTCAAATACAAGATTGAAGCAATCTAAACTTCTCACAATCAGAAGAGAAATAATTAACAAGGTGAGAGACAAGGACAATAGAGTTCAGGTAAGAGGAAATAAAATGAAAATTAAAAATAAAAACTTCAGTTGGTCGGAGACGGAAGGTTTATTGTGTCAAGAGGAGACGGACGCGATTGAAACATTGAAGGCTCTCACTGGACTGAATCTCTCGGAGTGCGTCGACTGCTCCAGGCAACGGACGTATTAGACACTGTCAATAAACAATATAATGTAAATAAACATATCTGAGGTAAGGTCGTCTGTCGAGTAAATAATAGTAACCAGAGTTTAAATATTTTATTTTATAATATAAGAGGGTTAGCCTCTAAGAAAGACAATTTTTATTTTATAGAATTTGTTAAAAAATTCGATATTATTTTTTTAGTTGAAACTTTTGTATTGGCAGAAAATACTGCATTGTATGAGTACCTTTTTTCTGGTTTTAAAATTCATTGGAGGCCAGCAAGTTAAAAGTTTGACTATGGTAGAGCGAGCGGGTATTGTGCGGTATAAAATTAAATTTATATCCACAATTTGCTAAATTTCAATTTATTGATAATTATGTAATCATAAATCTAAAAATCGAAAACGATGATGTATGCTTGATACCAATATATTTGAACGATTGGGAAAAGGATTTCTTTGCAATGTTGGATTTTTTATTAATAATAAAATTGATAATGCATTTATTATGACTGATTGTAACGCGCACATAGGTTATCTTCAGACCATAAGTAGCGAATTATTAGAGTATAACCCATTAACATCTAATAGAACATCGCAAGATAATAAAATCGACGCTAGAGGTAAAATTACTAGAGTTTCCTGACAACAATGGTCTCGTAGTATTGAATGGGAGAACACAAGGAGACGAAAATGGCGCTCTGACTTTTATATCTCGGAGAGGGGATTCAGTAATTGATTAATGTCTGGCATCAATCGATTGTTTAAAATATGTAGAACAATTTAATGTAATTAGCGAATCTTTTTCGGATCACATGCCGATTTTACTAAAACTGAAAAGACATGAAAAAAATAAGGACTTAAAATATATGCCTCTCCCGCCAAAGCTAATATGGATCAAAGAACAGGAGGATTTTTATAAATCAAAATTAGATGAATTATCAAATAATTTGGAATTGGACAGGGATGACCCGAACAGTAGTGCAGAAGGAATAATATCATGTATAAAAACGGCATCGGGAAATCGATTACGTAACCTATGCAACGTCGGCCGCAATAATTGGTTCGACTGGGAATGTAAAAGTGCAAGGAAAAGGTCTTTTACCCTCTTAAATTTATTTAGAAAAACTAGATCCGAGGCCATTAAAATTATGTATCCCAAAACCAACTCGGAATACAAAAATATTTGTAGAGACAAAAAGAGAAATTTTTTTATGAATATAATAAATAATATAAAGGAAGCCAGAGATACGAAAGAGCTGTGGAAATCTCTGAATTACCTAAAGAAAAATAAATTTGTATGCGGTTCTGGAATAAAGTCAGAAGACTTGTTTAATTATTTTAAACAACTTTTAATATCTTCTTCCACCGCAGGACCGGTCCTCTATGCCGAACCGTATGTAGAAATTGAAGAACTAGATAAACAAATAACAATTAATGAAATAAAAACAGTCCTTAGTAAATGTAAACAGGCCAAACAACCAGGTGTAGATCGGATATCATATGAATTCTTTAAAATGGCGCCTCTAAATTTCTATGACAAATTATCTACATTTTTTAATAACAATTGGGTCAAAGAAAAACTTCCAAACAGCTTTAAGGAGGCAATTATATTTCCAATTTTCAAAAAAGGAGATATCAATGATGTCAGTAACTACAGGGGAATATCGCTTCTTAACAGTATAGCAAAAATATTTACTGGAATCCTGTTGGAGCGTCTTATGAAATGGACTACAGATAATTATATATTACGTGAAAATCAAGCAGGATTCTGACCAGGTTACTCCGCATATGACAACTTATTTACACTGCATGGGGTGATAAATTAAAAATTCAATTTAAAAGAAGAAATATACCTATTTTTTATTGATTTTAAATCTGTATTTGACCGAGTTGATAGGAGAGCACTGTTCTACAAGTTAAGTGCCTTGAATATATCTACAAAAATGTTGAACATACTAAAAAATCTGTATGACGTAACGAACCTCGTACGTAACGAACGAGTGTGGACAAACGATGGTATATCTGAAAGCATCGATTCTTATATTGGATTAAGACAGAGATGTTTACTGAGTCCGCTACTTTTTTCGTTGTTTATTAACGACCTGGTGGAATGGATAGAGGGTGGAATTCTTATCGTAGGGCAAAGGCTGAATATGTTGATGTATGCTGACGACGTTGTTCTTATTGCAGATAACAGCCTCAATTTTCAAGAAATGATTTGTAAATTGGAAGTTTATTGTAGAACATGGAGCTTAGAACTAAATCTAGATAAATCCAAAATAATGATCTGTGGCAGAAAAAAAACAAAGCCAAGCAAGAAAAAGTGGTACTTTGAGGAGAAACCAATCGAGACAGTAAACTGTTAGAAATATCTGGGTATCAATTTAACTCATAATTTATGTTTAAAAACGCGTTTTAAACTCAAACACTCAGCTTGCAAAAATATTTTGAATATGGTTTGGTCTAGATTAATGTCAAACAAGCTAGTCCCATTGAAGCAAAAAATCGATGTTTTTAACTCCACAGTAAGAGCAGTATTGTGCTACGGTGCGCAGGTATGGGGATACGAAAACTCAGTGGAGAAAGTACAAAGGTATTTTGTAAAAAGAATAATTGGGGTAGTTGTTACTACACCAAACTACATGCTCTATCTGGAGACAAAATTAAATCCTCTACATAGTTACACCATATCCATACATATAAATTATCTTATAAAGGTATTAAATCTGGAAAATAATCAGTTACCGAAAATAATAGCCCTTAAAATGATCGAAAAAAATTTAAGTTGGGTTAGTGCCTTGAGAAGACTAGGTAGGAATGTTGGTATAGAATTCTCTGCCGAGGGGTTACTGGACCAGCTAATAACGCATAAAACTGCCTTCATATCCAGATTAAATGAACAAGCAAGAAATGGATTTATGGAGCGAGCTAGGAGTGCTGAACATCATATAATGTATAGCAAATTAAATTATGATGTCACCTATTTTGAGTCAGGAAAAGACATATATTACATTAGGCTTATTTTCAAGGCAAGGGGAGAATTATTTAATCTAAACTACCAATCTTGGACAAATAGAAGAAATAATTGCTCATTGTGCAATTTAAATGTTCCCGAGGATACGATGCATTTCGTCTCGATCTGCCCTGTGCTTACTCAGTTTAGGATGATTTTCTTAGGAAAAAAGATGCTCAATCCAAATGAAACGTTGCAATTACTGAACGGTCTGGATTATGAAAAATTATATTTATATCTTAAACGAGCAAATGCATACCGAAATGAACTAGTTAAAGAGTTTAATTACTAATTAATTATTTATATAGAACAATCTGGCGTTGTTTATAAAAAAACCTGAAATATGCTGTATTATTTTATTTTCTATTTATTTTTTTGTATTCACTGATCAATATATTAATAAAGAAACCTCGACAGACGAACTCTGTTCATTGTCTAAAATACGTTGTACATAAAAAGAATATCTGTAAATACTTATAAATAAACGTATTCATCTATCTATCTATCACTACCATAATTTTGGTAGATAGTGAAGACACAGATCAGAATATTCAAGAATAGGAATCGAGGCACATTAGATAGATGCTAACAACTAGTTTAAAATTTTATTGTGTTTCATCATTTCACAGTGTGTTATATGCATAGTAAATCATAGGTCTACTCGCAATTGTACTTTCGTACTTTATTATGAAATATAGTCTAGGTTTTTCCTCTTTACCCTTCAATTAAATTAAGATATATAAACTTAAGAGTTTATGATTACTAAAACAAAAATAATATGGATCAATCACGCACCGAATTGAAATAAAATAGACAATACTATAAATGTAAATAAATTGTTGCATATAATCATTGGTTAAAATATAGCACATGTTAATTTACAAATACAATGGTGTAAATATGAGAATAAACAATATTTAATTGCCAAACAATAATTAGTAGATAAGATTGACACACATATACTGTTAATTAATCCTATATAAAGACAAACAGGTAATAATATAAATGGTGACTGTACTGAAACAAATATCAGATGAATTACATGTTTTTAGATAAATGTTTTGAGAATGCTCAATGCATGCATGGAAACTTTAAAAAATACATTTTTTTTTTAGAAATATAAAACAAGTTTTTTTTTTTTTTAATTTGTAGAATAATATGCTGCTGCTGCTAGCCAACGCCCACCCTTGGCAGTTGAGCCATTTGGCGAAGCACTGACCAATAGAGATGTGCTTCTTCAAACTCCGGGCTCTTATTCCGTGGGGTGTGGTCCAAAGCTAAGCAGTCTTTCAGATTATGTAGAATTTCAGATATAGAATAATATAATATATATAATATGTTAAGAAGTTTTCAAGATAAAAATGTATTATAATACTTATTTTTTTTTACAAAGGATTATTCTTTTCTATCCTTTTTTTTATAATCATTCATGGATAATAAAAAGATTGTTCTATAAATAATAATTATATTAAGTCATAACCTTCTTCATTTAATCCACGGTTTCTTTGCTTTTTCATCCATTTCCTTTCGATATATCGATATTTTTCTACCGATTATAGGTGGATATCGATATTTGGTTTTGCGAAATATCGAGTATTGATATTTTTCTTTCGATTTTCCAACCCTAGTAGAGGGAAAGTTAGTAAAGATGTAGCTACGTACCGCCTGATCAACAATAAAAAAATATCTGATGTGGACAACACATGACTTCCTTGTACGCCTATTAAACTATAAATCGGTGACTCAAAACGTGATTCTGAATTTGGTTCACTTGCAAGATATTGCATTATCTCAAAAACGACACTCGGCGTCGCGACATCCATCTATTGACACAGACACATACTCTTGTTTCGGATGGTCTCATTCCGTTATTATATGTCGTTTTTTTTTAGTAGGTAACTAGTTTCCATGAGACTTCTTCTTGTTCCGTGACAACATTAAAACTCAGTTTCGACATTCTAAGCGGAAGAACCTACTTAACTTATGTCTTATTCTCCTGCTGCAGACTTGTTCATCTCACAAATGGGGAGGAAAAGCAATGTTTTACACTCAATTTTAACACTTAAACAAGTAATAAAAATGTTTGATGTTTAATTGTGGAAACAAAATCGCGTTTGTAACCTTTATTACTGAACCATATGATATCTGTATTTAATTTTAATATAATTTTTGATGTAAGTTTATTAAGACCTTCAAGTAGCGTACCCTATTCGGCTCACCAATTTGAATCAAAACCTAGTAAATACATTCATATTGATATGAAAGTCCTATTTACCAAATTTGAGATGTTTTACATTATATTTTAATATAATTTTTAATTTAAATAATATAATTTTAATTTTTAATATAATATGACTTTCAAGTAAAGTACCACTTCCGGTCTTCCAATGTTAACCAAAATTTATTATATTAAAAAGTAAGTCTTATATACCCAATTTAAGAAGTTTTGCATTGCATTTTAATTTTTGATGAAAAACCATAATAACCTTCAAGTAAAGTACCACTTTCGGTAATCATTTAGTGATCAAAAAGGGAGGTCCACAACTTGATTTTACAGCATTCCTGGATACAAAATTTTAACTTTCTACGGCTAACCGTTTTTGAGTTATGAACGTATGAATTTAACGTACGTACGTACAGACTTCACGACGAAACTAGTCAAAATGGATAAAACCAAATCTGACGCCAGCTTTGAGCAAAAAAATTATTTAAATCTACTTCACTCAGTAAAGAATACCGTTATCATTACATATAAATGAATACAGTCTTCAGGTCGCTCTAAAATTCAATTATTTCTTTTTGAAAAATTGGATCACTAAAATTTACTATTTCTGGATGGCGAATAACGTTTTTATATTGCACATAAATACGACCTAAAAGGTTCTCATCATATTATGTACTATTATGTACACATCATAATATAAAAAAACATTATTTGTGATCAAGAAATAATAAATATTACATTTTTATAATACTGCTATTATAATATAATATAAATTACAATATTACCGTGAACAACAAATAAAGTAATAAAGTAATATTAAATATCAGAGAGACCAAGTTTTTTAAAGAAATAATTAAATTTTGGAGCGTTCTGGAAAGTCTATTTAGTTAAATATAACGTAAATCAGTATTATAATAGGGTAAATATATTTTTTTTTTACTACGATAATGTTAAGTGGAGTAAAACTGTAATATTTATTACTATTTCTTGTTCACAAATAATGTTTTTATATTGTGATTTGTACATGGTTAAGAACCCAACCTTGCTTGGGATGTCAAACTATATTGTGATTTGTACATGGTTAAGAACCCAACCTTGCTTGGGATGTCAAACTATATTAAATATAATTTGCATATTTAAGGCCGTATCAAAAGGGTTATAAAGTAATATGTATATACATTATTCCTGATCCAGAAACAGTAAATTTTAGTGGTCCATTTTTTTAAAATGAGATAATCGAATTTTAGAGCGACCTGAAGGGTGTATTGACTTATTGTTATGATAACAGTATTCTTTACAGAGTGAAGTATATTAACAGAATTTTTGTATTAAAAAGATTTGGTTTTAGCACTTTGACACACCCCAATATTCAAATTTTCGAGCGAATTAAAAAATAAAATTTCTTGGCCTAAACATTTTGCTAAGGGTCTCTCTCTCCTTCAAATTTTTTTAAAGTTTTAAATAATCGCTCATAATTTAGGAATCTTTTGAATAATTCAAATCAAATTTGGGACATCGGTAAAGGTTTTTCAACTTTCTTTAGCAGTGATGCTCTCACGTGCTTTATAACCAACGTTATCTGCAAAAAACTTCAATTTTGCTTTTACATGTTAATCACCTGTTTTTACACAGACCATGTAAGACAATGCAATATAATTTTCTATTTATGGAAAGAATAAACTCCCCTCTTTTTAACAAGTCAAAGAACGTCGATATCGGGTAAACTGAAGAGGAGATACAGAACTTCAAGCCCAAACGCAATTTGGTGGCTTTCAAAAATTTAGACACATACGGGACTGAAATTTTTTTTTCGATGATTTGTTTTAAACTAAGGTTTTATGATGAGCTGAATCGAAATCTGCAATCATTTTTGGTATGAAAAAATCTATGAGGCTACTTTACTTATTAATTTAACAACTTTTTTAAAAAAAAATTTTGACTAAAAATCAATTATTTTTTAATGTTTATATTTTCCCTCTAATATGCCCTAAAAACAAATATTTAATTGAATATGTCATGTCGATATCATTCTTCAAACACGAGATATAAAATAAATCATTTTAAGCATGTTATATTTGTTTTCTTAGCTCCTAAGAAAGACCCTTTGGACAAAACAAGTTGACATCGGTCAACTTTTTTTCAATGTAGAATTATCAAAAAATAATTGATCGAAATCATTGACGGACACACCCTGCACTCCCTCTTGTAAGACAGGAATACTAATTATATTACAAGAAAATTCCAACACATAGTAAATAATTTTAAATAACTGGCTGAAGCCTTAAGGAATTTTTTTTTAGTGGATTCATTGGTGTTTTTGAAAATTTAAATAAATTTCATTTATAAAGACAGATTAAAATGAATTTTTAGAGGAATTGACAAGTGGTCAAAGGAATTAGGTGACCAAGAGCAACATTATCTGAAACATATGACTCTGATATAACTTAAAACATAATTACAGTTAGGTTTAGACAAATATCAATCTTTCAGCATCTTTAATCATATGAATCCATTGTGTTGTTGAACAATGAATGAGGAAATGACGAAACTTATTTTTAATATTATAATCTATTTCCATGAACTGGTACTTATTTACATTTATTACCATTAATTTATTCTTTTATATTATTGGTTCTAGAAGCTAATGTACCATGCTTGAAGACCTGTGGAAGAAGTGCTGTCAGAGAGACGTAGTCCTCATATTTTCGCTCGATCAAATAAAATAAATAATAATATTTTTCATGAAAATCAATGATTCTTTAAAATAGGTTGTATTCTAGGAACTGGGATGTATTTAGGGATTGATAAATTATTTGCCACTTCTATAATTTTGTTTTTATTCCAACTTTGCAATTAATTTAAATAAAAAAAACGCATAAATTCATCAAAAACTCAGGAGTTAAATTAATATTGTAGAAAACAATCTCAAATTAAATATATATGAAGCATTTGAAATAATAAAATCCTTCAAATCCAATCCAGATGAATACATACATAGATAGCCCTGCATCCCGTCACCGAGACTGGGCCTCCTTCAGATTTTTGCATAAATGACCAAATAAATATCTCCAATAGTCCAATCTTAAATTTATTACCATCTATAACAGAAAAAAACAATTACTCACCGGAATTATTGGGAAAACCCCAATCCTTCCCCATATATCATACCATTTACCTACAAACAATCACCTCACATTTCTTTCATTATAATCATTTCCATTACTAGTTCAGTGCGAGAACAAACCAATATAACCTTTTCTGAATGATATAATCTACTTAAACCCTGGTGAGAAACACATGTATTTGATCTCTTGTCTTAATTGAATTCATAATTCGTAAATGCTTTATAATACTAATTTATATTACATTTAATTTCATATGTATAATAAAACCAAACTGTATTTTAAATTACTTATTTTTTAATTTTTGTGTGTTTTTAGAACTGAATATGAATGTATAACATTTGAAACTAGTTTTGAATAATTATAGAAGTGGCAAATAATTTATCAATCCCTAATTAGACTGACCCTTCTATACTATCATGCATACATCGACTAGGATGTATTTCTTTTTGTATGTAAAATTTTACTACTGAGTATTAAACTCTGTCAGATTAAGAGCAATAGCAACAGCACAGAGCTGAGCCAGGGCCTGGGACAAAATTATTCAGTGGGCTCCCTCCAACTCAATGACACTAGTATAGCTTCAACTATTTTTTATTTACTAAAACACTTATTCACAGCCAGTCGAGGATTTAACTCTAACGGAATTCTAACTAAAATATTTAAGTTTAATAATTTGAAATTTAAATAAATTAAATAAAACAAAAATATTTTAATGAGGGAAGAAAATATTTATATTACAATAATTCAAACAAAAATAGAATAGATATATTGAAAAACACTTATTTTTTTCATAAAATAACATTTTTGTATTTATCATATTTCGGCGGTACCGCCTGCCACTGGTTACTGATAACAGTTTACTGAAAGATATCTATAATTTAATAAAGGATGAAATATGAATGTAACTTAAACAAGCAATAAATAATGAATGCGGTGGCAAATGGAATATTGTGACCTAATGTCTTATCACACAGTATTAGCTCGTACGTTTGTTTTAGGCATTCTAAAACTGAGTAAACTAGAGAAACCACACAACTGGCGCACCACCGTCGCTTCCCTCACCAATAATATTACTTTCCCAATTCGTCCCTCCTCTAGCACAGCTCTTTACAAAAACTCTACAAGGGTTTTGTTTTTAGTGCCTTTTTTTGGGTTAATCACTTTGTGAAATTGAGGTTGTGAGTGCAAGCAATCTGCCTCATATTATACTCTAGTTTAAAAAGATATTGTGCAATTAATTTAGATTATATATATATATATATATATATATATATATATATATATATATATATATATATATATATATATATATATTGGGTTGTCCTGAAAATAATCCAGGATTTTGAGTTTTCTTTAGAATAGCCCTCTGTATAACAAACTGTTTACGTTTACTGGATTATTCATTTGTATGAATGTTAAAACTTATTAATCCTTTTCCAACCGATAATGTTTGTTCACCTCTGTAGCATTTCGCTGCTTAGAAATAATTCAGTCTTTTCTAAGATTTGAACGCGTGATTTTCGTATAATTTTGTTTTTTCGAGTTAAACTAGTCTAAACTCGGTCGGAACGGGGCCCAGACATCAATCAAGTCTGGAACGAGGGCAACATTAAGAAGTGCACTGTTCAAAGGTGGTTCAAAAAATTTCGGGAGGGAGACTTGAGCCTTGAAGACAAAGAAGGTCATGGAAGGACTCTCTTGATGACAATGTTCTGCGGACTTTGGTGGAAGAAAACCCCAGAACAATTGTTCGAGAACTTGCAGGGAAACTTAGCCTTGGAAAATCGACCGTCGATAACCAACTCAAGGCGATTGGAAAAATAAAAAAGCTTGAAAGTTGAGTTCCATACACATTAAACGAAAGCAAAACAATACAGCGTTATGAAGTTCGTGCTACACTTCTTTGCCGAAACAAAAACGACCCTTTTCTGTCCAGAATTGTTGCTTGTGATGAAAAGTGGATACTTCACGATAACAGTAGACATTTTGGACAGTGGCTCGACAAAGGAAAATCTGCACAACATTTTCCAAAGCCCCCAACTCATCAAAAAAAAGGTGATGGTTACTGTTTGGTGGGCTTCATTTGGTTTGATACACTACAGCTTCTTAAATCCTGGAGAAACCATCAATGCCGAATCGTATTGTAACCAAATTAATGCAATGCATCAGAAATTGGCAATAATGAAGCCATCTTTGGTCTGTCGGAAGGGACCCATTTTGTTGCATGACAACGCCCGACCACATGTCTCAAGTGTGACGTCACAAAAACTGTTGTAGCATGGATATGAAACTCTGCCACATCCGCCCTGCTCTCCGGGCCTCTCGCCTACGGATTACCTTTTTTTAGACACTTGGACCACTACTTACGTGACAAAAAATTTAATGGACAAAGGGAATTAGAAAATGCGTTTTTGGAGTTTATCAATTCTAAAGATGGGAAATTCTATTCCGAGGGAATGGAAAAGTTGCCAACACGTTGGCAGAAATGTATTGATAGTAATGGAGATTATTTTGATTAAATAAAACAGTTCTAAATCTTTCTTTTTATTTTTTCCTTTTTTAAAACCAGAATCCTGCATTATTTTCCGGACAACCCGATAAAATTGTAAACAAAAATTCTTCTTTTATTAATGTTTTTATTTTTTGTTATATGTTTATTAAAATACATTTTATTGTTTGTCTTGAAAAATGTATTGCATGAAAATCTCCCCAACTAGGTGTATTATTTTATATGGAAATTGGCTAATTTAAAATAATAAGTAAGCAGTGTAATAAATTTAATTTTTTTAACATTGATAATTATTTTTATGATGATTGAAAATTATTTTTTGTCACATCATTTTGAAAATTATTTTTTGTCACATCATTTTGCAATTTTTGTTATACCACAAAAAGATATTCCACTTTCTCACCGCGGTATCTGAATGTCAACGTCTTTATTTCTCAACATCTATTTTCACTCTGGTTCTCCCTAAATAGCATAAACTCCCTACAAATAACGAGAAGTTACCAAATAAAAGAAATACACCTCAGTTTAAATCACACAGTAACGTTTGTGCTGCCCCCAATGAGCAAACAGTGGAACAATCTCAAAGATCAATGACTGCATCTCGTTCTACTAGTTTTTTCTATTTATAACTGTTTCTACAGCCAAATATTCCAATCCGCTACATGTTTAAATTATTACAATAAAGCTTTCAAATTAGTTACAATAAAACCGAAATAATTGATAAAATTCATATTGAACAATTCTAAATCAAAACAAAACGGGTTAAAAATAAAATTATGAAATTTTAAGAAATTAAGAATATGTTAATAGAAAATGAAAATAAAAATATTGTGAAAATATAGAAAGAAAGATAATGAATGATGTAAAATATATAATAAAATACATGAACATTACTAACTATAACAACTACTAGAATGAAGATTTAGGAGTATGAAAACTATATGAAGATAATTTTGATAATATAATTAATGATGGAAATTACAATATAAAGTATAAATGTTAAAAAAATTAAAATTAAGCAATGTAAAAACAAAGAAGAAAATATTATGATTTCTATGTAAGATATAATAAAATCCATAGAAAAATATATATAAAAAATAACAAAGTAAAATAATGGAGTAAGATATAAAGTTATGAAAGCTTAAAGATAAAGCAATCTAATCATAAGTAATTATCATATGTGGGGGAAGAAAAATAAAACAATAAGGATAGAAACAGGATGGAGAGGAAGGAGGAAAAAAAATTAAGAACAAGAAAAAAACATCCTGGGGGAAAGAAACCTTCGTCCAGTGGTGATGCAGATGCCAGATGGCAGAAGACTTCGATGACGCCCAATAGTGTCATATCTGGAATGTATCGATAGACTTTGCAGAGGAAGAGGCAAAGATCTCCGTCGGGCCAGGAATCTAGCAAGGAACAGAGTGGAGTGGAGTTCGTGGCTATACAATCCTCTACGCTGAGAGGCACAAAAGGGAGAAGCGAAAAAAGAAGGTGTCATAAATAGGTTTAATTTTTAGAGCAATTCGGGTACAATACAAACATGTATTTTAAAAAAATGATTTGGAGTTAGGACCTTTTAGCTTACGTCGGCATATATATGAACTACTTTAAAATAATTAATGATATTAAAATTTGACTTTCATCATATAGATTATGCAAATGCCATATTATGTAAACATGTAAATGCGATCACTATATCTCAGGCACTAATAGAATACTTATTTTATTCTATTTATTAACAGAAACACCTATTTTATTCTACTTAGAATATCTATGCTATTTATTAACAGAAACAGCTATATTATTCTAATACAAACCCTGTTAGAATAAACGCTGCAAATTATTACACAATGGTTTATTATTTCCAAATAGTAATATTTCAAAAATATCTTTCCGTATTGACGTGGTTTACAGTTTAGAGGGTTTACAGTTTAGATAATTAGATTATCTTTCAAATGAGCATTTAGAGTGTTTCGGGAAAGGAGGATGCGCAGAATGCATTATAAAAGATATCTATCAAGTTCAGTAAAAAACTAAAGCAGTAGGCACCTAAAGGAAGTCAAACGTGCAATTGAAAAGTCAGGAGGCCTAAGGCCACGATGACCTGCGCCGGAGAATTAGTCTAAGCAGTTCATTACGCTATATCTCAGCTAATACTGGAGCGAATTAAATGATTTTTTTTTCTTTTGTAGGGCATATCATCGCACTTTGATTCATCATAACAAAAACCAAATAATTCTTTTGACGGACGGATTTTTTTAAATTCGATATTTGGATCCTACGTATCTTGAAACGTAAAACACCAAATTTTGAGGGGTGGTTAAAAAAAAGAATTTCTTGGTCGATTAAAAACTTAAAACTGAATTAAATCAAGAGAAATAAGAGAGAACTAATAAATTAAATAAAAACTATGAATACCAAGAGATTGAACAGGGTAGGCCTTATGTTAAAAGAAAAATAAGAAACAAGGGTGAAAAGTATATAAACCGGTCATACTTTTTGTAGATAGAAACAAGAAAATTACTACTTGTATTAAGAATATAGCAAGAAAAAGAAAGTCGAGGCAAAAACCTAAGAAGAAATTAATTACCAGGATGTCCATCAGCCTTGAATTCCTTGAAGATCAGGAATTCTGCTTGAATTTTTTGCGTCAGAAAAAAATTGGGTATTATGCTTGAAAACGGCCAGTCATAGAGAATTTTTAGTTTTTTTGTCTTATAATTCTATTTTTAAATGATTACATTATTATTAAATTACTTTCCTTTTTGCTAAGTCACTTTTCCCCTCTTGAAGATTCAAGGTACTAAACTTTGTCTGTTTATTTATTCCTTTTTTTTACATATTTAGCAGAGTTATTAATTTTTAGTTAATGTTCTTTCTCTTTTAGTTTATCTATTTTTATTATTATATAGCCAGTTTTATTAATAAGTAGCTTAATGTATTAATATTCACTAATTTATTTTTAGTTGTTGACATTACTCTATAAGTTTCATTTTAAAAATTCATCACTGTTTTCATTTTTCTCACTGTCTTTTTTATTATTAATTAAAGCCCGGTTTATACCATTGTTTTATTCTTATTTTTGTATCTTGTTTATTCAGCCCTGATGAAGACCTGCAAAGTGGATCGAAACGTCGGTCCTTAGTTAATAGTTTTTGTGTTACACTTTTTGACCGCCTCCCGGACCATTTCATTCCTTCAATTTTATTGTTCCATTAGTACTTGGCAACAAATATTGAGAAGAGGGTTGACTATTTCTAATTCCAAGAAAGCCTCCTTCCACTAACTTTGTCTGTTAGCCTAACTTTGTCTGTTAGCCTCCTTCCACTAACTTTGTCTGTTAGCCTCCTTCCACTAACTTTGTCTGTTAGCCTAACTTTGTCTGTTAGCCTCCTTCCACTAACTTTGTCTGTTAGCCTCCTTCCAATAACTTTGTCTGTTAGCCTAACTTTGTCTGTTAGCCTCCTTCCACTAACTTTGTCTGTTAGCCTAACTTTGTCTGTTAGCCTCCTTCCACTAACTTTGTCTGTTAGCCTCCTTCCAATAACTTTGTCTGTTAGCCTAACTTTGTCTGTTAGCCTCCTTCCACTAACTTTGTCTGTTAGCCTAACTTTGTCTGTTAGCCTCCTTCCACTAACTTTGTCTGTTAGCTAACTCTGTCTCAAACACGCACTCGTTCTATTTTCTTTCTCACCTTTCATGGCTCATTTCAACTGTCGCTATATGAACAAGAGATATTTTGGAACGGCATAATAACGTATAAGCTCTAACCGTTTCTACTCCTAACAGCTCCAACATTCAAATTCAACCGATTTATACTCGTCTTCTTATACATAAGGTTCGCCGCTCGGCCTCAAGGGAGTGACAAGGATTAGGGGCTGTAATGATTTATTTTATTGCCATAATTATGATTATGAGTTATAGTAACATTGCTTATAAACATCAAGTTTTTAATCTTGAAAAATACGGATACCAAGCAAAATAAAATGATTTATTATGGTTTTATTTTAAATATATTTAATAATATTTATCACTATAAATTCTATTTACTGTTTCCTCTCCTCTCACCTACGGACAATTTTTAAATTTCCCGGCCTGGAAGTAAAATGACTTAGATAGACCCCTTTCTAACGGACTTCTCTCTAACGGACATGAACTGCTAAATTTTCGTCACCGTGAGAAATTTGCGATACTTACAAACTGTTGAAATTTAAGAAAACCATATGCTATGGTTTTATGTTTTAATATAAATACGTACGTACATTTAGTACAACAATTTTATTCATTTAATACGTGAAGCCACATCACCATAATCACAGCATAGAAATTATTCTTTTTTATTCTTCTATGTACTCTCGGCGGAACCTGCCCGCTAGGGAGCGCGTTCCCCGAGTGGCGGATGGGGGATCCCTAGTGAATATACTGAATAAAGGCTCGTGGACCAAATAGCCTGGCCACCCTTTCTGATGAGGGGATATAAATGTTCGGGAGACCAGTTAACGGATCGACAGACTCATCGGCTACGACATGGCGCTCGAAAGGACATCAGATTTGGAACGTGGAATATTAAGACATTGACTGGCAAAGAAACTGAAATAGTAGAGGAAATGGAGTTCTATAAAGTAGATCATCCAAGCATCAGTGAAGTGAGGAGGAAGGGTCACGGAGAAATAAATTTAGATAAACAGCATATTCTCATATACTCAGGAGTTCCAGTCGGAGTTAGGGCAAAGGAAGGGGTCGGATTAATTATGAAGGATAGTCTCTTTGCAAGAGTGGAGGAATGGAAACATCGAGAATAATTACGGTATAAATTGAGTTGACCAGAGGAAAAGTTGCCTTAATACAAGTTTATGCCCCAACGGAAGATGCAGATATAATGGACAAAGATCAATTCTACGCTGACCTAGAAAGAGAAGTCATTAAATGTCAGAATAGAAACAGAGAAATAATCATAATGGGCGACTTCAATACTAGGACTGCACAGAGTAAATGGAGCCACATATATGCGAACACACTAAAAATGGAAATGGCCAAAGATTAATTGATTTTTGTGTAGACAACGATCTGCTTATCGGCAACTCATTCTTTCCCCACAAAAAAGTACAAAAAATAACTTTTTCGGCCGAAGAGAGAAATGTAAAGAGCATAATTGACTATCACATATACAGTCGAAGGATCAGGAGACTATTTACTGATGTCAAAGTGATTAGGAGAGCAGAAATTGGCTCAGACCACCTTCTGTTGATAGGAGTATCCAAATACCCATGAAAGGAACGCCCTAGAAGCTACAAGAAAATTGATATTGTAAAGCTCCAATTACCGGAAAAAAAGAATGAAATATTCAGAGTTATTGGATTTAAAACTTAGGGATACCAATACGGAAGGAAATGTGGATGAAGTATGGACAAGAATGAAGAAATCCATACTGGAAGCTGCTACGACTAAGTGTGGAATTGTTATTATTTCATCGAAAAGGAAAAGAACCAAGTAGTGGAATGAAAGGGTGAAGGTATCAGTCGCAAGGAAGAAGGAGGCTTGGAAGAAGTACCACAGATATAAGACCCCTGAAAATTGGGCACTTTATGTCCGAAGAAGAAATGAGTCAAAGCTGGTGGTGAGAGTGGCCAAAAGAAAGAGCTGGGAAGAATTCGGTCAAAACCTACAAAATGACTACAAAGAAAGACTTCAAAGTTTTTTGGAAAAGGGTGAAAGCATTGAAAGAAAAGAAAAGCAAACCAATAAGAAATGTTAAAGATACAGATTAGTCACTAAAGATATTTTGGAGAGATGGAGACGCCATTACTCAGAGATTTTTTCTGGAAAGGTTGAGGAGATAATAACCAGAGGAAATGTTCAGTAGGAACACAATTTGGATAATGAGGTGATCTGGGAAGAAGAGATAGAAGCTGCAATGGAAAAGTTGACTTGGTAAGGCAGCTGGCAGAGATGGTATAGCTCCCGAATTAATCAAGTTTGGTGGAGCGGAACTGTTAAAAGCATTACAGTATCTTTTCCAGAAAATATATACCGAAAAAGCTATCCCTAAAAAATGGGAATATAATATAATTATCCCTATTCATAAAAATGGAAGTGAAAGCGAATGTGGGAACGATAGACCTATCTTCCTATCTCAGGTTGTATACAAGTTATACACTTCAATATTAGAAAAGAAACTGAGGATGCTTGTAGAGAAGGATTTGAAAGAGGAGCAATGTGCATTCCGGCCACAACGCCAAACCCAAGATCTCATTTACTCTCTGAGAACTATCATAGACATGTCTTGGGATCGACATAAGAGTGTCTTCTTGGCATTCCTAGACCTGAAGGCTGCCTTTGACTCTGTTCCTAGATAAGAATTATGAAATGCCCTCTCCGCCAAGAATATCCCACAAGGATTAATAGATGCTGTCAAGTCCACATACCATAAGTCTAAAGGTATAATTAGAATTAACGGAAGAGAGTCGGATATATTTGGCATGAAGAAAGATGTGAAGTAAGGAGATAATTTAAGTCCTCTTATTCATTATATACATGGACGAAATTTTGAAGATGTGCAAACGGACAGCTCGCACTTTTGTAGGCAAATGGAATAGGAGGACAATTCTGGCGCAAGTGATGGTGTTTGCAGATGATATTGTTCTCAAAGCGGGTTCAGAAGCGCGATTGCAGCAGGCAGTAATGGAATGGGAGGCGGAGCTGCAAAAGAAAGGAATGACCATCAATGTCGGAAAGAGCAAAGCAATCCATATAGGCAGGGAACAGGAAGTTGTTGAAATACGCTGCAAAGGTGAAGTAATGGAAATGATGGATGACTTCACTTACCTAGGGACAGTGATCTGCAGGAATGGAAGGTTGGACCAGGAGATCTCCAACAGAACAAAGAAGGCAAATTCTATCTACTACCACCTCTGTAACACATTGATAGGTAAAAGGGAGGTAGAGAAACATGTTAAAATACACATTTTTAAAGCCGTTTATCTGCCTATCCTATTATATGGAAGTGAAAGCTGGATACCTATAGACAAGCACCTAAGCAGAATAACAGCTGCTGAAATGAAATATCTCCGAAGAGTAGCTGGTCGAACAAGAAGAGTTCGCATTAAAAACGAGCGAACACGAGAACATCTCGGAGTTGCTTCCTTGAAAGATACCCTTGAAAAAAGACAACTTCGATGGTTTGGACACCTTTGCCGGATGGATGAGCACCGTGACCCTCGAAAATTCTTTGAAGCCATACCCATGGGGAAACGCCCATGAGGGCGACCTAGAATGCAATGGACTGAACACATTTCTAGAATAGGCCAGAAGAGAGACAATTAGATAAATGCCATGAAAGCGCTGGCACGGGATCGGGAGGCCTGGCATGCTTGGACTGAGGCACCTCCACGCTGAGAGGCACTATGGAGGAAGAAGAAGAAGATTCTTCTATGTAGTATTTCTCGTCTAATAAGGGATTTATTGTATGTATTATTGAGTGATATGGCGTCTTTGAATAGGATTTCGTAATTTTCCAGAAAGTGATAACATTTTGCTCTCCTTGCCTCTCGGCAGTTTTCACAGAAATCCTCTCTTCTCTGCTCATCACGTTTTTTTTTATTTATTAGGGCATTTATTACAGGTCCACCATATCACAGTAATACTGACAGCTCTATTGTAAGTTTATTAGGGCATTTATTACAGGTCCACCATATCACAGTAACACTGACAGCTCTATTAAGGCATTTATTACAGGTCCACCATATCACAGTAACACTGACAGCTCTATTGCAAGTTTATTAGGGCATTTATTACAGGTCCATCATATCACAGTAACACTGACAGCTCTATTGCAAGTTTATTAGAGCATTTATTACAGGTCCACCATATCACAGTAACACTGACAGCTCTATTGCAAGTTTATTAGGGCATTAATTACAGGTCCACCATATCACAGTAACACTGAAAGCTCTATTGCAAGTTTATTAGAGCATTTATTACAGGTCCACCATATCACAGTAAAACTGACAGCTCTATTGCAAGTTTGCTTCTTTTTTAAAATGGTGAAATTTATTCCAATAAGTGAATATCATTTAACTACACTTGAAATTATTGTTTCCGTTCTGTATTTTCTATTTTTTGCGATTTTTTACATTATTCCCTCAGTATAAGAATTTAGATAACAATTGTTGATTATCAAACAGAGATACAACCTTTATAATTATTTAGATTTATTCTCAAGTCCGACATTGTTCATTTATTCAAAAGCCGACTAATTACAATATTTTATGATTTCTAATTTGTTTTAAATTAAATCTAATAAATTGATGAAAAGCGCATTGAATTTTACAGTTCATAAAAAATTTTATTTTTATTATTTTATTTTATTTTTATTCATTTATGAAAGGATCAAAAGGCTCTACATCATTGTTTGTAAATGATAAAGAAACTTTAAGGATTTAATAGTTTATACTATGAGAGATTAAAATTACATTTAAGATTAAAAAGTTTTTTGTTTATGTTTCAGCGAGATGAGTAATGATAGAGGATTAACAGTTCAAAGTCCAAAAACTGTTATAAGAGTAAGAATGAAAAGGATGAAAAGGTAACCACTTTGGCCAGGGTGCTATAGTCGTTTCGATTTATCGATATATTTGTAAATTTGTAAATCCATTGATTATACAATCAGAGATTAAAAATGCATATAAGATTAAAGAGTTGTTTTCTTTTCGTATAAAAGTTAAACTTTTTAAGTATTAACAGTTCAAAGTCCAGAAGCTGTTCAAAGATTATGAAGCCTTACTATTTATTTATGGTTTAGAGATTAACAATTGAAAGTAAAAAAACTGTTATAGGATTAAGGGACTCTACTATTCATTTATGTTTTAGTGATAAACAGTTCAAAGTCCAATAGAATTTATAGAATTAAGAAGCCCTAATATTTGTTTATATTGTAAGGATTAACAGTTGGAAGTCCATAAGCTGTCATAGGATTAAGAGGCCCTAACACAACCTTCCTTTGTTTATGTTTTCAAAGTTCATGTTCACATTTCACCCAGAAAAAAAATGGCGGTCGGGCACACTCAGTCTTTATAAGGTGGTTACCCGACCCTTCAATGGGTGGAGGGGATAAACCTTGTGAGCGGAGCTTAGGTTAGGAGGCGCCGCGAGTCACGTGACTGGATCACGTGACTAAAAAAGGGTGTGGCCCGATGGTTAAGGTTAGGTCGAGGTGAGACCACGTGGTGGTTAAGGTAGGTTCGAGGCAAGATCACGTGATACTTAAGGTTAGCGGTGGAGGGGATGGAGGAATCGGTGGCCCAGTACGCCTGTTTTCCCTCTACTTATCGAGGGCCATTGAATCCTATTACCTCAAAACATGGAGATGAGGTTCCTGAGGAGAATAGAGGGAAAAACTGGGAGGGGCAAAATCAGAAATAATAAAAAGCAATATCGGAGTAAAGCCAACAGAAAACAGGTTAAAAGGGTCAAAAGAATGCAGGAGGAAAGATTAGCCAGAGTAGTGTATGAGGCAAGGGTGGAAGGAAGAAGTGCAAGAGGAAGGCCCAGAAACACATGGGAAGGCGACGTCAGAACAGCTTTCGAGAGAAGAGGCATAGACTGGATCGGCGCAGTCAGCTGGTCCAGGATCCAGATGCATGGATCGGACTATATAAACGGGATCCTCAACACGGTAAAAGAGGATAAGATTAAGAAGAAGAAGAAATTTAGGACATACGTTACAATGAGCCAACGAAAATTTGAATCTCTCGCCATACGTGTGACACTTACAATTATCCAAGTTGTAAATTAAGGAAACCAGAAGAAACAATACATTTCCGCTAATTTTAGAAGTGCCCTGTCTACAATTTGGAATAATTTGCAAAAGAAAAAGGGACGCGAAATTTCCTGATATTGAAGAATGTATCCTTCTTAGAGTTTTAGCAATACTGAGACAAAAATAGAAGTTTCGGAGTCCATTTTTCAGAGATAAACATGAAAAGTTGAAAAAACATTAGATCATGAATGCTTTAAGGCTAGCAATGGCTGCCTCAAAAATTTTAAAATAGGTATAAATATTGTTTTTAAGAATATTTTTGGTAAAAGTGGGAGCCTGAGTGCTTTATTACTATTATACTTTATATTATTAAATATTGTCTCTATAACTCGAAACGTTTAAAAACCTACCTCTATCTACCTATCTATCTACCTACCTCTATAAATCAAACTAAATATAACTGGAAGTGATCTCTCATTTCCTTGAAGTTGGAATTACCGACAGTTGGCTGTATTAGTATAAAATGCTCTCTTCATTTTGTTTTTTTGCATTATTTTATCATCAACTAATTTCATTGACTGAAAATGTTATTCTGTTTTTTTATTGTTCCAGTAAAATGTTTCCCTTTGAATAAATTTCAACACAATAATTTTTTTCACAATTAAACCATATTCTTATCAATATTACGTAATTTATTACATTTGCAAGGGAAATTTATTTTAATTAGTTCGCATAGAATATCTAAAATATTCAGACACGTGGACAATTCTTATAATCATTCATTCAACAGACCAAATGATGAATTTTTTATTTCTATAATTTTTTTTTTTAATAGTTGACAAACTGATATTTTTAATTTATAATAATTAATTAATTATTTACTAAAAAGTTCCACCATAAATCCCCAAAACCGTTGTATAACAAATTCTAACAGATTTTATTAAATTATCTTATAAAAATAATGTGACATTTCGGACTTTTATTTCTTTATATCGAACATTTATTTCATGTATAATTTTAATAATCATTAATTTTTTTTTAGTTAATTATCATATACAGTTCATATATATCTTTTCTATAGAAATTATTTCATTGTGTTAAATGTTTATTAGGTATGAATAATATTTTTATTTTTATTTTCCAAGGACACCATCTAATGATATACAGATATACAATAAGGTCAAATTAGGAGCCTTTGTTTATATAATTTTTATAAATTAGCCAGATTTGTCCTAACTACCTATATATATATATATATATATATATATATATATATATATATATATATATATATATATATATATATTTATTTAGTATATTGTATCCATTAAATTTATTTTGGTGCTTTGCTCTTAAGCAATAAATGATTAACCTAAGATCGAAATTCACTAGAATACATATTTTCATATAACACATTTGTAACAGATACTAATAATCTCAACAATTGTACTATTTTAAACTCAATATTGCTGTAATGTAGCGAAAATGCAACTACGAAATTTATTTTAAATATATTGCGATTTTTTTAATGTATTTTTAGTTGAGGATTATTAATATTTATTGTCATTTATTTAATTAATTTAGTGTTTTATCATATATTTCAACTTATAAAATATAGTGAAAAATGTACTAATCATACTTTTTGATAAACTGATACTCTATTCTTATTATCATTTTTGGCAAGTTACTTGTGAAATAAATGAGGTTCCTCTTAAAGTTTTTTATATCTAATGGATAACGATAATAAAATTAGTTAATTAGTTTTGCTGATTATAATTTAATTATTTTTGTTTTAAATATTTTTGACATTGATGTAAATAAAAAAAAATATATGAATCATGAAACAGCTCAGAATGAGGAAAGGTAAAAAAAAAAATATCGGCTGTGGGATTGGAACCTGAGACCAAAGCGCCAAGCGCAGTAAATCACTAAGTCATTGTTATTAATTATTGTTATGCAATTAAAATGTAAAATTTTATTACAAATTTATTATTGCGAACATAATGCGGAAAAAAAATGTGGAACGCTTCATGATTTTACGTGTCATCTATGCGAAGGGTCCAGAAGGTAATCTTCTCGGTATGGTTCCAATTTTAATATATGTACCGCCGAAGTGGTTACGTGCGCCGAATAAAACTTTTTCTATCTTCTACTAACTGAGTGAAATGTTAATATTGAAATGTAACTTTTAAAAAAATTAAACACCTGCCCTAATAAAGTTTTCATGTATATCGTCGAATGGAATAGGTCCTGTGAACAACTTCGATTTTACTTCGATAGTCCTGGATCTACTGCCCATTTAGAACTTTTGTGATGTCTGTCTTCCTGAACCTATCGAATGCCTGTGTTAGGTCCGCAATACAAGTGCACACCTCTTGTTCCGCAATACAGGTGCACACCTCTTGGTCCGCAATACAGGTGCACACCTCTTGGTCCGCAATACAGGTGCACACCTCTTGGTCCGCAATGCAGGTGCACACCTCTAGATAGCTGTCTCATAACGAATCCAATCAGGTCTTTGGTGCTTCTTTGTGGCCTAAAACCGTATTGTTCTTCTTCTAGAGCCCTGTCAATGAATCCCCTTAGTCTCTTCTCAAGAATTTTAGAGTACAATGTCCTAAATTGTAAAATCAAAACGACGAAAACTTCTAACAAATAATTTCTACAAAAAATTAAAAACATTTCAGCACTGATTAATGAACAATGACAACAAATCGAAACAATGGATTGCCTAGTGGTGGGGTGGGATTGCATTGTAATGGATGCATAGTAAATCTTCTGACACATATTTATTTGAAAGCTTATCCTTAACTGGCCACATTCAGTCTTAACTTTGGCAAACTCTGACCTGCGAAAAATAGAGGTAATTTATTTTATTGAGTTGTAGAGGTGAATAGATCGTTCTTTTGAATTGTATAAGTAAAATTTCTCATGAAATTATTTCGAGTCATAATCTTATTATTATTTTTATTTTTTTCTCCGACTAAACAATATTTCATCAAGATAACAGAAAAAAATATTTTAATCATAGAATTCGAATTGGTGGGGTTTGAGTTATCAAGAATCAACTATACAGGGTGATTCTCCTTCGAAAAAAATTATAACCCTGGGTTGTTTTATAACAAATTTAACGCCGAATAAAAAAGTTTTCCTATGAACGTGGAATTCCTATCCATCAGCAAACGATGTTTTTAGACCAAAAACAGGAAAAAATAAATACGTTTTTCGACACTTTTTGGCAAATAATAAAGAAACGACTCCTTGTACCAAAAAAACTTATCGATACTAACGTGATAGAGAATTAGATTTGGAGTCGAATGAGACCAAGAGCAGCTCGATAAATAAAATACACGATCTTTAATGAATTGTCGGAGTTGTCATGATTTTCAAAATAAAGTTTTACGTCACTGTTTGAATTCATTTAATCTTTCTGAACAAATTTGGCTCCGAGTCTACCAGTTTTTAGAATGTTTTTCTTTTTTCCAAAGCAACCTAAAACAATTTTGCTAAAAATAACAAGTTGATTTGGGCTTCGCATTCGCCAGTCATTTTGAAAATCTCATAAATGCCGACAATAGGATATATGTATGATTTTTTTTTAAATACCTTAAATTATTTTCGTCTCAAAAAGTTACGTAAAACATTAAATCGTTCATAGAAACATTCTAATTAAATTTTTAAAAAAAATCTATGGGCAAGATATTGTGGCTATTCAAACGCGACATTATTTTAAACGAAGTTATTTAAACGACTCTGTTGAAACTTGCTATATTTGATTTTATTCTGCGATCAGTAAAACCATAGAACGAGAGCAAAAACCTTCGTATAGGTATTGTTTTGTGCCTCTTTGCAAGAATGTAACGAACAGTGCACCAGACAATGTATTTTTTCTCGTTCCAAAAGACTCAACTATACGAGCTAAGTGGTCTAAAGTCATGAGAAGAGATAAAGTATCTCCAATAACTGGTTTGCATTATTTTGAAGTAATTATATTGAATGCATCGTTACCTATACAATCGAATTTACAATATTGCTGCTTAATGATAAAAACGTGACATAATCTCAAAAAGCTTTGATTGAACATTTGATGAACTTTTATAAATTTATATTTTTTATTTTTAGGCTATTTATTTCCATATCAATATTTTTATGTGAATATAATTAAACATAAAAATTAAGAATGAGTCAGTTGACCTTGATGGTGGCTCCACCTGTTCTGATTTTTTACTGCGTGTGCAAAATTGTTTAATATGACACAGTTTAAAATAATATAATATATAGATTACAATAAGAAAAAATGATTACTATGATGATGCGTAATATTATATGATAGGATGCATTATGGTTATTGGTAGTTGGTAAGTTATACAAAGGATAATAAGGTGACATGTTTACATTAATATCATGTTCTTCATAACTTTTAGTTAGGTTAGTGTATTGTACAATTAATAAATTTTGAATATTTAGGGCAGTTGAATCTTTATATACAGGGATTGCACTTTTATCTAATAATGTTTCATTTATTTTTAATTTAATCAAACTATTGTTAGTTAAGAATATTGTTTCCTTATGTTTATTATTTTTAATTGTAACTTTATTAATATTGAAGGTTGAGTAATAATCTATTAAATGGATATAATCTATAAAAGCTTTACTAGTTTTTATGATAGTCTTACAATCTTAAAGATTAATGTTAGAAATTATTTGATTAATACAAGTATTATTTGCATATGTACTATTTCTATTCTAGGTCTTATGTTTCTACATTGATAGTGTGTACAAAAATATAATAATTATTGAGTATATACTAGTCAGTTTTATAGTATATACTAGTCAGTTTTATAGTATATACTAGTCAGTTTTATAGTATATACTAGTCAGTTTTATAGTATATACTAGTCAGTTTTATAGTATATACTAGTCAGTTTTATAGTATATACTAGTCAGTTTTATAGTATATACTAGTCAGTTTTATAGTATATACTAGTCAGTTAGTTTTATCGGAAGAATTCCAGGACCTTGAGTGAGGTTGATTATTTCAGTTTGCTTCGTAAGCAAGGCGACTAATAAATTGAGTAGTTCAGGGGTTCAGGTTCCGTCTGAAACAGGACGATCTATATTTATGTATCTTCTAAGCCGCTTGATAAGATTGGGACGAAGTTTAAAAGAGTTTTTATTTATAGTTGCTAATTTAGTTTGTTTTGAATAATTTCCTTTTTACTTCCTTGTACGCAGTGAAGGAAGTATTCTAGTCGCGAAAATTTTCGGTTTTCAGATTTCAACGGAAATATCCATTTTGACCATCCCTGAATCCATTTTGACTAGTTTCGTCGTGATGTTTGTACGTAGGTTCGTTCGTTCGGATCTCTTATAACTCAAAAACGGCTAACCGTAGAAAGATAAAATTCTGTATTTAGGATTATTGTAAAATATAGTTGCGAACCTCTCTTTTTGGCCACTACATGATTACCGAAAGTGGTACTGTACTTGAAGGTCATCATTGATCTTGATCAAAAATTATATTAAAATCAAATGAAAATTTTTTCAAACTTGGTATATAAGACATATATTAATAAAAATAACATGCTAAATTTTGATTGAAATTGGGAAACCGGAAGTGGTGCTTAACCTGAAGATCATACTAAACTTTCATCAAAAATTATATTAAAATATAATGTAAAATATCTCAAATTCGGTAAATTAGACTTTGATATCAAAATAAATAATATGAAAGATTTTGATTGAAATTGAAGAGCCGAAAGGCGCACTTTACTTGAAGGTTATACTAAACATAGATCAAAAGGTGTATTGACATTTAATACAGAGATCAGATGGTTCGGTGATAAAGGCTATGAACGCAATTTTTTTCCACTCTAATTCAATAATTTTATTACTTGTTTTTAATGTTAAAATTGAGTGTAAAATACTTTTTTTTTCTCTACATTTTTTATGATCTGAAGAAGTCTGCAGCAGAAGAATAAGGTATAAGTTAAGCGGGTTCTTCAGCTTAAAATGTTGAAACCGTCGATTTGCAATACTGTTTCTAGGTGACATAGACAGTTCTAATGTTATCAAGAAACACGAAGAAATCTCTGGGTAGCTTGTTACCAACTGAAAGAAAACGACATATAATAACGGTATGAAACTTCAAGAAACAAGAGCTTGTGTGTGTGTGTGTGTGTGTGTGTGTGTGTGTGTGTGTGTGTGTGTGTGTGTGTGTGTGTGTGTGTGTGTGTGTGTGTGTCTGTATGTGTCAATAGATAGACGTCGCGACGCCAATTGTCTTTTTTGAATTACTACCATCTTCGGAAACTAGTAACCGAATTTCACCATCGAGTATTTCTATATGTTCTCTGGTTTTGTTAAGTGTGTTAGTTCTGCCTTCTTTTTCCTTTTCTATTATTTAACGGATGGCTTTATGAATTAATTGTTTCTCGTCATGGTATTCTTCTACCTTTGGTTCTAGTATTAAGCATTGAGTTTGTTAGTTAGTTTACATATCGAAAGTTATTTCATTAGGAGTTAGTTTCAAATTGTTTATTATAGAGTTATCAAAGGCTATTAGTCCGAATCGTGATAGTTTATAAATTGAATGTTCTTTCTCTCATGATCTCTATTAAACTGGAATGTGCTTTGTTGATTTGTCCGTTAGAATCTAAACGATTCGGACTTGTAGCGTATGATAACTCACAACGCTTCACATTTCCTCTCTATCTTCATAAATGGCCGAATTATGGGCTTATAAAGTAACTAATGGGTCGCCATTTTGAAACGAAACGACAGATGGTAATGTCGAGCTCCGAGAATCATTATGGGGTGACCAGTGATTTCGTTGCCAAATCTCGAGAAAATTGGCAAAGTAATCTCGGAAAAAAGCGGCGGGCGGCGGGCGGACGGATTTTTTTTATTCGATATTTGGATTCTGCGTATCTTGAAACGTTTAACCTCCAATTTTAGGAGAGGGAGAGGTAAAAATTTTTTTTTCTTGAGCGATTACAAAAGTACATAATTGAAAATAATAAACCAAAAGTTATTACGATTTTTTGGGGGAAAGTAAACATTGATGTACTTAGGGACAAAAACAAATGTTGTACCAGAGGAAAGTGACTTTCTGTGTCCCTTGGTATAATATGATCCCACAGTTAAATTCCCAAAAAATTACCCCAAGGAAAGATAGCAATAAAAGGCAGCTAATGTTTGACTACAGTTGATGTTAGTTATAAATAGAAAGTAAGAAATTAAGAAGATGGGTGAAGCCAAGAATAGAAACTTAATGTGTTAGTAAAAAACTTGCATTAAGGCTAAATGTTCGAAAATAATGAATTTACATTTGACAATCTTGCTTGAGTGATGTGGATGTTGCTGAAGATGAATTCAGATGAAGAAGATCTCACCAGGGCCCATGAATTGGAGTGAGGAGAAAAAAGTCAGTAATAACTTACTTGGTTCTAGCAGTTTTTATAAATGTACCTCAAATATAGGACTTCCATTGCCCTCCCCTCACTCACTCACAGCTTTTGTATTGACAGCGCCCAACACACAACATTACCTATGAAAAAACTAATTTCCCTTATTAACAAAAACTATTTGAAATAACATGCCTCGAAGCAAGACAAGGGTAAAAAGGGCTTTACTGGCAGCAAATACTGGCTGAGAGAGGATCTTAGCAAGTTGACAAATTACCTCGGCAGAATGCGGCAGCAATGTCGCTATTATCATAATGTCACTATCGCATGCATTAGTGCTGCAGAAAACTTAAGTCCACCGCTATTCATTTCCTCTCTCCTCTGAGTTCATTTTAAAGACTGCATGCTGAAAGATACTCCACCCGGCTCTATAAGAAAGGCAACTGTGAGTGGTTGGTCGAATGAGAATATTTTCCTGTTATTTGGAACATTTTATAGCAAAGGTAAACCCCACCTTAAAGCGCTCATGGCAGACCCACATCAAAGTGAAAAGAAAACAACCGAACAAACGATTTGGACTATTACTAGGTTACTTGACAGGTGCTTCAAATTATCCTTAACTGACAGACTTACAATCTACAAAGTACTAATTAAATCTTTATGAACCAATAGGATACAGCTATGGGGCTCTGCCGAAACTTCAAACATTCAAGGAATTAAGTCGGTCTAGTCACAATCATTGAGAAAAATAGTGGAAGCAGCATTCTATCTCATAAATTACTTGATACACAAGGACTTGGATATTCTAACATTTTCAGATGCTGCCACAGAATATTACAAAAATTTCCACAACAGTCTAACTTGCAACATGAATCCCTTAGCACAAATAATTACATCCACTGTGAGCCCGTACAACCCATTTCCAGAGGTAGTGGTCTAGAGACTTGAAAAGCTAACCGCTATACCAGGACGAGCGCAGATTTGCTTGTTGCAAAAATAATTTGCAGATTGCAAATTAAAAAAATAATAGGTTTGTAAAATAAAATTTTATTTTTTATAATGTTATTTTAATTAAATAAAAATTGTAGTTAATAACTGTTTTTCTTTCAAAATCCTTAAAATGAGTTTTTTTTTGTTCTTTTCAGGAATAACCACTGGCATAACATCACTTGTCCGTAGCAACTTGTTGTTCCCAGGGACAACTTTTTTTTTTTAATTTATTTTTACCAAAACCTAAATAAAGCATTTACACATTTACCATGGTATGGAACTAGTACGTAAAGATTAATTAGACTTTTTGAAATAATTTGAAATTATTTGAAATATTTTGAACATTGAGCTAACCCTAATTTTAAAAAAAACACTCATCAAAAAAGTGTCCCTTGGGTGTATACTTTCCCCTGCCTATTATTTCCATAAATAATTGATAAGTAGTTACATTAATTTTTTAACTCAAAGCATTGAATTTAATATTTCCAGTATTTGGACCAATAAAATATGATAACTATCAAAGAATGGATGAATAATAAGACAATACTAATAACAGGAGGTGCAGGTTTCTTAGGAAAAGTTTTGACTGAAAAGTTGTTAAGAGCCTGTCCAGGTTTGAAAAGAATTTATCTCATTATAAGATCAAAAGGCGGGAAAACTCCTAAGGAAAGATGGGCCAATATTATAAAAGATGAGGTAAAGTTAATGTTTAAGACTGAATCTTAAAAAAAAAAAAAAAAAAAAAAAAAAAAAAAAAAAAAAATTTAATGCAGCAGATTGCTTAGAATCACCCTTGACCCAATATACATTCCAGGCGTATGCTTTAGTATTGCGAAGTAATTTATTTATTATTTTTTTTTTTTGCAATTGTCATTACATTTTTGGATTTGTAATAACCTCAAACAGGATTTTTATACATAAAAAAATTTATATTTTGACATGAATAATTATATTAATAATAGCTATTATTGTAAATGGGTCATTCTTATGAAACTTGTCAAATTCGCATCTTTTGACTTTGAGGCTGTTTTTATATGCCTCTAATTATAATAGAGTTTGTCCCCATTTTTGTGTATATTATTGTTACTACCATTTGTAAATAGTGAATGGCCAAAATATTTTAATTTCATATAAATTTTAAAATTCTCAAGTATGATACTGTCCACACCCTGATTCACTAAAACATTCATTTGCATGTACTGATGAAAAAAAAAATGCAAGCTCAAATTCAAAGTAGTAATTAGAAGGTACAAGTGTGCTATTTTGAAAAAATAAATGACATTTAAATTTTTAAAATTTCCAATGGTTAGGAGGTCATCAAGAAGTTATGTCTCTGGATTATGGTAAAAGCGAGTGCTCAATTATGTTACTACTATTATTTCAGAAAATATTCGTTTCCTAAAGTGGTAACCCCGAACTCCTCTGACCTTGGACTATGCGATGTCGGATTTTGTAGTAGTTATACCCTGGAATCCCAATAATTTGCGTCAAAATTGAACCTACAACTGAAATAGTGGTGAGCATTTTAATTCATCCTCAAGCATCTTACCATATTTTTATCATTCTTTGTTAATTTCTATATTTGTTAAGCGGCTACGATTAAAAGCCCTATTGATCAAGTTTACAAAAATAAAATATTTTTGATTTTTTCTTAGTACAAGCTTATACAATTTATTTTTAAAGTTGATTTTTTAATTATGTTAGCACTGTAAAAGTAACATACTTGAGAAGTTGGTTGCATACTAATTAATCCTAAACTTGATAATGTGTCACACATGACAATTCTTTTATTCACATATTTTCATGATACCGTTCTATTATTCACATTTTCTCCCAAGTTTAGGGATAAATATTTTTTTTAATTTTGTTTGTAAAAAATATTAAATTTAATAAAGAAATTGTAAAAATATTTTTTAAGTAATAAAAAAAAATTCATAAAAATGTATCGCCAAATTTAGGTACATATATTTTTAAATGATTCTTTTTTTTTTTTTTTTGAAAAAATATTTAGTGATGTATACCTATTTAAAAAATAAAATACTAATTTTTTTTTTAAATTTGCAAAGATTATTATTTTTTTTTTTAATTCATAACAATGTTCTGCTAAATTTAAGGAATGTTTGTTTAGAATCATTTATAAATGATTTTTTTTGTAAAAAAAGAATATAAAATTTAAAAACGATTTTGTAAAGAATATTTTTTTTGTTTTATTCAGAAAGATGTTCTGCCAAGTTTAGAGTTAACATACATTTTTTTTTCGAAATTTATAAATTACAAAGCGAAATTATAAAATCAAATATATATTATTAAAATCAAAGTTTATATTTCTGACAACATCGAAATATAATTATCTTCAATTTTCATTTATTTGTCATTAAAAATATATATATAAAAGTCAGTTTTTCAGTAATTTCCTCCGAATATTGATGTTCCTCAGGAATGTTACAAAGTATCATATTTCAGTAATATTTTATTTTTCTGCAAAACTGTGGAATGAAATTAGTCAAAAAATAGAATAGTTTTTTTTCCGCACACTATAACGATAACTGCAATAATAATGCAGAATTGATTAAGCTGGTAGTTGTCATGCAGCAACACAAAATTTGCTGGCGCATGTCCAGTGATTATAACAGGCAAGAGATTACAAGTACTAAGCGAAGGTAAATTTGCTTAAATCAGGATATTTGAATATTAAATGAATGATACTAAAGAATCGCTTTATGTTTTTATAACAAATAGGGTAAAAAAAAAACTTTTTTTCTGTACAGACTGCAAATTTAGATTAAGTAACATGCTTGAGCTAATAACAAAAAGACTACTTGTAGATTTGTATATTAACAACAATATGCAATAGTGATATTCTATGCATTTTTATTCTTCTTATATTACATGTATTTTCACTTATCCACAATTATTTCCAGGTTTCGGAGTTGTTTTCCCATCTTCAGAATTACTTTCTAAAAAACTAACAATATAACAAAATAAAAACCATATTGCGTCCACATATCAACAATAATAATCACATTTTTTTATATATAACAACATACAACCACATCTATATATATTTATTGTCCAAAGGTACTCCACATTACATTAATAATTATTTTACCTTTTAGTCTGCTAATCAGCTCATACTTGTTATATCAGTTGTGAAATGATCTTATTAGACTATGTACTCATGATAAGCTCACTGTTATAATCAACTTACCTACCAAATAAACAATAACGTACCACATATTACATGTCTAAATTTACTAATTAATGTATTAAAAATATTTTTGTATTCTACTAATTTATATATTTTGTATTTTATTATTCTATCCCAACCAGTTATCATTATTAATTTAATTTTACTATTATGACTTATATTATTTTTGTTTCATTTATATCTTATTAATTATATGTGCATAATGGGTGCCAAGTGTTTTTATATCCGTTTTATAATTTACTGTTATTTTATCGTTATATATATA
This sequence comes from Rhaphigaster nebulosa, assembly GCA_948150685.1. Classification (NCBI taxonomy): domain Eukaryota; kingdom Metazoa; phylum Arthropoda; class Insecta; order Hemiptera; family Pentatomidae; genus Rhaphigaster; species Rhaphigaster nebulosa. The sequence continues at coordinate 240,951 of OX411309.1, forward strand.
TATATATATATATATATATACATACATATATTTCTATTTCTTGTTTTGTTCTCAATATCTAATATTTTGTTTCTTTAAATTTGAATTTATGTTGTTGTGCCATAAATATAGCCAAAGCTGTTGTATTAATATTTTTAGTATTTTTGCAATTGGAAATGTGTCCTTATATATTTGTTTTTAGTTTTTTTGAAGTTTCCACAATGTAAACTCTTTCACAATGTCCATAGTCCAATTGGTAAATAACATTTTGTTTGTCTAACTGGTCTATGCTTTCTTTCATAATACTAATATAAAATTCTAATTTATTATTATTGTAAAGATCTAATCCTAAATTGAAATGGTCATATTCTTTAAAAATCTTTTTTATGTTATCTGTCAATCCAGGAATATACACTAATTTGTGAAATATCTTTATATCATTGTTTCTATTTTGCCTCTTACATTCATTGCTATTATTCTCTACATTTACATTATGTTTGAAGAATTGGGTTATGAGTCTTTGTTTAGTTTTGAAGGAGTTTTTGGTTTTATTTATAGTTTTTCCATTATTCTCTCTTTGTGGGTTGTTTATTATATTATAATTTTTTTTTCGGGTAATTTTTTATTTATTTCATTATACCACAATTTATTGATTATTTTTATTGGATATAATTTTTTTTTTTTTATTTTGTACATAATTTTTATTCCTTCTATAAAGGTTTTTTGTCTTTAATCATTGTATGATCCTTTATCTCTTCCCAATTATCTTCAAGGATTTTCAAGCAATCATCTATTGGAATGCGAAAAGTAAAAACTGATTGAATATCGAGACTTATAATTTCATAATCATCTTTGTTTAATACAATTTTATTAAACAGTTTCTTTCATTTCCAATGCATTTTTGACATAAGTATTATTATTATTTAAAATAGAGGGAGTTATTGTTGACCGTATATTTATGTTTAAAGGAAGAAGTTGGTCCGGGGGGTGCGGTCAAAGAATCACACTACCATAAGCGAACTTATATATTTTGTGCCGACGTTTCGGCCTAAGTTTTGGGCCATCTTCAGGGCAGAGAGGCGTGTGGTCGAGAGAGCCAACAGTTGGCGCTCAAACTTAAGATGGCCCAAAACTTAGGCCGAAACGTCGGCACAAAATATATAAGTTCGCTTATGGTAGTGTGGGAGCGGAGTAGCTCAGTGGTAAGGCACTAAGTTACAATGCTCCCGGTCCCGGGTTCGAGACCGGCTGTGGCAGATAATTATTTATTCTGTTATCAGCCGTGGATCGACCCTGTGGGATCGGGAGACCCTCCTGGGGACCACCCAGCACCTCTATCAAATGGGTACCCTTAATTGGGGGAAAAGCCTGGCGGTCGAGCGTGATCTCGGCCAAATCACCTCCTTGCACAACCGTTGGCCTAGAGACAGTACGGTCCTTAACAAGTACTGAACCCAAGACCCTCCATGGGTTGTAGTGGTACAGGTTTTTTTTTTTTTTTTTTTTTTTTTTTTTTATGGTAGTGTAATTCTTTGACCGCACCCCCCCCCGACCAACTTCTCCCTTTAAATATTATTATTTAAGTTATTTAATATGGGATTTAATAATTTGGATAAGGCATCACAAGGACCATTAATATTGTTTATAATTGGTCTTAAAGTGTTAGTCTCTTTATGCAGTTAATTTTAGACCATGAATTCTAGGTGTGGTACAATCTGAGGCTATTAATTTATTTTTCATATATTTATCTATATATTCCAATTTATGAATTTTTTGTGCATATTTATTAATTTTGTCGGTAAGTTCTGTCATGGGGTTATTTCTTACAATCCTATAAGTGTTTTTATCACTAAGGAGATTTTCCATTTTATCATAGTAATCCTTTTAATTCAATAAACAATATTACTATGTTTTTATTTTTGTCGGATTTAATCACAATAATATCCTTATTGGATTTTAACAATTATTTGAAATGTTAAAAAACATTTATTAATTTGTATATTTAGAGGGGAATTTTTTTTTATTATAATTATTTTTATCAGATATACAATTATTTATTAAAGAACATATTTTATTTCTTATTGTGTTTATATTATTGTCTGATGTTTGTATATTTTCAAATATGTTTTCTAAATCAGTTACTGATTTTATTATACCATTATCTTTATTCTGAAAATTAAAGGTAAAGTTATCTCTTAATGACAAAGCATTTAATATATTATTCAGTATAATTATTTTGGTTTTATTCTCAGCTCTATTTTTTATTTTGTATAAATTAATGTATTTCTTAAGTAAGTCATTTATATTCTTATTATTAAAATGGGTATTAATTAACTGATATTCGTTTTGTACATTATTTCCACTAAGAAATGTACAATTATTGTAAGTGTTAGCGTTAAAAGTTTTGGGAATTTCTAGTTTATTGATTTTAGGATATTTAATAATTCTATTAAACTTTTTATCCATTTTTATTTTCATGATAACTGCACTGTTATCGTTAAATTCATTTATACAGTTAAAAATTATCTTATTTAGATTATCAGATGCATATTTATAATAAGTATGCACCTTTTTAATTATTTGATTTATTTTAATTTTTATCTGCAATTAAAAATTGCAAGAACATTGAAGAGATGGCCAATGAGAATGAAAATAGGAAGTTTTACAGGAAAATAGGGGCCATCAAGAAAGATTCCTCGCCTATGAATAATTGGGTGCAAAGCAAGGAAGGTCTACTGCTAACTTCAAATAAAGTGGTTCTTAAGAGGAATATGGGAGGAACACTTCCAAGAATTATTGACAGGTGACTTAGGCAATGTCAATCGAACGGCAGTGATCCCACATAGTGAGATGAAAGAAGCAATACCACCAACACTGGAAGAATTGGAAGAAGTGATTGGTAAACTGAAGAGAAACAAATCACCTGGGATGGACAATTGTAATGCCGAATTCTATTTTTGCGGCATTACTATATAACCGACTTGTACCATATTATGAAAGGAAGGTTGGCGAATACCAGTTGAAGAATACCAGCGGTTTTTGAAGAGATAGATCAACTGCAGACAAAATCGTCGCACTCCGGTAGATTGGTGAAAAGATGTGGGAATACAATACAGTTACATGATGATTATTTGTTGATTTCAGAGATGCATATGATATGACCTACAGATCCATGGCTTATGAGGCCAAGGAAGAAGCAAAGATGCCTCCCAACTAATAGTTTTAACAAAGATGACAAAGAGGCACACCAATTGCCAAGTAAGAGTGAACGGAGAGTTGTCAAGACCCTTGGAAATAAGGAATGGACTGAGACAAGAAGCTCTGGCCCCTTTGCTGTTTAACTTAGTTCTTGATAAGGCTGTGAAGAAAGTAGGGATAGAGGGTTACAGCACGATTATAAATAAATCACTGCAATTAATGGTCTATGCAGATGACGTAGTGATTTTGGTAAGAAGTAGGCAGCTAATCGAAGAGGCATATGATACCCTGAAAAGGGAGGCAGGAAGAGCTGGCCTCAAAATAAATGTCAGTAAAACCAAGCAGATGATCATTGAGAGAATGAGGCAGCAACACCCACCATTCGACAACTTAGGTGGAGAAAAAATCTAATTAGTGCCAGCATTTCCGTACTTGGGATCACTAATGACCAATGAAGCTAATGAAGCACAAGAGATTAAAAGAAGGATTCTGGCAGGAAATAGAACATATTATGCTCTTTGGCACCTAATAAGAAGTAACCTGATCTCTCACAAAAATAAAATTCGGATATCTAAAACGATAATCAGACATGTAGTTAGTTACGGCGGTGAATGTTGTGTATTAAACAAGGTAACCTGTGACAGGCTTGACCGGTTCAAAAGGAGGAAATGTTTGGTGGAGTATTTGAGAATGGAGTGTGGCGAAGCAGAAAGAATAAAGAATTATGTGATATTTGCAACATGGTCATGCCAACTGAATAAGTGAAGAGAGACAGGTGAAGAAGGTATACAAGCGAAAGATTTCACCACTAAAGCAGAGGGCCGACCAAGAGCATGATGAGCATCTGTTTGGTGGAGGACAGAGCACTGTGGAAGATGTTGAAGCAGGCGAAGGACCACTTCGGTCTGTAGTGCCAGGAGAAGAAGAAGATTTTCAGTGTAGTCATGTTGGTTTTATTCTCAACTTTATTTTTTATTTTGTATAAATTATTTTATTTATTAAGTATGTCATTCATATTGTAATTGTTAAAATGGCTATTAATTAACTGATATTCGTTTTGCACATTATTTCCACTAAGAGATGTACAATTATTGTAAGTGTCAATGTTAAACATTTTGGGAATTTCTAGTTTATTGATTTTAGTATATTTAATAATTCTATTAAACTTTTTATCCATAACTACACTATTATTGTTAAATTCATTTATGTAGGTTATTGGTTTATGTAGTTAAAATTATCTTATTTGGATTATCAGATGCATATTTAAAATAAGTATGCACTTTTTTAATCATTTGATTTATTTTAATTTTTATCTCGTTTAATATCCAATATGTTTGTTTGATTTCAAGATTAACTATTTTTGTACAAAGAAATCTGTCAAATTATTGTTTATTAAAAATTGGTTGCAAAAGAGATTGCCCAATTGTTGCAATTTAAAATAAATGTGAGATGGTATTTTGTTATTGTTTAAGGTAATAAATTTTAGATTTACAAGTATAATATTATGTAATTTACATGTACTCTTACTTTCACTATTGCTAATTGTTGTTAAGAAATATTTAACTTCCTAAAGTGCTTTGAAAAAAAAAAAAAAGATTTGTATATTTTTTTCCATACTATCATTTTTTGAAGCCATTGAATTTTATTGGATACTTAATTGAAATATGTTTTGAAATAAATATACACATAAATCAAATTACTTAAATTGAACTTAGCGAGATTGTACAGTTCTTGAAACTTTAGCTTGATAAGTCTGATGAGAATGATCCTAATATGTTTCTGTTATATTTTCAATGATTAATATTTTTAGAAGTGTACGATTAGTTTGATTGATGACAATAATAATCCTCACCATTGCAAGAAATCTACGTGTAGGAGTGATGGGAAATCATTTGCGTAACCATGTCCCCCATAAATTCTTTGCCATATGCCGACAATGAGAAAATATATTTTTTTTTAGTGATAGAAGTTCTAAATTACCTATAACCTAACCTAGTAAAGCACATTAGTGGGGGGAGGGGGTATATGTAGGGCTAAATAAAGATATGGAACATTCAGAACCAATTTAAAGTTTGAAATTCCTATGTCAAGGTAACATGTTTTAAAACGTAAAAACCTACCATTCAAAAAAGTCATAAGCTCAAAAAGATAAAAACCATCATGAATAGTGTAGCTTAGAGTTTCCTCTACTTGAATAAACAGTGAAAAGGATTCTTTTTCCTAATCAAGGGGTAATATATATATATATATATATATATATATATATTATCTTCAATAACATACATAAACAAAAGTAATATAAAAATTTCAATTTAATTTTTTTTAAATATTAACAATTGAAGAACTCGCAAAAATGATATTGATCCTCATAGCAGATATGTTAGAGAACGAACACAAAAAAATTGAGGAAGATATATTGCTTTTCATTTTTTCTAAAAATAATTGTTAGAGGAGCAAATTTGACCCAGCAAAAGTCTGATGAGAACGACCCAAATATAAATTTTTTTATGAATTAATTACATGTTTATATTTAGCAATAGATTTATATTTGAAATTTGTTATGTTTTATAATTGGTTGTCCAGCATTTTGGCTCTAGAAGACAGAGAACTTAAAAATGGCCTATTATCCCAAAATGTTTGAAATTTATTGAATAAATGCAAGAAGTATATCAGGTTTGATATTTATTATTGAAAGAAAACAATAATTACAAAAAATAAGTTGTTTGGTAATAAATAAGTATAAGTATAATATTAGCATCTTTCACCTAAGTATCATTTATGTATTAATTAAAACTTTTAGTTATTTGAGAAGCTGTTTGACAATACACCAGATATAATTGATCAAAAAGTTACTGTTTTGGATGGAGATATGTCATTGATCGATTTAGGGCTATCTCCAGCAACTATTGAGGTATGGATTATTTATATTTTTAGGATAAAATGTTAAAAATTAAATGTGACTACAGTTTATTATTTATTTTTTTCATAGGAGTTGAAAAATACTGTGAATATAATTTTCAATTCAGCAGCTACAATCCGATTCAATGATCCACTTCATAAAGCATTTCTCACAAACACGAGAGGGACACTAGAAATGTGTAAATTAGCCTCAAAAATGAAAAATCTGGAAGTTAGTAAAATATTTTAAATGTAAATAATATATTTAAACCTTATACAACTTTCCCAACAATATGCATTCTTTTTTCCAGATTTTTGTTCATGTATCAACAGCATATTGCAACCATAATTTGCAGAAAAGTTATTACGAAGAAAAGATATATGAACCATGTCAGGATTGGAGAACGATACTGAAGCTAATAGAATCAGAAGATCCAGCAGTTGTGAACACTATCTCTTACAAGTAAATCTAAAAAATAATTACTATAAACTGACAACAATTTGTAAGCCAAAATCTTAGCTATATAGTATTTGATATCTTTTGATTATAGAATTATACAGGATCATCCAAACACCTATACATTTACAAAATCATTAAGCGAAAAAATAGTGGAAGAATATTCTTGTAAATTTCCAGCAGTCATTGCGAGACCTTCAATTGGTAAGCATTTTATTAAAAGAATATAATAAATTTTATAAAACTTATCTGTTTTATTTATGAGGCCAATAATCATTGTGAGGGTATTATATCATAGTTTCGGAAATCAGGTTCCTTTGGAGAAACTCCATATAATTTATTACTTGAACTGACTGGTCTTGAAAAACTTTAATGCGAAGATTTAATTGTGATATTATTTTCATTCACAAACTCCTCCCTAATATTGTAGATTGTCCTGATCTTCTCCAATGTTTCTACATCCATGTTCCTTCCCATCAATCTAGGCAAATTTGACATTTTCTAAAATCTCTTACAAAAGGAATTATATTAGTTGTACCAAGAATGATGCATAATGTTATCTCATTAGCAGATGATATAGACTTTTTTCATTTTAGTTTATCTCAACTAAAAAATAAATTGTACAAAACCTTGACAGAATTTGTTAACTGTTAAATTATTGTATTATTGTTTCTTATATTAAATGTTATTATGCAATTTGTTCCTTATATTTTATTTTATTATTATTCTTATCTTATGGATACTTTTACTGTTGCAATATTCAATAATATTATATGATTTATTTATCAAGAACTTTAACATAGTTACTTTTTGCTTGTTTTTATTTGTATCCATACATTTCTTATATATTAAGTATTATTATATTTACTTTAATTAAGTACAAAATATACTATATGATAAATATTACATTATATTAATTATTATATTTTAAATGAAATTTGTTTACTTGTAATTTATATCCTTACTTTTTATTCTGTGTAACTGGGTTTATCCCGTATAAATAAATAAAAAGTATGATACAGACAAAGGGCACACAGCAAAAAATTTAAAGTCTGTAAAAATTTAGGGCACACAGGTTGACAAAGGCTTCTCTTTGGGAACGCTCAGATCCAGCAATAACGTTGACATTCAACCAGTTGATTGAAGATGGCCTCATCAACCTAGATTTGGGATTCCTTAGTGGCCATTTCTTCTACTAAGTTAAATAAACAGATAAGCCAGTGCATCCTTCTGTCTTGTGCCAGCTTCTGTCTTGTACTCTTCAGAAAGAACTTGGTATGTTTGCACCACACATTTGGTGCTTCATATGGTCTTTTTCACCAGCCAGATCAGCTTCCTAGACATAGGTTTCTTCCTGTCAACATTATCATAAGCTCCCTTAAGGTCAACAAAAAGTTGATGCATAACCATTAGTTACTCGAGGCTCTTCTCCAATGTCATTCTCAGGAAAAAAATTGGTCTATGGTGGAGCGAATCCTTTTGATGCCAGCCTGTTAGCTACCCAGTGTCTAAGCTTATGAAGTATTCTCCCAAAAAATCTTGTAGACATTTGATAGAAGTGAGATATCTCCGTAATTCCCAAACTCAGTCACATAAATTTTTTTATATACTGGGAGGATAATAGCTTTGTCCAGGATATTTCAGTCTTCAGGCATCCTTTCTTCTATCCAGGTAGAGAAAACGAGGTCATATTACTTGACCTTTTGTATTACCTTGCCAACGTATCTATGTAGCTCTGCTAGTATTCCATCTTTATTGTTTTTCAAGTTCTGCAGAGCTTCTCCAAACTCTTCTGGATCAGGAGGTTGCACAACCTCATCATTGATGGCCTTTTCCCCTTTGCTATCTCTTCTTGATCTCCTGGTCAGTAGGCTGTGATAGTATTAGGTCCACCTCTTCAAAATATTCTTTTGGGTGGGTGGAACACCATCTCATGATCTGCTGGAAGTAGATCTTGGGACTATGTCCTTATTGGTTATTTATTAAGATTTCAAAGTTTTTCTACTGTTGGCAGAAGTTATTAACCTGTGATCACATTGCTCCATTGTAGCGATGAAACATCAATGTAAGGAACAATAAACAATTAAAACAAGAATGAAAAAAAAGTATTACTTTATTAAAATATATTCCATTTGGCTTCAAGATAACATACAAGCTTTGTATCCCCTACAGTGCTAGATGTGTGATGGTGCGATCACCAGAGATAAGAAGAATAATCTGAGTTGCAGTAAATGTCAGGTTATTTTTCACAATAAGTGCTGCGATCTACATGATAAAGATATAGAGGCGCTTTAGGCTAAAAAAAAAAATCAAAAAGAAAAGGATCATCAAGGAAATAAGACTGGCTGAACCAGTGAAAACCCATCTACTCCGAACTAAGATCTCCTTCGGATATACTAGCAGTTGTGAATCGACTCGGCGCCCATTTGAACGAAGACATAAAAAGTCTGAAACATCTCTAGAAAAATACGGGAACTCAATTTTGAGTTAAATGAGAGACTTTCCAAAATAGAAAGCCACCTTGAGAGCAAGTCCAAGCATTTAGAGGACCTCTCTATCGAAAACAAGACCCTAAAACATCGAGTAGAAGAACTCGAAGTTTGACTAAATAAGGCGGAGCAAGGGCTCCTTCGCAGGTCAGCGGAGATTCTAGGCATTCCAGTGCGCGTGGGGGGAGACTACCGCGACCCTGGTGACCAATGTAGGGGCAGGCATCGGGATTAAGATTTGCGTGGAGGACCTAGATATGGTGGAACGTTGAAGACCGATAAAAGATGGCCTGTGATCGCTCGCATTCAGTCTGTGTGGGACGAGCTTGTTCAGAGAAGGAAGACAAAGCTAGACTTTTCCACTCGGGATATTAGTGCCAGAAGAATGACTCCCACTGGATATATATTGGGGAAATGTCTCCTGCAAACAGACACATGTACTGGCTCACCCGGCAGAAGAGATCTGCAGGTAAATTAAAGTACGCGTGGTTCACGGATGGCAGAGTGGACTGCCGGAAGGATGATGGCCACCCAGACCGTTCTAAGGACCTCAACGTCTTTTGCTGACTTCTTGGTTCTCCTCAAATCACCGGTCACAGTTGGCATATCCCAAAGGTCTCCAACTCTAATACTATGTGTTATGGTTACGTACATATTTATTTTTTCTTTATTTTAATGTATTTAATTTTCTCATTTTCCTCTGCTTTTCGTAATACGCTATCTTTTGTTATTTTATTTGTATTTTTTTATTATTCTATTTGTAATTATTTATTTTCTTTCATATTATATTCATTATATGATTTTAAATACAGCGTGTTCTCACCAATTACTGTAGACTTACCCATCTCCTCTCCATCATGTCTACTGTCCTAACCATTAGTCACCTTTATTCCCAGCCCTATCTGCTCATTCTGACTAATTCCTACAATATTTCACCTAAAACTTTTACCATATCATTGCAGTTTCTGAAACATGGCTAAAGTCCTTCATTCCTTCTTCTTCTGTTTCCCTTCCTGACTAATCCTTTATCCGCCATGACCGGATTGATCGAACTGGTGGAGGTGTAGGACTTTATATCCATAATAGTCTGAAATCCCAAACTCTAGATGTTTCATCTCCATCCGACTATCCGCTCAAAGAATTCCTTCTTGTTGAAATTTTCTTCAACGGCCATCCTTTCCTATGTACTGCAGTATATCACCCTCCTTCAGTTCCTTTTAACTCATCTTTTGAATCTACCCTCTACAACTACGTTCCTTTCTAATACAATAATATTACAATCTATACAATATTACAATATAATAATATTACAATCTCTTTTCAGTTCCTATCTTCCCGATTCAATCCATCACTGTTCCCACCACCTTTATGCCGATGACTTCCAAATCTATTTATCCTTCTCTCCTTCTGAGTTATGAGTTGCATTTGGCATTATTTAGGAAGACCTAGATAGAATCCTCAGATCCAAAGCCACCTTCCCTAATTTATTCCAAAATGATCACTCCATCACTTTCAGCTCTTGTGTCAAAAACTTAGGTATTACTATTGACCAAACCCTTTCTTGGAAACCCCATATTGCCCAAATTTTCTGACAGTCAATAAGTTTCCTAAAATTATTTTATTGTTTCCGTCATCTTCTTCCACAACCCACCCATAAGCTCCTTGTATCTTCACTTGTTTTTCCACACTTTGACTATGGCTGCGGGATATACGGTGGTCTCTCGGTTATACTTGAGGACAGACTGAAGCGTATCATGAACTGCTTTTTAAGATTTGTATTTGGTACCTTCAGTTGATCTCATGTGTCACACCTTTACGGCGAGTCAAAGTGGCTCTTCCCCTTCGCTCTCTGACAATATTTTCTTGGATCTTTCCTGTACCGAACCATCAACTCCCAGCACACTTCCTGCAACTACAGCCTCCTACAATTCAAATCCTCTGTCCACTCACAGGAAACAAGATCACGCCTTTCTGACCTCTATATTCCTTCCCACAGAACCAAAACATTCTTACCCTCTCCATTGTCCTCTGGAATTCCCTCCCTTCTTCTTCTTTTTTCTCATACAAATTCCACCTTTTTCAACACCTCCTCACTTCCCAAAAATATGCTGTATATCATGAAATTTTATTTCAAGATCAATATCTTGATTAGTTGTAAATAATTGTTTTAATTATCATACAAAGTTTTAACTCTGTGAATTATTTCATTATTTTTATGTTGTTGAATGAATTTCTGTTTAGAAGTGAGATTTTGTTAAAATTATTTTTATTATTTTTTTTTACCAGAAGGATATTCTTTTTTTTTTTTCGTTACTTATATGTTTAAATTGAGATTATTGCAAATATTAATTGACCTTTATTAATGTAGTCTTTGGCCAAACATTTTTTCTGTTATCTTTTTTACTTATAGATGCTTGTTATTCTTAAGGGATCTAGTTCCAGAATAGAGTTTATTTTTAAAATTTTACTTATCCCCTCTAAAATAAAAGTTATAATTACAAACAATTATAAATTATAACGGAAGATCATAATTATTAGACTGCTCAGAGCTCAGAGTGGAAAACTAATGAATTCCAGCGATACTGGAAAATATTTCAAAGTTAATTTAGAGAGTATTGTGCAGTATAAAACAAAGTTTTTGTATAATACATAGTATAAAACAAAGTTTTATTTCTTAATCAGAATTGCTTTATTAGCCCAAGAAAAGTAAATGTGATATATGTACTTAAAGTTATTTGTTTATTGCAATCAAAATTTTTAATCTATTTTGAAATATTTTTATGTTAAATGCATAGAAAAAGTATGCAAAATTTTCTAAAACTATGTGTGTATATATATATATATATATATATATATATATATATATATATATATATATATATATATATATATATTATTACATTTTCTGTTAATAAGAACGTAAAAGCATGTTACTTTATTCATTACAACCTATTCAAATAAATGGTTTATAAAAACTGTTAAATAAAAACTTTTATTAATGAAGTTTGAAAATTACTGTATATGATAGTAAAAATTTAACTTTTATGTATATAAATATATATATATATATATATATATATATATATATATATATATATATATATATATATATATATATATATATATATATATATATATATGCATATAAAAGTAAAATTTTTACTTTAAATTATAAGAGTTAACTGTTTTATTCGGCCCCTAATTTTATATCATTTATGTAATTAATAAATAAATTGTATATTTATATATATTGATTTTATATATGCTTTTATTATTATATTTTGTCAAAAATCTGAGTATAATAAAGAATGGACTTGACAATCTGATTTCCTATATTCCTTGAAGATTATAGAATCTGATTTTACCGTATTAGTATTAAATTAAAAAAAAAAAAATATATATATATATATATATATATATATATATATATATATATATATATATATATATATATATAAAATACTTCAAAATTATTCTGATGAAATATTTCATTGAAAAATAAAATTATTTAATTTTGCTTGGTAAAGGATTATTTAATTAATTTTCCAGTGGTAGGGGTTCTCCAGGATCCAGTTCCTGGCTGGACAGACAATGTGAATGGTGTTTTAGGAGTGACAACAGCAGTGTGTAAAGGGGTCATGAGAGTTATAAAAGCTAGAAAAAACTGTGCTGTAGATTGTATTACAGTTGATATTGTTATAAATGCACTCATCATATGCGGTTGGGATAAAGCTACCAGGTATCTTTATTACTTTAATAAATAGACCTTAAAGTTCCAATCAATATAAGTTAGAAATTTTTTCAAGTGTAAAATTAAAGACTCAGGAGACATGCCGTGACCTCTTTATGTGTCCATGTGAGTATTTTTCTGTTTATTAGGCTCCAAGCTTCTTATTGTGATAAGTAAATAAATAGTACGATATCCTTTATGAATTTTTAAATATTTAAAAGAAAGAAAAGAAAAATAATTAATCAGATAGCAATATTAAAAAGATAACAGTGCTAGAAAAAATCTAATATTCATAATTTTCTTCTTTTAATTTTAAGTTCATGTGAAGTCCTAAAAATTAAAGTGAAATGAAAGCAATATTATATATTATTTTTTTGGATTTGTATTTAAAAAAGATACACCACTTTTCAAAAAAAAAAATATAATATTTGTTGCCTCAATATCAATTTCATCATAACCATAAATTAATTGGTGAGAATCTCCTCCTTTTCCTCTTCTCAGTCCAATCCTCTGATGACTTTACCCAAATATCATATAATATCCAAACTCCGCCAACCCAACTTAAAGCCATTACTTTCCACAACCTGGATACCCTCACTCATGAAAATATTCTACCTGATCTCGAAACTCTAGATTGGAATGGAGTATATTTCTATTTCTTTATAGCTTCTAAGTTGGATATCCTTAATTCAAATTTTCTCAACATTCTTAATACCTATGATCCTCTCAAAACCTTCATCACCAATCTGCACCTTGGATATTTCAGTGAAATTAAGAATCAATAGAAGAGGCGTGATATCCCATCAGCTTTATTATTTTTACTTGTCCTTAATATTTTCTAGCATCTTATTAATTTACTTAATTCCTTTCCTTATTAAGTTCCTCTAAACAGAAAGGCTTAGCTGCTCCATTATTCACACCTTAATTTTGATTAAAAATATATTACATATTATACTTTTCAAAAATATTAGGCTATTTTATAATTCATTAATTCTAATAATTTAAAATTGTTATTTTCAGTGAGAATAAGGCATTATCTATTTACAATTGTGCTTGTGTCGATTTTATGCAGCTCAGGTTAGCAGAATTACTAACGCAAGGACTAGATTTGAATGAAAAAGATTGTACTTATGATAATGATATTTGGTACCCGTTCCTATTATTAGCCACAAATGACTTTTATTTTCACATTCTCTTTTACTTTCTACACGTCTTACCAGCAATATTTATCGACTCTATTTTGTTTCTTATGAAAAAGAAAACAAGGTAATTTAGCTTTGGATGAATATTCTTTAAATAAAATAACCTTTATCACCTGCTTAGTATGTAAACCTTATGAGTAACAAACCTTCAGAAGCTAGTTATAAACTAAGTTCACAATAGATGCTCTGTTAAATAATTTTAAAATTTTCTGTTTCAATGTAATTTGAGTTTTTTTATTTTTTTGGAAAATATAAATTTATTTCTCATAAATATCGTTATCTTCACTATTTACTAGTTATTAGTTTATATTTATTAGTTATTCAAATTTGAAACAATGTTCTAAATGGTTTGGCATAAATATTATTTTAAATCTATATTGATTAGTTAACAGAATTGCAATTAGTATAATAAGATTTGATATAATTAAAATGCAGTTATTATCTAAACCTGGAGCACTTTAGATAAATTAAAAATTTGATGAATGCATTAACTGTTGTATGAATAGGAAAATTTGGCTTACCTGTAGTTGTCTGCTTATTTTGCAATTTTCAGATTAATTAAAATAAGCATAAAAATATATCAGGCTATTCAATCATTAGAAGCATTTATTGTGAAAGACATTATGTTCAACATTGAAAAATATAAAGCTCTGTGGAACAAACTAACAGATGAAGATGCTGAAATATTTTCTGTGAGGCCACCTTCTAATTTGAATTCAAGACAATTTATGTTAATTATGCACAAAGGAGTGAAAAAATATTTTTTAAAAGAAAATTTAGAAGATGATGAATACCATAGGCTAAAACTAAGGAGGTAATAACAGCAATTTTTTTTAGTTGAAACATTATAAGGTAACTATCATCGAGCTGAATTTTATTTTTTCAGATTTTATTACTTGGACCGATTAGTGAGAGGAATTCTAATCAGTGCATTATTTACATCAATATATAAATTAATAAACATAGCAATATACTGATATGTTTCATGGATTATAATAAAAATAATGTTTATTGTAATTAAAATAATACATGTTTAACAATGCGTTTATTTCATAATCATTTTCAAGAATTAGAAAAAAACCCATTAATTTCTTGCTAAGGTAAACAATAAAAATTTGTATGTAAAAGATCAGATTGTATCATTTAAGACATCAGATTTAAAAAAGATATTAATAAAATATGAGGGAACAATATAGCAACCTATGAATGAGTAAATTAGTTATTGATTTGTAATTATAAATAAAATCAGATAAATTAATTATTGACAGCAAAAACTCAAAAATAGAGACAAAAACTATAGAATATTATTATTAAAATAAGTATATCTTGAACTGCCTTGGAGTTATTTACTATCTCTACTTGGTTAGGCTTTTTTAGACTGTTGCTATGAGATGTGCTATCTCTTATCAGCATTTATGTGATCTTATCTTTTCCACTCCTGATATTGGCGAAACATTAGCTGATCATTTAGTGCCCTTTGAGAGCCATTGCACATATACTCGGCTGGCAGGTAACTGTTTAATAAGCCTATAAGCTCTTTATGGCAGGCGGAAAGTCACCAAGACTTCCAACTGAACTACTCGCCTGCCGGGCAATTTATTTGAGATTTGAGGGATAACATCGTTTTTATTTAAAATTTTCAATTTTTAAAATAAAACAAAATGTGCATGAACCACGGTTTTAAAGGAACTAAATAGTGAATTTGAGGGAATAGAAGCCAGTGATTTTTATCAATAAGATGTATGTTGTTTAAAAAAAAAAATGTTTTATTACTTATGATAAAAATACAAAATAAATGATACCATGATAAATGATATATTAATTAATTAATAATTTATTAATTAAATAAATTTGTTATAGTAACCAAAATTCAAGGATATATAATAGACCCCTCAAACTGTTCATTTTCAAAACAATCTGAATTTTTGTGTTTTTAGAACTGAAGATGAATGTATAACATTCGAAACTCGTTTTAAAAAAACAAAATTATAGAAGTGGCAAATAATTTATCAATCCCTAATTAGATTGATCCTTCTATACCATCATGCAGATGTCAACTGATCAAATCAATTGGTTCATTTTCAAGTGCCATCTACAAATTTCATTTTTTAAAATCATTTAAAAATTATCAAATTAAATACATTATGATTTACATAACAATGGATTTTACTACTACATTATTATATATCCTATAGCAATTAAAAAAGACTACTTCAGGAATTCCCAATTAATCAATTCCATAGATTTGGGCAATACTCGTATTACATTTGTGATTAGAGTAGTTTTCAAGAAAATCTACTTACACAGCGTTAGCAAAGTACAAAAAGTAACCAGAGTTTTAAGACCAGTTAATCGCTAATTTATTATTATTAATTACCTTTTACTTTTTATGTCCTAGAATTGGTAATTCGGAGTGAAAAAAATTGGTTTTAGCTAGTTGAATGGATAAATCATATTCATCTAATTTGAAAAGTACATTATTTGGAAGCAGGAATCAATCCGGAATTTTCTCGGCATTTTAATTTTTATAGTCAATATAGCATTTAGCGACCCGAATAAAGCATTTACCGGTCGCGTCAGGTTTCTTGGGTGCCATCCGTATTGGGCTATTGTAAGGTGAGTTACTTTCCCGTAGTTTAATAATGTTTATATTTCTCGGTCCTTATCTTCTTTAAACTGCTGAGCGTATCCATAATTTCTTGAGTAAGTGGATCTAACGGATCAAAATATTTTACCACAATTAACTTAACTTCGAGGTTTCATCATATTCCTAATCTTCAAGTATTTACTCCTTTGACTTTTGAGGGGTTAGATTTTAAGACTTTGCCACTCTGCGTGCCTCGCCTAGTGCGTTTGAAAGTGACGAATATGAAAATCATATTTTTTTCACATTCAATAGGGGGACTTACCAGTGCTAAAAAATTCAAAAAATTCTCTTGTCCTCTACGGTAATTACTAGCTTATATGCTTGTTATACATTACCCATTTTCAATTTGCGCTCCTCCAACCATCAAATGAGCAAAATTCAATTTTATCAAAAAATCAGATTGGTGCCTATGACTTTCGGGTCAGAAGGTACTATGGAACCCTTAGTATTTTTTTTTATTTATGATTTTAAATATTTAAAAAAAAAAAAAGTTTGCCCGGTTCCATATAACCAGCACCCATGGGGTTTCCATATATAAAACATCGCCATCTTGGATTTGATATGTACTCTAAAATAAATGGGAGATATAAGAACAGATTCAGGAATAAAAATCGCTACAATACATCCCTTTGAATCGATGTACAGTGCGGACACCTACCATTTTTTTGGTATTAGAACAAAAATTACAGTTTGAACTTGTCTTCTCGGAATCGATTAAATCGATTAAAAAAAAATAGAACTTTTCAATATGAATACACCGTAGCAATTGAACCAATAACCTGCCCTGCACATTAGCGCTCCTTAGCTAAAGATTGAGGCATATAATGTTAACTCTTACTCGCAAGATATTATGAGGTTCAATAATGCTCGTAGGGCTCCATATTACCACCACTTCCCCCTAATAATAAACTATTTTTTAAACGTTTTTCAAGAGGTTTTCTTTTACCCATAATTAAATCGTAGAACCGATCTACCTAATTCAGCACACCAAAAACAAAAATCTATTGTCATAAACGGAATATATTTTTTACGATTAATATTGGTTCCATGATGCTTTTCAATGAGAGAAACTTAAATCTGTTGTTGGTTTTGTAAAGAATAAAATTTTGTTATAACTATAATTTGCTATAAAGTTTGACCTTGTCGGGATCGCTTTGCGCAATTTTAGTTATGGATTGAAAAGAAGCGAAAGAGACGTTGGTGGATGCATAACATTTTTACGAAAGGTCCTTGTTACGTTTGTAGTAATATTATAACAACGATACTTTATATTTTTGGGCCGACCCTTCGATAAATATTTTTCTCTTGATATGATTTTATGATATGATTAACTACTTTCCACAAAGAAAGGGCCTTGATTGAAGAAAGGGAAATGATAGAAGGGGGATTGATAAATTGAAAAATAATAAATCGCCTGCTAATTGCGGAATTTTTTTAAAAAGGGCTGACAGGAATTGAATAATCGATTATACTTATTAATTGAGGATATATGGGACAAATAATGCATGCCAGCTGAGTGGAAAACGAGCTTGATCTACCCTATACATAAATAATGCATGCCAGCTGAGTGGAAAACTAGCTTGATCTACCCTATATACAAAAAGGGAGATAAACTAAATCTGCGAAAATATCGCTTTTAGGAGTTGCTTAAAACAAGATATTCACCAACATATTGGTTCTTAGGTTAAACGATTTCGCCGAGAATGTTTTGCAAGAATGCCAATGTGGATTCCGTTGTGTAAGGGGAACGATGGATCAGATCTTCGAAATCAGACAAATAATGGAAAAATGTTGGAAGTATAAAACTAACCTTCATATACTGTTTATAGACTACCACCGTGTTTTCGATAGTGTAAATAGAAATAACATGATACGAGCTCTACGAGAATTTAATATTCCAAGTAAGCTAATACGCTTGATATAGCGTATAGATGGCATCAATGCTAAAGTGTTTATCAATCGCTGCTGGAGTTACACAAGGAGACGCACTATCTGCTACGCTATTTAATCTTACACTACATAGTCTCATTAGGAAACTAAACTCCAACTGCATATATTGCATTCATCCACACAAATATGTGCACATGCTGACTATATCTGTTCAGTGTCAAGGAATAAACACTCGCTTATTGATGTATTTAAACTATTAAAAGCTGAAGTTGAATTAGTTGTTTAGAAGTGAATGAAAGCAAAACAAAGTATATGCATGTATGTTCAGAAAGTGATTCAAGAGCTAGAGATCTGTGTATCGAGGGATTCTACTTCGAAAATGTCAAATCATTCATACGAACCGGGCTTAACTGCAAAAATGAACTATTATCGGAAATGAATAAACGAATTATGGAAGGTAACCGAGCCTACTTCGCGAACTTAAAACTCTTCCGGTCATCGCTGCTGTCACGAGCAACAAAAATAAGATTGTACAAAACGTTAGTAAGACCAGTTGTGACATACTAGGCGGAAACATGGACCATTAGCACCTCCAAAATAAATGCTTTGGAAAATTGGTGAACCTGCTATACGGATCCGTGTGATATTGTCCGCTTTATACGAGCGAGAAGAATTGAGTGGTTAGGTCACGTTGCACGAATGGATGACTACAGAATACAAAAAAAAGGACTCTGCTTGGAACTGTGTATAGCACCACGAGGAGAGGAAGACCTCGGAGACGTTGGATTCAGGATCTGGAAAAGGACCTACAGGTTCTGGGTGAGAGGAACTGGAAGACGAAAGCGCTGTGCAGAGTAGACTGGAAGCCAAGGCCCACCTCGATCTGTAGTTATTATGATGTTAAGTTAAGTTAAGTTAAACAGGGAGACAGCCTTAGCCCACTCCTTTTTATTATTTTCATGGACGAGATATGGAAGGTCTGCAAAAGGAGAACGTAAAGTAGGATATTGCAAACGATTCCATAGTAGGATATTGCAACCTCATGCCAGTTCTGGTACAAGCGTTTATATATGCAGATGGGGTTTTTGCAAAACCAACATCAGATTCGAGTTCCTCTCATTGCAAAGCATCATAGAACCAATTTTAATCGTAAAAAAAATATATTGATTTCTTACGCTCGAACGTTTTAATATCTTTTTTCCGTTTGTGACAAAAGATTTTTGTTTTTGGTGTGCTGAATTAGGTAGATCGCTTCTACGATTTAATTATGGGTAAAAGAAAGCCTCTTGAAAAAATTCGAAACTTCATCCAAAACATCTGGTATGAAAAAAGTTGAAAAAATAGTTTATTATTAGGGGGAAGTGGTGGTAATATGGAGCCCTAGGAGCATTATTGAACCTCTTGATATCTTGCTAAACTTATTCCGATCGATAAAAGAAAAAACAATTACTCACCGGAATTACTGGGAAATCTCCGAACCCTAAACCGTACCATTTACCTACTAACACCTCACCTTTCTTCCATTACAGTAATTTCCATTACTAGTTCAGTGCAAGAACAAACAAATCTAATCTTTTCTGTTTGATATATAGTAATCTACTTAAAACCTGGTGAGCACCACATGTATTTGATCTCTTGTCTTAATTAAATTCATTATTCATAAATGTTTTATAATACTAATTTATATTACATTTAATTTAATATTTATAATAAAATCTTAAAATTGTATTTTAAATTGCTTATTTTTTAATTTTTGTGTGTTTTTAGAACTGAAGATGAATGATGAATGATGAATGAACATTTGAAACTAGTTTTCAATAAAAACAAATTAATAGAAGTGGCAAATAATTTATCAATCCCGCAATACATCCTAGTTCTTAGAATACAACCTATTTTAAAGAATCATTGAATAATAAGAATCATTATTTTCATGAAAAATAAGATTATTTATTTTACCTGATCGAGCGAAAATATGAGGACTACGTCTCTCTGACAGCACTTCTTCCACAGGTCTTCAAGCATGGTACATTAGCTTCTAGAACCAAAGAATAAATTAATAGCAATAACTGTAAATAAGTACAATAAGTTTTTAAAAAAAGTCAGTTAATATAAAAACTTTTGTCTATGTATTCGAAAAAATTATTGTTGATGATTTTGTTATTATTGAATAAAATGAATTTGGTACGCCTGTGCTATAATATATTCTTATATCTATCGGCGTTGTGCCGAATAATTAAGAATGGAGCTACATAAGGGATGTTTGGTGGCCTAGCATCAGAAGATTGACGACGGTAAGTAAATCAGTTGCTGCTAATTTTTCCCGAAAAATTGGTACGCCTGTGTTTATATATTCTTATACATTTAACAGTAGTCCATTAGGTTCCGAAAGGAGTAAGAGAGAGTTAATTTTTTCCGAAAATTTTTATATTAACTGAATTTTTTTTTTAAACTCATTAATATTCTTTAATTAATAACTCCTTTGCTTTATTATGCATCTTTGTATAGGTATATGTATGCATAACTTGAGATAAATTAAAAAGTTGATTTATAAATTAAAATGTATAAAAGATATTTCTTGTCCTCGGAACACAGTTTGAGGCGTTTCAATTAAAAAATCCGAGTATTTCATATTGCCGACCGGTCCATGCGTGGAGGAAGATCTTAACCAAATTCAATTCCTGGCCCTCCAAAAATTTTAAGTATTAACAAAACTGTAAATTAAAAAAAAAATTGAATAAAATATTATTATAATCTAATGACAATAAGTAACCTGCAACCTCTAAAAATAAGCCTTCCCACATTCTATCTTGTAGTTTTGTAGTTCTTAACTTGTATAAAATAGCTATACTATTACTGTGGTCGTCCCCATTATGAAACAAAAAATATTAGTTCTTGTAATTTGTACTCTTGTATTTATGAACTTGTACTATTTATTACCTTTATGTAAGAAATCGGTGGGTCAATTGTAAATTAACAAGCATAAGGAAAATTAGCCGTATTATCAAACAAGTTTATAATAATTAAATTGTTTGCAGGAGCAGAATAATGAATGACATTTTTGTGACTAAGAATCGATAAAGCGATCGTTAAAGCCTAGACCTAGCCTCTTTAAATAACAGAAAGTGATGTTTACTGTGTTCTTAAAGTGTATTGATTTTAGAAAATATATACTTTATTAGTAGTTATGTTTATTACATTTTGATTAAACCACTGATTCCAATAAATATATATACTTTCTTAGTAGTTATGTTAATTACATTTTGATCAAACAACGACCTCCTTACAACAGTGTTTTTGATATACATAAACATAACCTAAACCTGGGCTGAGAGAAATTTGCCATTTATCTCCAACAGGAATATGTTAAGTCCTCAAGTGAATTTTAAGATTATTATTTTACATTGTCATTTTACTGCCATTATGTCAGATAATGAGTAAGTTTTTTGGATAACTTTATCATAAAAACATTTGTAATAAAAGTTCTTCCTAGAACTTTTTTTCTTGACATTTAAGGTACATGTTATATATTACAAAAACTCTCCACAAAGCTTTTTAGTGAGAACCTAGTAAAGTATGGGTAATATTGATGGAATTGTGTCTTGAACATCTATTTTACAGATTTTTTGGGTTACCTCCCTGTTTCATTCAAATGATCTCTGAAAAATAAGCTTATAAAAAAAAGATGTGCCCCATAGGTATGTGAAAACTTATTTGTGAGATCCTATATTTAAAATTTTCCAGTAGGAACTAATATTATCATAATTTTTATTTTAAAAAATTTGGCAAGAACTTATATTAACAGAACATTTAGTATAAAAACTTCTAATGATAAAGTTCTTTAGGTACTTTTTATCAGAAGGTTCTTTTGTGTAGAAATTTTATGTTATTATTTTAATTATAAAAGTTCTTGTATAACTGTTAAATTGAAACCTTTTGAAAAAGCACAAGGCTTACCCATCCCTCCTGTACCACCAGTAATCAAAACTGCTCAATAAAAGTTTTGTTTAATACAAATGAATATTTTTTTCATTCATACTGAGAAAAATACTCTCTTTCCCGATTCAAAAATATTTAATTTTTATAATATTACTTCAATTAGTATTTCGAGCTGGTATGGTCAAAATTAATAAAAGTTTAAATTTGACCTGAAAAATTAAAAGAAAATCATTTTATTTTCCAATTTCAAAAATCATTTGATAAAAATAAAAATTATAGAACTTATTTCCTGTTATTAAAGCTCATCAATTAAGCAAACAAAAAATTGAAATAAAAGCGCTGAAAAGTCAAAAATGTTTTAAAGTCCGCGTCTGAATTCAAAATCCCGTCCAACATTCTTTTGAAGTACCGACATAGAGCTTGTTTAAGATTTGCTTAAAACTGCTTGGTTCGCCATCCAAAACGGCCACTCAGCTACGAACTGTTCGCCTTCGTTTTGTTCTGTTCTGTTCTGCGCGCCCGATGTGGAAGCACCTTAAGGAGGCGGGAGGTAAAAAAGAAATACAGTTTCAAGGGTAAAGTACCACTTCCGGCCATCTAATTTTAACCAAAATTTATTATATTATTTATATTGATACAAAAGTTTTTTTATACCAAATTTGAGATGTTTATATTATATTTTGTTATAATTTTTTATGAAATTATATTATGACCTTTAGGTAAAGTACCACTTACGGTTTGCCAATATCAACCAAAATCCATATCAACCAATATCAACCATGTTATTTATATTCATATATAAATCTTATACACCAAATTTGAAAAGTTTTGCATCATATTTGAATATAATTTGTGATGAAAATCTATTATGACGTTCAAGTAAAGTACCATTTTCACGTAATGACCAAAAAATGGGGTTCACGACTAGATATTACAACAATCCCAAAAACCAAATTCTAACTTTATACGACTGACCGTTTTTGAGTTATGTGAGATACGAACGTACAGACATCACGATGAAACTAGTCAAAATTGATTCAGAGATAGTCAAAATGGATATTTCCTTGAAATCTGAAAACAAACAATTTTCGGGATTACAATACTTCCTTTACTTTGTACAAGGAAGTAAAAATGGATAAATATAAACTATAAAAGAATTTGATAATTTACTAACCCAGGAAAAGGGAGAAATACTTTACCAGACGGAAAAGAAATTGCCGGAAATAAGAGTACTAATGTTTATGAGATGGGTGGGAAAAACATAAGGTATATAATTGCTTTAAATGAATATGTTTTACCATCTATAACTTTTACATTCACTTTCCTATTTATGGAAATAAAGTAAGGAGGAGCATTGCCATAGTTGATAATCAAGAAATTGCTGTTTTGAAATGAGCAAAGATTATCTGTGGTTTATGTTTAAAAAATAGAAATAGAAATTAGCTACACTTTAGGTCAGAAAAATTATTAATTTTGTAAGATTACGAATGCATACCTAACGTATTTTCTAATAATATAAAGGGGTAGATTATTATGTTTCGTATTATTATAACTTTTGACCAAAACAAAAATATATAATGCACAGAACTGTCGTATTCCAATTGCTTTAAAAACTAATTAGAGATTGATCCTTCTATACCATCATGTGGATGTCAACTGTTTAAAAAACTACTTTATTGCACTTTGTGAGATAAGGCGTAAAGAAGTGCTCCTGAAAAATTTCAAGTAGGTAGTGTTTATGTGTTTTTTTTTTAATTTATTTGTAAAAAAACGGATTATTACAATAGGATGGTAAAAATGGATAATAGGATGGTAAGGGGAAGTTGTGTGATGGTGTTGTGTGATGGTAAGGGGAAGTTGTCCGATGCACGCACCTCACCAGATGTTTGATACTTCTAATATTTATTACTTCTTCATAGTTATAAAAAGATTAATAAATAAAGCACTTTGTCTGGTTATGAGGGCAATAATAAACATTGCTAGTTTTTTCCCCTTGAAATTGAACAACAAAAAATTGAACCAAATTGTTACATTCGTAGGTTTAGGCATAGAACCAACTATATGAAAAATGTTATTTACTTTAATAAATTTACTTTTCATACATAATTGCATCACTAGCTGATAATAATTCGGGAAGTGACTAAACATGATTTAATTATTATAATTTATTTCGATGAGTAGGTTATTAATATTAATTTATTCTTCTATTATTAATAGATATACTGAGACGTATATATTCTCATATATATACGTCCTACGTCCCTAATAGACGTTCTACTCCTCAGTTTTATTGCTGGATCAGGTAAACTAAATTAATCATATTTTCAAAAATTGTAACGATTCTTTAGAATAAACTGTAGTTTAAAAACTAAGATGTAATTTATTATTTGTTTTATATATAATTGTTATTACTTTCTTGGGTCTTTTTTGCTTTACGTACGCCAGCTATTTTTAAATAGGAAAAGTATTTGTTAAATTTGAATCACTGTTGTTATTCTTCTTTTATATAAATATCTGTTGATAGATTATATTGACACTTGTAAAAAAACTTTTATTTAAGATATTTTAAACGCAATAACGTACGCTCCAATATCTTGTCGGCAACTTCGCCTATTGGATCTATATTTGGGAGCACTTCTTTTCTATCTATATTTTGGGAGCACTTATACCTCCATGACGTGTCCTTTCCTACATTTTCCGTTCCTGTGAAGTATCCCGTACTTTTGGAGTGTCGTAAATGCAGCTACCCCTGGTTTTAAGCAACAACTTAGCTTTATTAAATTCATAGCAAACGCAATTGCAAATAGAAAATAAACTACTCCAAATATAAAACAAAATATGACATAATAATAGCTATTACTTTTCTATAACAGATAGTTTTCCTATTTACAAATAAATGGCGTACCTTATATAAAAAAGACCAGCTTTCTTATTTTTCTTGCCACTCCTTTTCTTAAAATAGCAAAATCCACAATGTGTTCAAGGCAAGACCCTTCTTTTATCGAAGGCATTCTAAGGGTGGTTTTGTAGACCTGTTGTGAGCAGATCTCCGTGTCTTCATTCCGCGTTGCTCCGTTGGCGCATTTAAAGACAATAAATAATATACATTCCTAAGATGTAGACGAGAACAACAAAAAATTAAAATACATAGGAAAACATCAATTTTATTATTATTATTATTATTATCATATTGGAACAATATGTTTGACTCCTCCCGAAGAGCTGAAGTTAAAATTATTTTGGACGACCATAACTCGGAGGTAGGAAAGGAGAGAGACAGCCACCCCTCTGCTTTTAGTGCCCGGAAGCTGAGACAAAAAACCTGTCTCATTTCAAGAAAATGTTCGCTGGTCTAGGCCGAAAGAACTCTCATAGTAAACTGGAAATATGAGCATCTACCCCTCTAGGCCGAAAGTACTCTGATAGTAAACTGGAAATATGAGCATCTGCCATTCTAGGCCGAAAATACTCTCATAGTAAACTGGAAATATGAGCATCTGCCACTCTAGGCCGAAAGTACTCTCATAGTAAACTGGAAATATGAGAATATGGAAATCTGCCACTCTAGGCCGAAAGTACTCTCATAGTAAACTGGAAATATGAGAATATGGAAATCTGCCACTCTAGATCGGTTGCAATCAAATTTTATAGGCCTGCGAATTCGTCATTTTTCTTGCTTTTTTTCACATTTCCATCAGTAACTCGCTTCCAATGCAGTTTAGGTAAAACTTTGACATCACAAATTTTAAATAACATAAAATTTTCTGTGTTTTATGACTAAGTAGAGGGAAAACAGGCGAAAAGACGCACCAAAACATTTCAGCCAATCAGGAGCCAGCATTTGGTCACGTGACCTATGGCGGAAAATTTGAATTTTAATTTTTGCCTCGACCTAACCTTAACTGCCACGTGGTCTTGCCTCGACACTACCTTAACCACGACGTGGTCTCACCTCGACCTAACCTTAACTATTAGGCCACGCCTCTTTTTAGTCACTTGACCCTTATCCCCCGCCCTTTTTTAGTCGCGTGACCCTTATGCCCCGCCCCTTTTTAGTCACGTGATCCAGTCGCGAGACCCGCGGAACCTCCTGGTCTATGCTCCACCAACATGTTTAGTCACGTGATTCAGTCACGTTACCCGCGGAACCTCCTGGTCTATGATCCGTCCGCATATTTTAGTCACGTTATCTAGTCACGAGACCCATAGAACCTCCTGACCTATGCTCCGCCCACAAGATTTACCCCCTCCACCCATTGAAGGGTCAGGTATCCACCTTATAGAGCATAAGTGTACCCGGCCGCCATTTTGTTTTTCTACAGTTTGAGAGACATGAGGTTTTGTTGATGGTTTAGGTAATCACCTTATATCGCATGAGTGTGCCCGACCACCATTTTGTTTTTCTACCGTTTGAGAGACTTAAGGTTTTGTTATAGGGTCAGGTACCCACTTTATAGTCCGTAACCTTCCCAACGGTTATATAATCATAACCTATACGACGAAGGGTTAGGTACCCACTTCATAGTCTGTAACCTCCCCAACGGTTATATAATCATAACCTATACGATGAAGGGTCAGGTATCCACTTTATAGGCTGTAACCTCCCCTACGGTTATATAATCATAACCTATACGATGAAGGGTCAGGTATCCACTTTATAGTATGTAACCTCCCCTACGGTTATATAATCATAACCTATACGATGAAGGGTCAGGTACCCACTTTATAGTCTGTAACCTCCCCTACGGTTATACAATCATAACCTATATGATGAAGGATTAGATACCCTCTTTATACTCTGTAACCTTCCCAAAGTTTACATTGTTTTCGTGTTTGTGCAACCTTCTCAAAGTTTACATAACCTTTACATTGTTTTCGTGTTTGTGCAACCTTCTCAATGTTTACATAACCTTTACAATATTAAACTTTACCAACATGTAAACAGGTTGGATCATGTATAGACAAGTTGGATGATGTCTAGATGAAATACAAATATGGACTTTGAACTGTTTATCTCTAAAACAAAAATAAATAGTAGGACTTCTTAATCCTACAACAACTGGTGGACTTTGAACTGTTTATCTCTAACATATAAATAAATAGTAGAGTTACTTAATCCTATAACTGCTTTTGGACTTTGCACTCTTAATCTCCAACCTTTCTTATCTCGCTGAAACATAAACAAAACAACTTTTCAATGTACTACGTATTTTTAATAGCTGATAGTATAAATAATAGTCTTAAAAGGATTAACTTGTCAATGTTCTACGTATTTTTAATAGCTGATAGTATAAATAATAGTCTTAAAAGGATTAACTTTTAATCCATTAAGTTCCTATCGAACTTTTAATCTCTAAAATATATTAACAAATCGAAACGATGGTATCACGCTGGCCAAAGAGGTTGCACCTTTTCATAGCTTTGAAATATTTTCTAAGCACACGAGTCGGTATTGATAACTTCGAATACGATGCAGTAAATTTTAATTAATGAATATTAATTAATCATTAATTAATACTAATTTTAAATCCTTTAACAGCTTTTGGACCTTGAGCTGTTAATACCAAAGTATTAAGAATGATTTAGGACTTGTTATTCCTTCCGCTAAAAAGTAAAAAAATTTAGCTTTCGCAATAATGCTCTATCTCTTAATCCTTCCTTTAAAAGTAAACAATGGACTTTGAATCCTTTATCATTACTCATCTCGCTGAAACATGATCAAAACAACTTTTTAATCTTATATGTATTTTTATTCTCTCATAGTATAAACTATTAAAACGCCGTAAAAGAATTAAATATTTAATCCTTAAAGTTTTTTTTTATCATTTACAAACAATGATAAAGAGCTTTTTAATCATTTCATAATATCTGCATAGATGACGTCATTATTATTAGCTAAAGTTTTGTATCTTTTTCAGTTCTCAATGTTTACATTTTGTGCAATTTTTCCAAATGTTTACCTTTACCTACCTATTTCTTTTTTAAATTTTCTATAACCTCCTCAATGTTTATACATTTTCTGTCCGCTAGGGTGCAGCACCTTACTCCACTAGGGAATTTTCCTGGCTAGTTTACATAATGTTCTCAATGTCTATGATTTATGCAACCTTCCCAATGTTTACCTTTACCTACCTATTTGTTTACGTTTTCTTTAACCTTCCCAATATTTAAATTTTATGTAAATATAGCCTTCTCAACTGATTTTTTGCCTTTCCTAAATTGTTTTTCCCCTTTTCTGAACTTGATTTAATTATAGTTAACAACCCTGGTTCCTAATTGCACTCATATCAGACCTTGCGATATCATCGGCTCCTTTCGGCTACTCTCGGATATCCTCGGAACAGTGCGGCCGGACCCCGATCATTGTCCTCGGTGACGCTCGTTCGCCCTCCTTTTTCCTCGGGCCTCCCCCCCCCCCACCTCGATCTCCCTAGTCTGCCTTAGGCTGTTCCCGATTCGAGAATAACCGAACTCCTCCGGCCTCATATGATCATCCAGAATCACTAGGAAAAATTTGAAAAAATCCCCTCTTCTCACCTGGATTTCTTCTCCTACGGTTCCAACCATTTATTTTACTCCGCACATAGAAGTCTCTCGTCTGGGTACCCCTTGATCAACTCTAAATATTTACATTTTTCATAACTTGAAGTCCCATAATTTTAGTGGTTTTTAGTAATTTTAGCGGTTTTTATTGGTTTTAGTTATTTCTCATCAACTTCCAATGGCAAAATACAGTTTAGCAATAATACCAAGGTTAATGTTTAACCGAATCCATCATTTTCATTCAATTCATTGATAATATCTTTTGAGTAGGCGTTTTACTGCTTTACTGGTCTTTTACCTTTAATTTTTAGCATAGCTTTATATTTTTACTTTCCCTTACCTATATACGAAGTATATAGTAAGGGGAAGTATTGCGATCGTGAAAATTTTCGAATTCGAGTTTTCAACGGAAATACATGCTTTAAGGTCCCCTGAGTCGAAATGACCAAGTCTCGCAAAATGGTCTGCGTGTCTGTGTGTATGTGATCAGTCTAGCTCAAAAACGGAAAGCTGTACGATACTGAAATTACATATTTAAGGTTAGCACATGCATGTGATGTTACAGCAACATTTTCGTCAAAATCGACTAACCAGAAGTGCCACTTTATATAATCGATTTTACACATTTTTACAATTTTATCGAAAACGGCTCTAACGATTTTGATTAAACTTGCCTAAATTATTCTTCATAAAGGCTTTTAACTTTTCATATATATGGCATATAACCGAGAAATTGCAGGGAAAAAAGTTATGATGAAAAGAATATTTTATTTACGCATAACTTCAAAAGCGTGCAATTTATGGTAATTTATCTATAGACTTTTATGAAAGGTAATTAAATCGTCTAAAAAAGAATAAAAGAATCATCAAAATCGGACCAATAATAGCCAAGATACAGCAGCGCATCGGTCTAACCGGAAATAGCTATTATATTATGGATATTACACTTTTTTTACAATTTTTTCGAAAACGGCTCTAAAGATTTTGATGAAACTTGCCTAAATTATTCTTCATAAAGACCTTTAACTTTTCATTTATGAAGTAAATCACCGAGGAATTGCAGGGAAAAAAGTTATGATGAAAAGAATATTTTATTTGCGCATAGCTTAAAAAGTATGCATTTTACGGTAATTTATCTATAGACTTTTATGAAAGGTAATTAAATCATCTAAAAAAGAATAAAAGAATCATCAAAATCGGACCAATAATAGCAAAGATACAGCGCATCGGACTAACCGGAAATGGTAATTATATCATTATTTGTATTATCAAGAATATTTGTATATAAAACTGTTTTGAGATGATTTATTATCTGTAGTTGATATTATTTGAGAATGTTGGTGTAAGCTGTTGCTGTGTTTGGTCTCCATTTGTATAATATTATGTTTGTTCTTGTTTTTTTCACTCTTAATGATGACCAAATTGGCGAAACGTTGACTGGTCAAATATTTTCTGCTGTTTAAGAGACTCAAATCTTTATTCAGGATTCTTCCAGAAATATACTAATAATTTAGAAATATTCATATTAATCCTTCTCCATACTCGCTTCATAATTCAAATTGTTTGATTTCTTTCATGAAATGATAACTATTAATTAGATATTTCTACATCGTCTCCGGGTCAAAATGTCTTATTTTGTGTAGGTGACTGTCAATATTAGAATGTTTGCCATCATCGGATGATAGATAATATTAACAGTAACTAATATGAGCAAAATGCCAATATCAGAATGTTTGCCATCATCGGATGATAGATAATATTAACAGTAACTAATATGAGCAAAATCTTGGCAGTTGGAGCACAATTTCTGACCATACTTCCTCCCCCCTCCCCTTCTCCCAAAATTCCAAATATTTACATTTTTCATAACTTGAAGTCCCATAATTTTAGTGGTTTTTAGTAATTTTAGCGGTTTTTATTGATTTTTAGTTATTTCTCATCAAATTCTGATAGCAAAATACAGTTCGGTAATAATACCATGCCTAATGTTTGACCGAATCCATAATTTTCTTTTACATTATTGATAATATCCTTTGAGTAGGTCTTTTACTGCTTAGACTTCAACCTCTAATTTTTAATATGGTTTTATATTTTTTAGTATATTTTAACCAATTTTAAATATTTTTTTTGTTTCTTTAACTCATTTTATCTGTTACTTTATTGATTTCAGTAAATTTTAATGATTATAGAAATAAAATAAAACATTTTATTAGCAAATATTTGTATATAAAATTGTTTTGAGATGATTTGTTATCTGTAGTTGATATTATTTGAAAATGTTGGTGTAAGCTGTTGCTATGTTTGGTCTCCATTTGTATAATATTATGTTTGTTCTTGTTTTTTTCACTCTTAATGATGACCAAATTGGCGAAACGTTGACTGGTCAAATATTTTCTCCTGTTTAAGAGACTCAAATCTTTATTCAGGATTCTTCCAGAAATATACTGATAATTTAGAAATATTCATATTAACCCTTCTCCATACTTGCTTCATAATTCAAGTTTTTTTGATTTCTTTCATGAAATGATAACTATTTATTAGATATTTCTATATCGTCTCCGGGTCAAAATGTCTGGTTTTGTGCAGGTGACTGTCAATATTAGAATGTTTAGCATGTTCGGATTATAGATAATACTAAAATTAACTCATATGAGAAAAATGCCAATATTAGAATGTTTGCCATCATCGGATGATAGATAATATTAACAGTAACTAATATGAGCAAAATCTTGGCAGTTGGAGCACAATTTCTGACCATACTTCCTCGTAATGTCCGCAGCTCGTCTAACTTTTCAGAAAGTGATCAATGCCTTCTGTTAAATTTCTGTCTTTTCGGGGTAATATTTAATATTCTGAGTTGATTGGAGTCGATTACCAAAAGATACTGGAGTCTTAAAGCCACTCAGATTCCGCCTCTTGATAAACAAATAAATGCGAAAGCACGATGGAGTGGTTAAAATTGATTGAACTGATTGTTGATTTATTGATAAACAAACTTCGATGAGGTACAGGTACTAGTAGAGGTGCCTCACAGACGAACTTATGGTATTTTTGGAGGAAACTCTGATCAGAATCTAACTACCACGATTTTATAGGCATATGTAATGTCAGCAGTGTGGTCATAATTGTGCTAGTACCACGATTGTGCTCATATGAGTTAATTTTAGTATTATCTATAATCCGATGATGGCAAACATTCTAACATTGACAGTCACCTGCACAAAAGACATTTTGACCCGGAAACGATATAGAAATATCTAATAAATAGTTATCATTTCATGAAAGAAATCAAAAAAACTTGAATTATGAAGCAAATATGGGGAAGGGTTAATATGAATATTTCTAAATTATCAGTATATTTCTGGAAGAATCGTGAATAAAGATTTGAGTCTCTTAAACAGCAGATATATTTGACCAGTCAACGTTTCGCCAATTTGGTCATCATTAAGAGTGAAAAAAACAAGAACAAACATAATATTATACAAATGGAGACCAAACATAGCAACAGCTTACACCAACATTCTCAAATAATATCAACTAAAGATAATAAATCATCTCAAAACAGTTTTATATACCAATATTTGCTAATAAAATGTTTTATTTTATTTCTAAAATCATTAAAATTTACTGAAATCAATAAAGTAACAGATAAAATGAGTTAAAGAAACAAAAAAAATATTTAAAATTGGTTAAAATATACTAAAAAATATAAAACCATATTAAAAATTAGAGGTTGAAGTCTAAGCAGTAAAAGACCTACTCAAAGGATATTATCA
>OX411309.1:873895-1069705 GCA_948150685.1 Rhaphigaster nebulosa
AAAAGTGTTACAAATTTGAGATGTTTTGCATATAAGAAATATGCACGTACAAACGTACGTACTGACGTCACGACGTAAATGGTCGAAATGGATTCAAGGATGGTCAAAATGGATATTTCCGTTGAAATCTGAAAAACGAAAATGTTCACGATTACAATAATTTCTTTACTCCGCACAAAGAAGTAAAAATAAATTTCTATTGATTAAAGTTGCCTGTTACAACTTACTGTTGGTGTAAAAGATGCAGTTTTGGAAGGACTCCCCTCTTGTTGCGGGATATCTCTATCAGTCCAAACGCCCGAAATTAGTCCCTCCCTCCTCAAAAAAAAAATTTAATCGTGAATCGCCTACTTGTTCTGAGTTTAACCCGTCACGAAATCTTACAGTCCATCTTAAGTTTTACCACTCCATAGTGCTACATAAGCTTGTCCTGTCTCAAATAACATCTGGCTTAAATACTAGTTTGTTACAAATGTCTTTGTGCATACAATAAGTTCTATTTAAATTTCAGTATAAAATCTACACATTGAAATTTTTCTTCAATAAATTAATATTCCATCAATAAAAATGAAAAATTTATTAGTGGTTGTTCTTATAGTTTTCTTCAACATTTAATCTCTAAGTTGGTAGTTTGGTTCCGGTTGCTTATAAGACAAAGATTTAGTAATAAGGAGCCTACCTTGGTGTTTAATATTCAATTGGAAGATTTGGGTTTTAAAATTGGAAGATTTCAAAAGCACAAAGCCTCAAGTCTCTAAAATACCGGTAAATAACTAGGAAGTTTCGCCAATTCCTGCATCATCAGGACGTACACCAAAAAATCACATCTATGAATATCAAACACAGCACTTCTCACATCAACCGTCCCGAAATACGCATCAACTAAAGACAGCACATCACGTCACGACCTCCAATCACATACTGAATGCAAATTAAGGTTAAGAAGGTTATATTCAAACATCTGAGAAGGTTATATTAAACCAGCTGATCAGCAGAAAACAGAAATTTTAGTTGCTTTATTTGTGTTATTTCCGTTTATGTTAATCAGCTGTTTACTGAGAATGTAACATTCTCAGCTGATATGTTACCTCCCTTTGCCTTCAAGCGGGTGCATTCATTCATTAATGGAGAAAAAAAAATCTCTGAATTTTTGGGTAACGAGAGTTCATTACAATGGATTCTCCTCGCAAAGATCGTCGTTTAATATTTAATATCGATTTAAATATATTTTTTTGACTTTCGTATGATGTTTGCAAATAATTGCCGAAATATTTATTCATTAAAATAAGATGTAGTTTTATTTTTCTATCTTGTAATTTTTTATTTACTTTACATATGTGAACTTATTGGAAATAAAGATATTTTTATTATTATTAGTCAGAAATTGAATTAATTTTGAAATTCGCTTGAAAAAGGAAACATGATAATATTTGAATGTTGATATTTATGCATAAAGACAGAACTGAGAAGTGCAGACTAAGTGTGCTGTGGAGGGGATGGCCAATCAGAAGCCAGCATTCTCTATAACTTAATTATCTCAGCATAACATCCGTTGGAGATGTACTGTCTTTTTTAAAACGTTTAGTCTAGTCCGTATCTCGCTCGGGTTAGTATCGTTATAGTGTTAGTTATAAATATAATTTTAAATATCTTTTGCTATTAATGATCCGTCATATTCCGTCACATATTCATTTGA
Source organism: Rhaphigaster nebulosa (assembly GCA_948150685.1). Lineage (NCBI taxonomy): Eukaryota > Metazoa > Arthropoda > Insecta > Hemiptera > Pentatomidae > Rhaphigaster > Rhaphigaster nebulosa. The sequence goes on from OX411309.1 coordinate 875,592, forward strand.
ATTAAAAATTTAAGTTAATTAAAATATTTGTTTGATATAAATACTTTGTTTGGATAGCGAGTGGGCAACAAAAAGGCTTTGAAAATTCTTTAGTAAGTGTTGAAGTTTATTATTTATTTTATTTTATATACAATATTGTTTTCTAGATATCAAGCATTTTATACAGGTGAATATATATTGTAAGTTTTATATACTTATATACATAACTTGTTTTGAGCTGACAATTTTTCATATAGATCATTTTTCATTATATTTAATGTTGAATAATATACATTTTAAAAAATTACTCACTCATTATACGCATTTGTTGTCAAAACCATCCATAATTTTATTTACCTATATTTAACAAATCTTGGCTTCATATGGCTTTAAAATATCTGATACCATGATGTACGATAGGAAATTCAGAAATTTGCTGCTGGATTACTTTAAAGTATTTATAATTTTAAGCTCTGCATAAATCACATCATTCATATAGTTGTGTATATGTATAACTGTTTAATATTCCATTAATAAAAATGTTAAAGTTATTATTGGTTGTTTTTTCTTGATTTCTTCAACATTCAATCTCTAAGTTGGTAGTTTGGTTCCAGGAGTTTAAAAGACGAAGGTTTAGTAATAAGGAACCTACATTGGGGTTTAATATTCAATTGGAACATCTGAGTTTCACGATTGGAAGATTCCAAAAACACAAAGCCTCAAGTCTCTAAAATACCGGTAAATAACTAACCAATCAACGTTTCGCCAATTCAGTCATCATAAGGATATACACCACAAAATAACATCTATGAAGATCAAACACAGCACGTATCACATCAACCATCCAGAAAGACGCACCAACCAGAGACAGCACATCACACCAAGACATCCAATCACATTCTGAAGGCATAACACCATAATACCAGCTGGGAAGGTTATATTCAAACAGCTGATCAGCAGAAGACAGAAATTACACGTATAAAGCAACTAAGATTTCGGTTTTCTGCTGATCAGCTGTTTGAATATAACCTTCTCAGCTGATGTTATGCTGTTATGTACCTCCCTTTACCTTCAGCATGTGATTGGATATCTTGGAGTGATGTGCTGTCTCTGGTTGATGCGTCTTTCTGGACGGTTGATGTGAGATGTGCTGTTTGATCTTCATAGATGTAATTTTTGGTGTATGTCCTGATGATGCCTGAATTGGCCAAACGTTGATTGGTTACAGTTGTTTACCACTATTTTAGAGACTTAATTGATGATTTGCGTTTTGGAATCTTCCAATTGTTATCTAGCAATTAATTTATGTCTCTTTTTGAGTTTTTGCTCTTTTCTATTTATATAATTTATTTCTCGATTAATCATAATTAATCATTAGAAACATTGTTCAACTGTGTTATTATATTGGCACAAAAAGGGAGTTTCTGTTAGCCTTTATATCTTCTCTACATTATATTACGCACTGAGGTCAATGTTAGCTTGGAAATTCAATTTATTTCAAACTTCATTATAAGGCCGCAGAGCATTCCAATTTAGCGCGTAGTAGAAAGTTATTAAGTTCTTGCAATGGAGAAAGTGGAAAGTATGTTCCGAATAGCGTTATTCTTGAATCTTCTTCTTTTGGTTTTTCTTATACCTAATTTTTTTTTACTGACGGAATTATTAACTGAACTCACATAATCAGCATTGAATCAAACCGAAATTTAAAAATAAATTGAATTTTTATTTTAAAGGTTTGCGGAAGTACCGTCCCAAGAAAGGTTGAAAAAATCCACGACATAATATTTATTTATTTCTTCCATTTCTTTTATATAAAAATCATGAGAAACAGTTAGCAGCAAACAATAGCTACTCAACCATAATTAAATACAATGACAATAGCTAGAAATAGTAATAACCCGAATTGTTTAAAGTTATTTTTTTTTTTACATTTTCCCCTCTCCCCCACCCTCTCTTCTGTTCCAAAATGAGAAATAAGTAACACGAATTAATACATAACACGAATTCAGACATCAAGTAAAAAATTTGATCTCATGTCTATCTGTAGTCAAATCCATGTGACGGGCGTAACACCTACTACCATTAATCCGAAATTTTCTGGGATTGTGCGGGTTGGTCTAGGCATCTAGATGGTCCTACATCAATATTATAAAATTCCATCCCCTATTTTCGCTTACACATGCGAAAACGGATTTTCCTTGACACATATTTATTTCGAAAACCGTCCGATTTCGCCTAAAATTTGAAAAGGTTGGATTTTAAGGACGCTAATTCCGAATCTTATATGACATTTATCATGATCACTAGCTCTGTTGGAAGTTAATTGAATTTCCTACAAAATAAAAATAAAAAGTCCAAAACGGAACTGATGCTAACTGAGATATAGCGGTTTGGACTTTGTTTACGTGTTATAAAGTATTTAGCTCATAAACCGTTAACCTTATTTTAGTTTTTTTGATAACTTGAAAACTATATATCTCGTGGACATTTTAGATGCTTATTTAAATTAGTTTTTCTTGCATATTTATTTTTCCTGAAGTAGCATGTAGAAATAGTGTGGAAGCTAAACTGACCTACTTGGCAGACCTTTTTTTCATACTCGCCTTCCGATTTAATTTACAATATGTAACAATATATATATATATATATATATATATATATATATATATATATATATATATAAACAGTTTCCCTTCATTAGCCTTTGGACATTTTAAGGTTGATAACCTTACAATGATAACTACAGTTCGCTGGGTGATGGTGTCTTCGTCTCACTTTAATAATTTTAGTCAATTGACTTTATTAATAAACTGTAACCTAATAAAGCCTGTTTTATTGCTGCGACACAACACGGCAGTAGGTAAACAAATACATATTTTGAACATACATTGCTTTTGTTCCGATATACACTGAATGTGGTTTACAACGACCCAGTCGTCGGTGTTCGTTATAACCGATACCAACTCTGAAAGACATCATTGACTTCATGTTTAAAAATTTCAAAGATGTAGAAAACAAATTGTCAAAAACAGGAATTTACTTTAACTTTATTGAAAGTATGAAATTTACATAATTTGTATACAAATTTACATATTCATATAGCACACAAAGAAAGGGGCGCCACTCAAATAATGCGTATTTGTTAGAACGAACATTAGACATACGTAGGTTAACTTCTGCGTAGAAGTTGGTAGATACCATTTGTGTCTATTGGTTTGGCTTGATATTTGAGGGCTTGCTGCTCTTTGATGTGACAAGGGTCCAACAGCTAAAATTGCATGTAATAGATATAACAAGTTGAAGGGGTCTTACCGTTTAGACGCTATCGCCGGTTCGTCGCTATCACCGGTGTCATTATGGGTGATATCCAGTGTATTTTAAATATTTGAAGTGAAACCTACTTCAATGTTATAAGTTTGTATTTTTATGACTTTTAGCTAGTGTATTTTAATCATCAGTTTCGGTGCATTCATATAAAGTTTATTTATTGAAAAATTAAGATAATAATTATATAAATATAAAATAGATACAAATTTAAATTCTAGTTTAATTTTTAAAATTAATTATTTACATTGCCCAAATTCATTTATTGGCATGACCACTCAAAATCTAAATAACAGACTTTGCCAGCATAAAAATTCTTGCACCGATTAAAAAAATGAAAATTAAGCAACAAAAGAACCAAAAACCGGCCTGGCAAAATATGTTTTTGAACTCAAGCGAAAATCGATTTTGAGAACACTGTGATTTTACATAGAGAGAACTGAGACCAAAAATTAAAATATTTAGAAGCTTTATATATTTCTGAAAACAGAAATAATGTGGTTAATTTTAAAACAGACGCTAAATATTTAAATAATTTTCTCTCAGAAACTATAAAATAAAACTGAGTTTGATAAAAGCGTTTTTTTTTTACCTGTTACCTGCTCTGGATTGTTCCATTTTTATGAAAATTTTAAATAGCAGTAATTTTAAATATTCTTAAATGATTATTGATTTTGTTGCAATGGTATAATTAATTGTTGCTTTTTAATAGTTCAGTGGAAAATTGTTTTGATCTCCATTTATTGTTAATATAATTGTAAGGTTGGCAACTCCTCTCCTTCTCACGGAGGTTATGAGTTTTGTTATCCTGAACACCTCGTCGTCAGCGTTGGGCACCGATTTTTACGTAATTATTAATTTCAGCTCTTCTTGTTTTTTATTTTGTGTTTATGATGTTATAATAGAGTATTGTGTTTATGATGTTATGATAGAGTATTGTGTTTATGATAGAGTATTGTGATTATGATGTTATGATAGAGTATTGTGTTTATGATGTTATGATAGAGTATTGTGTTTATGATGTTAGAGTATTGTGTTTATGATGTTATGATAGAGTATTGTGTTTATGATGTTATGATAGAGTATTGTGTTTATGATGTTATGATAGAGTATTGTGTTTATGATGTTATGATAGAGTATTGTGTTTATGATGTTATGATAGAGTATTTATGATGTTATGATATAGTATTTCAAGATTTTTACGCTCCCTTTGTGTCTGGCTTTTTATGATTATTATTTTTCAGATGTGCACCATCGCGAATTTTTGGAAAAAAATATACTAATCCCTGATGCCTGAATGGACGAAAATTTGGATAGTATATGAACTAATTTATTCAAATTAATATATATGTTTGCATTAAAATAACACTTAAAATGAAGGAAACGTTGGTATGTTTTGATACATGTGCTTAGCTAATTATGTATAAATATTCATATTATTAAAGTACTTATGAGCTATAATGAATGATAATATATCGATTACCAATAATAAATCGATTAACCGGATTATATTCGATGAATTGACCAAATTAAAGTTTGCTGGACCTGATATTTTGGTCCCTGCCTAGAGTCCGTTATCAGTGACCACCGTCTCCATGGCAACAGCATTGTGCTCCGATCATTGATAAGAGCTATCTCCCATTATCTTCCCCTCCTCTCCTGGTTTTCAAGTTCTAGTGGAGCGGTTTGTCCATGCTCGTCTAGGCTCCGAGTTAGGAAAACTATATTTTTTTAGAACTTCTTCAGGAAATTAAACTTCAGGAAAAAGTTTAAACTTATGAATTTATAACGTATCTGTAACACATTGTATTTTGTCGAAAATATAAATTAGTGTCCAAAGTAAGGCTTCCGGGTTTACAAAGGAAATTCTTATAGGACTTTTTCAAATAAAGTCCAAGGTTTTTTATTTCCTCTAAAGTTATTTTTTAATATTTAATATTTTATATATATATATATATATATATATATATATATATATTTATTTATTTTATTAATAAATATATTTATTATATATTATTTATTTATTTATTTTATTTTATATATATATATATATATTACTAATGATGCAGCATATTTAGTAATTACTGAAGCAAATTTAAATTCACAGTCAAAAACTTAATCCTTTTTGAACCAGCGTTCAAAAAGACTCATTGAAGAACATGATAATATTAAGTCATACTTGTATAAACTTCACTTGAGGTATTTACGCCAGCATTATGATTGCATCCTATATTAATATTCTTATTACATTTAATACTTAATTAAAGAGCTTTATATATATCGACGTCGTTTTTTGAAAAATGCCTCGTTTGCCAAAAAAGCCATTTAGCAAACTTTACAGGATGTGCTTCCTGTTGTTTTTTAAACAATTTTTCTCTAAATAACAATATATATATATTTTTTTTTATTCTATACAGTAGTAGTTTATTAATCTGCCAAAATCTTTGTAATTATATTACATTTTTAAGTCTTCTAGCACTAGTTTTGGGCAGAGTGACGAATGAGAGTCGTGCTTACGTCATCAATACTCGATTTTTAGACCATTTCCAATTTTTTTTTTTCGATATATCTTGAGCTATCGATTGAGATAATGTTTACGTCCCAAAATAAATTGAAATCTAAATTTCGAATATGTTGCGCTTAAGCCCTTTTTAAAAAACGACGTCGATATCCTTGAAATTTCAATAATCAGCTGCTATAATATATTACAAACATGTTAATGGTTTCGGAAGTAGAGGGAAGGGGCATCATTTTTGTTGATACGTCGATAAAATATTTATTAAATTTTATTTTACAAAAACATATTGTTTAGAAAAAAATAAATATATTCCACATTGACCAATCGTCCACACATGAAAATTCAGTCCTGAGACGGTACATCTCACATCAACAGTCAAACAAAGACCAACCCAACGTAGAAAGTACATCACTCCAAAACAGTTCAACATATGCGCATTAGGAAGTGAATAAAACTGAGCACTTGCTCATACCTCAAACATTGAGCAAATACTCCGGTTAGCTGTGAATAAAGAGAAATTACGAAATGAAGTACTAGCTGAGTGTATGGAGGAGCACGTGCTCCACATATGGGTTGATATTGATTCGGAGTACCTGTTCACCTTTCAAAGTTAATACAACTGAGAATGTGCTCCACTATGCTAGTGGACACTCAGTAAAATGTTGAGCCTACGAAAGAGTAGAGCGACACTTTACTGAGTACTTACTCACATAATGGAGCACGTTCTCAGTTTTATTCACTTAGAAAGATGAGTAGGTACTCCAAATTAATAATCAACTCATGTTTGGAGCACGGACTCCATACACTTCTCAAGTATTCCATTCTGTAACTTCTCATTATTCACTTATAACCGGAGCATCCGCTCAGTTTTATTCAATTTACCTAATTTTCTACACTGTTTTGGAGTGTTGTACTTTCTCTATTTTTTGGTCTATATTAAATGCTTTTGTAAGGTGTGCTGTATTATATCAAAAGTTATGTGATATCTGGAACTGGCGGAACATTGGGTGGTTAGTTGTTCACTAGTATTTTTTTTTCCCATAATGAAGTATATCGCGTAGAAAGTATTTGTAAATTATTTCTATACATAATTGATAAATCCGAGGTCATAGATTGTGATAGTGCCTGCTATGGAAAGAAGGTTCTGTGATGAACAGTGGCAATATCGAACCAAAGCGGTTTGGAGAAGAGCCAACCGCTTGGATTTCTGTCAGTTGGATCAGGGTTGTGCTGCTTCAATAGACTGATAATATATTATATCCGTGATATAATTCATTTCAGTAACTTACCAGTAGAATATATTTTATACCTAATTCTTCTAATAATCATGAGCGTAGATGGGTAGCTCCGGAGGGAGGCCTGCCTCTCCTTTATCCAGAAAATTTATGAAAAAGATATTCCCAGAAGTACAAAAAAAAATTATTTTGCCAGCCAAATGCTTTAAAATAATAATAATCAGTATTAAACCATTAAAAAATATTATAATGATAATAATTCAATAGAATATAAGAGGATGTCTACAAGAAACTCATATACTTCCACAGCATCTTACTCCACAGCACTCATATACTTCTATTTTTCAAAATTTTTAGCAACGATTACAACAGCATGGCCTAAAAGCATGTTATATCTGCCCCAGGACCGGCAAAATGTCAAACATTGACCTGTAAAACATTCGGACTTACAAGAACAAAAAAAATTTAAAAGTAAAAACAATTTTTTTTTTATTTTTGTCATCAATTTAGGCTGCTCCCATAGAGCATGATGATGCCATCAATTTCTTCAGATAATATCGAGTCAGTTATTGTTTCCTTTTGAGGTCGGTCTTAGTTTACTCGCAGCTGTTGTATGCTGTTAATATGTGTTTTTCAATTTCCGAAAACATTAATAAAAACGATAAATATAAGATAAGGATAATTGACTTAGACTAAAGTGACCAAATGATTTACAATGGAATGTGGGACAGGCAAAAAAAATAATTAGATTAAAAAGAAAATGTTAATTTTTTTTTTATCATTTATACATAGAAAATCAAAATAAAGCAAGATACATAAAATTAAAACATCAAGATAAAATCTGTGTTCGGCCAAATCTCATTTGGCCAAAAATCGGACCAGTAGTCTCGGAGAAAAGTCGCGAACGGCTCCACTTTATCCTAGAGACGAAAAATATAATAAAACTTCATGAGTGCGAGAAAGTGTCAGACTTGTCAAAAGAATTAAGAATATCCCATTCGACTGTTTGAACTAAAGTAAAGGAAAAAGAACTCCAAAAAGTCTTGGAACAAAAAAAAATCAAAATCTGCATCAATGAAATCAACGATCATCACGAAAAAACAAAATGGTCCGATATCTCAAATCGAAAAATGTTTAAAAACTTGGACAGAAATTTATTAGAAAAGAATGTTCTACTAACATTCCTGACGATCCAAACTGAACTGTATAGTCTTTTCGAAGATTTGGTGAAGAAGGATGGTGACAGCTGTAATTAATAATGGAAAAAAAGAAAGAACTATACAAATAAACTGGAACATGTTTAAAAAAAAAAAATAAATAATAGCAATACTCCAGTCGATTAAAATAAAATCTCGAGAGTCAGCAATGGATAACAGTAACAAATAACATGAAAATATTCTAAAATAAATGTTATATAACATATTATATAGCTATTTCCCTAAAATTTAGTAAACTTTGGTGTTAAATTATTTTTCCGACATACGACCGAAGTGGATGAACAGACCCTGTCGTAATTCGAGAACTGACTGTTGCAAATTTCAAACATAATAATAATGATCCATTGATTGTCAGAATGCATTTGATATGTGCGGCTCAAAATATAGAGAGAGGTAAAAATCATTAGTCTCTGTTGTAACAACTTTTGCTATGGGTTTTCTAATTATTCGGGCATTAAAATTAATTCTTGAGGAGATATTAAGAAGCAGCAAACTGGAAAACTTAGAGAGATGGTGGAATTAACGGCGAGGTAGAAATTTCCGCTAAACTTGCTCCAAAGTTTTTCACTCAGCATCGAAATTATTACACCTATGTAACTAATCTGGCTATTATCGTTACGGCTGGAAATGTAATCTGGGTCGAGGACTTGATTTTGAAGCTGAAAGTCATTATACTTTAAATAATCAACAGTTTCATTTTGAGCCTTAAATATCCTTACTCTGGCACATCTCAGATATCTTATCCTATATTACAGTGCAGTTTATTTAATGGCTTTCGATTTCTGAAATTAATAAATTCTGGTTAAAAATATATATAATCAAAGTATGTAATAGTAATAAAAACAATATCCAAAATACTTTGAAACAGGCGATAAAAATGTTTTAAATCTATAGGTAGTTAAGATAAGAAAAAAATAGAAAACTCAAAAAAAAATTATTAAAGATTTCTATACAACAAATAATAGTAATAATAAAATAGTAACAGTAAAATAGTAAGTACTAAAATAATATATACGACAGAGGAATGCAATACTACAAAATAAATTATACATCGGATTAAACGGAGAATATTAAAACATTTATGGATTATGATCATCAAAATACAAAATTAGGTATATACAACAATAATAAATTAAGCACTGATATAACATGCAAAGAATAGATTGACTAGGCATGTTAGGGTGTTGTGGGGCAATTGCGCACTAAATTTTACCAAGTTCGGTTTTACAGCACTGTAATTTTTTTATTTTTGAAGCTAGATTTTTCTTCTAAGAAATTTCTGAAAAACAGCTTCTGTAGGTCCCGTTCGCGGAAAAAAAATAAAAAGGGCTTCTGGTAGATCGTTACAGCTGTACTTCAAAGTTGAAACTAATATTTTTACAACTCCTTATACTTAATCATAGTGGACTTTCGTGACTGATTTCTGCTGCATCTGTGTTTACGCTTCATGCTGCATAAAGGGCAGCTCTCTCTTAGAGTTTGGATTTAACAAGACAATTACTCACTCCACACCACAGAATTAAAAAAATATATAATAAAATTAATAGTAATAAGAACGATATAAAAGAGGCTTTGAAATCACCTGATAAAAGCTATAGATGATAAAGATGGAAACAAAATATAAAACCCAAACCAAATATCACAAACGATTTCTATTCAAAAATTGATAGTAATAATAAAACTCTTATTGCCTGTTCTGATTCTGCCTTTTATTTTTGCTTACATTTTATTTCAGTCTGTAGCGACCAATGATCGGATATTTAAATCTTTGTCCATTAGAAAACGATGCTGTTTGATTTGTACTGATTCATGGATTGTTACATTATACCTTGAGCACATCATGTGCGGTCTCTATTCCTTGAGCACATCATGTGCGGTCTCTATTCTTCGTTTTTCCTCAGGCCAAGTTGCGTTGCTGTTCTTTCGAATTCTTGGATCGATCCTGCCAGGGACGACAATGTGCGAGTGCTGATAAGAATGCTATCATCAGTCAAGGCATTGTGTTAGCCGATTATATATCGTCCCTCTAAGATTGGTCCTTATTGCTCTAACAGCTCGCTCCAGCGGTAGATTAAAAAGGACTGGAGATATATTGTCTCTCTGCCTCAAGTCCTTTTTTACATCAAAGCTGCTTCAGAGATTATTTTGATCCTGGATTTTACATTTTGTATATATTTGTGTCATCTCCGGAAGATTTTATATTGCTATTGATCAGTAATTTCTATACAAAAAATAATTTTAATAATATAATAGTGAATAACAGTCAAAAGAATAAGGAACAAAAGTATGTCGGATTCTGGAGGTTAAATAAAAACGTGCACCCATAGGAAGACACTCAATATGTATGTAGGAAATTTCATCAGCTTTCAATTAATCATAACAAAAACCAATCATTCTTGGATGAGATGTGGTCTTGTTGCCGAATCTCAAGAAAATCGGTCCAGTAGTCTCAGAGAATAGCTCTCAACAGATTTTTCTATTCGATATTTGGATTCTACGCACCTTAAAACATATAACCTCAATTTTTGACAAGGGGAGGATTAAAAAATGTTTTTCTTTGTCTATCGCAAAGGTTATATTATTATTATTGATACTATTATTGAAAATAATAAGCCAAAATAGAACATTTTTTACATACTAACATATACCATGTGTAACACAGATGTATAGAAATCAAACGATTAAAGAATTCCAAAATTTACACTTCCAACATTTTCCACTTCCATCGGGTTCAGGTATAATTAAACTGTAAGTAGGAATTTGAAACTCTTCGAAAACCGATAGAGTTATAAAAAAAAAACACGTTTTACTGTGAAGTGTAAAAATTATGGTTCAACTGAGGATTAAAGGCTTGGAAAGTAGAACTTTCCGCCCTCCCTCGTGAACGCTTCATGTACCAATGAGCACAGCGCCGGAGTACTGGACGCGCCGGATTATAGAAACTCAACTGTATGTAGTATCCAGGGAAGAAAGGGGGACAATCACTCTAAATGCATTTCCAGAAAATCGAGTTTTAAAATTTGGATCTCCTACTTTCTTCCATATTCTTCAAATTCTTCTAAGGAATCGACCATCCACATTTTCTGTTATTTCTTTTTACCATCTTATTCTACTGAATGATGTTTACCTATAACTCTATAGAGTAACAAATGTGGCTCTTTTCCTTCCTTCCAAGGATTTTTCATATATGACAGAGGAATATAACATAATTAATTATATATCGGGTTTGATAGATAATATTAAAAAAAACATGAATAGATTATGACCATCAAAATACAAAACTGGGTATATGCAATAATAATAAATTAAGCACTTATGGAACATGAAGGACAGAGTGCGTGAAATGGACAGACTTGGTGTGTTACATAGATTTCAAGAATTGTGACTTAGTGAAAATGGAGTAAACGATTAAAACAACACGTACGCAAATGTAAAAATAATAAGAACAAAAATTTAGAAAAGATGAGAGGATTGATAAGAACCATATGTGTGATTTTAAAAATACCTGAATACTAGTAAATAAAAAAGTATGAAAAACGGAAGAACGATGAAAGAATTATTTGGATATTTCATCATTTTGAAATTATTGTCTTCAAATTTGTATAATTAATTAAAATTATTTTAAATTACTATTTCAATTGAAAATTATGAAAAAATTATAAAAAAAATTAATTTAAAAAAAATCTCCTGCCGTGACCAGGATTCGAACCTGGGTTATTGCGGCCACAACGCAATGTCCTAACCACTAGACGATCACGGCTGTCCAGGAGCTGAACAGAAACTGGAGTATTGGTGATAATGGACCGCGAAGGAGGCAGAAAAACTAGTCCGACAAGAAATTCAGGCGTCGAAAGGTGGACTTAGAATTGTCACTTTCTCCAATCTTTCCCATGGAACTAATCTCTTCCGAAATGAATTTACATAATGTTTTTAAAGATATTATTAGTAGAAACCAAACCGTCTTAAAGAGCAGCAAATAAATGACTAGCTAATGTTTCGTCGATCATCAGGACGTCTATAGAAATCTATTTTATATCTACCTATTGTACTGTACATGTCATACAGAAGGCGATCTATCGCAGCAAGTCAGTCTTGATCGAGCAGAGCAGCGATCCATTTCTATACAGCTAAAACGATCTAGAGAGATCAAGGAGTATATGCGTACAACGTATCTGGAGGATTCCTTATTGAAGTAGGAGTGGTTTTGGGGCAAGTGCAAAATAGCTCCGAAAGATTATTATTCTGATTTAATCATGGATAAAAACTAAAGTTTCATTGCTAAAGCTAAATTCACATTTCATTGAATTATTAAAATATAGTATAATTGAATTTTTATTCGCTAGTCCGTAGTTGCCTCGACAAAACACGATAATGGCGTGTTCGTCACGCACGCTTGTCACACAACAGAGGTCTGTTCTTGCCCTTACTGTCATATTATGCTGCAAAATATGTTCAAGAAGAAATATAAATCACAAAGTATTTCGAATAGCAGCTTCTGTAGGTTCGGCAAAAATCAAAAAAGAAAGAAAAGAAAAGGCCAACTGGAAGATAAACACCGATACAGCTGTATTGCATAAGTTGAAGGACACAACTTTATCAAGAGGTTGGAACTAATATCTTCATAACTCGCTATACTTCACCTTAGCCAATATTTGTGGTTTATTTCTGATGAATCAGTGTTTAGGCTTCATGCTCTCTAAAGGGTAGTTGATTTTATGAGACAATTAGCCACTTACCCCACATTATCTTAACATATTTTAAACAATCCCGAATTTTAACTATACCTTATTTACTGACTAACAATTATTATAGCACAGCCTGGAAACTGTGCAATCCATCGTTCCGCTCCTTCAGCTTTCGACACTTGCGGTCAATTGGAATGATTGGATTTTGGTGTGGTGAGATGGAATTTTGGACCGATTGAATTTAGGAATAGCATTTCGTCACATACTGTAGGGTAAGGGAAGTAATATTAAGACAGCTGATAAGGGTCATTTACAAATAGTTGAAAAGTGAAATTAGAAAAAGAAAAACTGAAAATACAAATTCTACTATCGATATATGTCTAAAAGCTTTCCTAGTTAGATTTTTTTTAAATCCCGAACATTTCCGCCTAAAACTGGTTCATATTTTTGGATTAATGTACTTTCTCTATTTATTCCTTCTTTAGTTAATGTTTTCTATCTACAAAATTACGATTTTTCGTTGTTATTTTTTTCATTTATTTGGAGGTTGTGACATCTTCTATCTATTTATAACCTTTAAACAACCTATCTGCTTCGTATCGAGGGTAATTTTTACCTAAATGTTTGTCCAAACAGCGTTTTGACTGTTTGGCTTTGGTGTTGCTACGTTAAAGTGTCTTTTCTAACCAGGACTAACTTAGGCAGAAAAATTCAAACTAGGCTGGACATTTTATCTTAGATCTAATTTCCTAATTGACAGAAGAATTCATCATAGTTTATTATTAAAAATTAATTTGTTTGTTTCGAAGTTTTTCAATTGTGTCTTTTAGAAATTTCTTTAACAAAGAGATTTACAATCTACATACTACAAATCAAACCTTGAATGTACGGGACAGAGCTATGGGGCTCTTTCAAAACTTCAAACATTCAAAGAATTCCGTAGTCCAGTCAACATTTGTGAGACGCGCCAACTATGTGAAAAATTAGTTGCTACACAAGGACTTGGACATCCTAACAGTTCAGATACTGCCACAGAATACTACAAAAATGTCCACAACAGACTGACTTGTAACATGGGCCTCTTAGCACAAACACTTACATCCACCGCGAACCCACACAAACCACCCCGACGGCTTTCGAGGCGGTGGCCTAGAGTCTTGTGAAGTTGACCGCTATAAACCAAATGAGCACATATTTGCATGTTATAAAAATTATTTGCAGATGGCAAATTAATTAATTACTGCTAAACTATGCAAATAAATAATAATCTTTAGAAAAGTAATTTTATGTCAATAAGAACACTAGTGCTCCTCACGGGGAAGGGAATGATGTATTCCGTAGGGTTTTAATGTTATTTATTTCTCTGTGGTATAATCTAATAAACTTCTTCTAATAAATATAAACCATAAGTTATGACTTCTATGCTTTATTTTCACATTGGTAGTTATGTTAATCACTTTATAGAAAGGACATCTAGATAAGTAAGCTTTTTAAACATATTTTTACTGTCCGTTGGCAGGTACTTTTATATTTCTAGTGGTGGCTTTATAACCGAGATAACTTTGTTAATAAAACCGATGTTGTTTATTTGTTAGATACTGCAATTCTTTGAAATTCTTGCTCTAAAAATGTCATTAACTTTTGCTGATGAAAATAAATCTTTAATATGTCTATGCCTTCCTGTTTTTACCATTATTAAGAAAGAAAGTTATGGCGGAACAACAAAAAACTCCACTTGTCTTCTTTGTTTTTTTAGGCTATTGAAGTGAAGTAATCTCTCTCTGATCTGCATTTAGTTTATCTTTGCCCATTCTGATTAAGCCTGAACTGGCGAAACGTTGACTGGTAATTTATTTACTGTATTTGAGCTTTTGTCTCTTTCTTTTTGCTCTCTCTAATTATTTTATTTTTATTTTTGTTGATTGGCAATGTCTTGTAGAAACCAGGACACCTTTTTCATAGTATTCTTCATAGCCCAAACGACTGCCGATGTCACAGAAATCGATAATTTCGTTATCGATGCTCAAGTTCGTTTTAAACATGAAGCAACTCTACACCTTTAATAAAGTGGGATATTTATGACTCAGATCTTTTATTCATCTAATCTTAAGATGAAAGTTTATTTGAGGGGCAGGGTTGCTTTCTCCTCTATGTACCGCTGAAGCGGGTTTTGAATAATCCAACAAAATGAATAAATAATGGAAGATGGAGAAAAAAAAACAAGTTGTTTATGACTTGAGAAGATAGGCTTCTAGAGAAGTTGATTATTTGGATAAATATGAAATACTTTAATTAAACGATGAAATGGAGCGACTGGGTTGCTTGGAGTGGATAAGATTTCGATTTCAATGGCCCTATTGATCTTGATTCCATTTTTTACGTTCCATTTTCTGGACAGGTAGTGATCATGCTACTACAGGTTATTTTCATGCCTATTCCTATATGCTAATTTCATAAATACTACAATTACAGAAACTAATAAGAAACATTATCTCTGAATAATTTGAAAATTATATTATCAGTTAGAAGGGTGGAATTTAGCAACTTCGCTACACACAAGACCTAATTGATGATTTCGGTCACACTTTTTTTCAATCATATTGAAAAGTTGTAAATCACGTATTGTATAATATTTACAGTCTACAAATATTTCAATGAACAGATTAATTTAACTGTTAAGAATTAATGGGATATATAATGTACCTCCAAAATAGAAAAAAAATAAAATTATTTAATCTTGACTAAAAAAGAAAAATAGTGAACATTTTAAGAATTTTAGGAATTATAAATCCGATAAAAATGTTTATTTCATTTTAGTTAATATTTATATTGAGTAATTATTTAATATTATAGTTAATAAATCTATGTGCTTTTTTTCTGAAAATAGTTTTAATCTTGAATATTATACAATTACTACAAATAAAAAAAAATTCTACTGCCAAATATTTGCTATTTGAACAAAACTGCATCGCCTACCATATGTTCCTAATATCGCCTACGTCTAAAATGATATTTAATGAAATATTTCAAAGAACTTTTTTACATCTTGATTCTTGCTAAAGGAAGCCGTTGAGGTTGAGGTAGGGCGTATCTTAAAAAAAAAATGGTCTCTTTTTGAAAAAAAATTACGGCGCAACTTCCAGCCTGCACTTGCTTGTATTTTTCCTGAAATGGGTGGTAAATTTATCTCTAATGGCATGTTGAAATGCCATTCTTTTCACGTTTTTGTCATAAATCCTAATAGATTTTGTTTTTGTCCATTTTTAAACAATATTCAACTGACTACATATGGACGTCGTTTATTGAAACAGGCTTAAGCGCCGGAAATTCGAAATTCGGGGTTCTATCGATTTCGAAACGTAAACACCACCTCTGTCGATTCAAGCTCACGATATATCGAGACAAAAAATGGAAATTGTCTAAAAATCGAATATTGATGACGTAAGCACCTAACGATTCTCAGTCGTCACTCTGGCCTAAGCCAGTGCTTAAATCCTTTAAAATAAGTTGTAATTATAAAGGTTTTGCCAGATTAATAAACTAAAAGAATAAAATTTAAAAAAAATACATATTGTTCGGGAAAAAATCGTTTCATGTATTTCCTGTAAAGTTTGCTAAATCGCGCTTACGCCTATTTCAGAAAACGACGTCGACATGATTCTGTAATAAAGGTTGCAAACGCAAATTTTTTCTCACTCTAATTAAATATTTTTATAACTTGTTTTAAGTGTTAAAATTGAGTGTAAAATACTTGTTTTCCTCCCCATTTGTGAGTTGAACAAGTCTGCAGCAGGAGAATAAAATGTAAGCTAAATGGGTTCCTCCGCTTAAAATGTCGAAACTGTCGATTTCCAATACTTTATTTAGTGACATTGACAGTTCTAATGTTGCCACGGAACACGAAGAAATCTCTCGGGAACTTTTTGTGTGTGTGGATAGATGAATGTCACGATGCCGAGTATTTTTGCTGCAATCTTCGGAAACTAGTAACCAAATTCGGGATCACTTTTTGAGCCACCGATTTATAGTTTAATAGGCGTTCATGGAAGTCATGTGTTGTTGATATCTGTTATTTTGAAAAAGACTTAAGCGCCAAAAATTAGAAATTTAGATTTCAACTTATTATCGAACATAAACATCGATTCTCGCTCATGATATATCGAAAAAAAAATTAGAAACGGTCTAAAAATTGACTGTTGATGACGTAAGCACAAAATACTAACGACTCTCAGTCATCACTCTGACCTTAACCATTGTTAGTAGCCTTAAAAATATATTCTAATTATAAAGATTTTGCCTTTGAAGTCCTACTTTATACAATAAAGAAAAAAAAATTTAAAAAATATGTTGTTGTTCGGGGAAAAATCGTTTCATGTATTACCTGTTAAATTTGCTAAATGGCGCTTACGCCTCTTTCAAAAACGACGTCAATATATTAAACGCCTCTCTATATTAAACGTCAATATATCTTTTGATGTAAGTTTATTATGACCTTCAAGTAAAGTATCCCTTTCGGCTCTTCAATTTCAACCAAAATCTACTATATTATTTATATAGATATACAAGTATAATTTGCCAAATATGAGATGTTTTACATTATATTTTAATATAATTTTGATGAAAGTCTAATACGACTTTCAAGTAAAGTGCCACTCACGGTTTGCCAATTTCAACCAAAATTGATTATGTTATTTACATTAATATGTTAGCCTTATATAGAAAATTTGAGAAGCTTTGCATTGTATTTTAATATAACTTTTTATAAAAATCTATAATGACGTTTAATTGGAGTACCACTTCCGGTAACCATGTAGTGACTAAAAAGGGAGGTTCACAACAAAATTTTACAGTTATCCTAAATACAAAATTTTAAATTTCCACGGCTAACCATTTTGGGGTTATGCGAGATACGAACGTGTGAACGTACGTACAGACATCACAACGAAACTTGTCAAAATGGATTCAGGGATGGTCAAAATGGGTATTTTCGTTGAAATCTGAAAACCGAAAATTTTCGCGATTACAATACTTTCTTTACTCCGATCTGTTTTTACAAGGAAGTAAAAACAGATTTTATGTTATACGATTTTAGATACGATTTAATCATTCTTCATAGTATATAAGAAAAGGCAAGATGGATGAAATAATTAACAACTGTTTCTATTATAGATATTGTTGCCCCCGAAATACAGAAGTTGAGTTGGGGTTAGGACGGAACACAGTGCGGTGGAGTTGTTCTGTGTTGTTTAGCCTCGGCCAAAAAGACATAAACATGAGGCCGAGTTCGGCCAGAGCAGATGCTCACTGCCGGAAATAACAAGCCTGTATACAGTGAAGCGAACTAAAGTTTAAGTTAAACTTGCGTCTCTGTTTAGTTCTGTTTCAGTTTGTGTTTTAATTTTAATATATAATAAAATATTAGGCTCAATGATAAATTATGGGATAGACTTAATAAGGTCCAGGCAATATATAGATATATAACTGTGTAAAGAACGGGATTGCTCCAGGGCCGGATTAAGTCATGTAGAGTGCAGAGACCCCTAGGCAATACTAATCTCACCTTTTCAATTCAATGCATTTTATTTCATAAACAAAAATAGAATCAAAATGAAGTAAAGTATAGAATTAATATCTAATTTGTGATAGATTCCATCACCCTCACCCTGTTCTCTTCAATACAGGTTACATAATAATAAATCAAGTTTAATGGGTTAGGCAGGTAACATTTAATTAATTTTATACCAACGCCAAATATTATAATAGCGGTACTACTAAATGACATTTATTAAAACAAAACTATTCATAGGTAATGATAATGTTATGTAATTTATGCTATACCCGCAAATAAAGAAAATTAACTAAGCTTATTTCTTAAACTTAAAAACGCATTGAAAAATATCCAAATATTTAATTATGTATTGAAAACATTAACTTTCTTAAGATATCTCTTCACTTTTCTACATTTATCTTACTGGCATTGCTTTGTATTTTCGTCGTTTTTTTTCTGATTCATCTTAATGTGTTTACACTCTTTTCCAAATTTTTAAAGTGTCAATTATTACAGTGAATCAATTACTGACGGTCATAAAGAACGAAAAAAAAAAATGAAAACGCTGCAAATTATTACACAATGGTTTATTATATCCAAATAGTAATATTTCGAAAATATCTGGTCTGTCTATTCACAGGACTTTCCGTATTGCTTTGCTTTATTTAAATATGAAAATATTGGATTTGCACTTCAGTGGGAAAAGAAAAATGAAAGACCAAGAAGTTAAGGGAAGTTCATAAATAGTCCAAGGAAGGATGAAGCAAAGAGATGCGAGGAAATCAGAAGCCCCGAATCAATATCAGGAGGCCAAGGACCATGCATGCATGGACCTGCAGCGCCGGAGAATTAGTCTACGAAGTTCATTACGCTATATCTTAGCTAATACTGGTCCGATTTAAATGATTTTTTTTTGCTTTTGTGGAGAATTTCATCTCTTTTTGATAAATAATAATAAAAACTTCATCTCTCTCTCTCTCTCTCTCTCTCACTCACTCTCTCTCTCTCTCTCTCTCTCTCTCTCCCTCCCTCACTCTCTCTCTCTCTCCCTCCCTCTCTCTCTCCCTCTCCCTCTTTCGCTCCCTCACTCACTCCCTCTCTCTCACCCTCACCCTCTTCCACTGCCTCTCCTCCCTCTACCTCTCCCTCTCCCTCAAAGGGCCACAGGTCCTAAGATAATACAGGATATCAATCTCTTGAATATCGACATTTCGGCCCACATTGCAAGCCTTCATTAGGGAGGGCCTGTGATCTCAACGGTATGTCGAGAACCTTAATTTAGTTTCCAACATACCGTTGAACATCTTCTCCTTAAATATTTATTAGTATAAATATAACGAGTATATTCACTGATATTGCTTTTTTTTTTTTTTTTTTTTTTGCTTATCATCAGATCTTATTTGTTTTTATTAAATATTTTTATTTTAAATAATTATTATATATTTTATTTACAGAAGATGTGAAAGAAGAAGACGTGGAGGCGGGCCTGGGCCCCCCGCCCCCACCACAACCGCCGCCTAAACCCAAGATCCCCAGCAATGTAAAGGTATGTGTTATATTATATATGCTATTTATATTTTTAATTATTTATTATTGATTCATGTTTTATTATAAAGTACAGAATTTTTAAATACTTACAGATTTATAAGTTAAATTCGATAGTAATTCATTATAAAAATTAAATTACATCAGTAGAAAATACTAAACACTAAACTGATCATCGAAATAATACTAATTTAACAGATATAGCCAATATCTGATAACATATATAAAACTGATATGCAGAATACTTCATATTATTACTTACTGATGTATATTACTTATTTATCATTTCAGATAATTTGAACGTGCCTGTTTACAATTATTTTATCTTGTCAGGTAGCTTCGTTATTACCTTGTAACAGTATAATATTTAAAAAAATTCTAAACCAGATTTGTCACTTTTCAGAAAAGATTTGCCTAAATTAATAAATATCGAACGATATTTTATTGGAGGATTCCATGGAAAATGAGAGCACACTTTTTATAAACTCCATTAAAAAGTTTTATCCGGTATTTTTTTTTTGTTTCTGGAGGAAAATGATAACTTATTAAGGGTTGAAATCCCTCGCAAGCAATAAGCCGATAATATTGACTGGAGTATAATCTTTTTTAAGGGACTTATTTATTTGAGTCCATCATTCGGAAGATTTTATTTATTTAGGAAGCACTCAATGAATCAGGTCGTTTTCTATCTTTGGCAGATTTTTAATATCATTCTACTTTCTTTGTCTGAAGATGTGATTACGTTTTATTATTTTCAAAAATAAACTTTTGTAATTAGCTAAGAAAAACAAAAATCAGAAATTACTTTTTTGTATTTTTCAGAAGAACATAATGAAACCAAGATTTCAGTTCATAACTTGCCTTGGAAAATAATAATGACGTTCAGAATAAAAATTTCTATAATTAGGTTAATTTGCGGTGTCATTCATAACTTTTTAATGACTATAAATGAGCGTATTATCTGTAAACCCCAAGATTTCCCCGCGCGTCAACCGGACGTATTGCATCAACGTTAAAAAACAATCACTGTTGGTAAAACTATAGAAGCAGACTTTTCCCTCTGCCAGTTTTTGATTAGATGATCCATTTGGTCGTGAGAAGAATTTGACATCCTTTGTAGGAATACACCATTATGCTTTTCTAATCGTTCAAAATCAATCCAAATGTAGGAATTTATTTAAGGCATTATATTTTGTTATTTTGCTGATTTAAGTGGTACAATTGGTAAGAAATACTAGCTTGTTACAAAAGTCTTTGTGAATAGAATAAGTTTTATTTAAATTTCTGTATAAAATCTACACATTAAAATTATTCTTCATAATATAGGCCATCATTGACAATTACTTTAACCCATCTTTCTACCAGAAATTGAATTTGGTTTTCTTTGCTTTTCAAGGTGGAAAACTCCTCACATACTGATTTGACATTCCTGTTGTTGTCAACCTTTCAAAAAATGTGCCATTGGCCGTAAAAGGCCATAACCAAACAGTGCGATGTTAGGGCTGTAAGGAGGAAGGGGTAAGATGCTAACACCCTCCATTTCTGATAATCTTTCTTTGATTAAGAGTGAACGATGGGCAGGAGCGTTTTCTTGCTGAAACATCACTTTAGTATGATTGACCAAAGCAGGAGACTCCTCTTAAAACTCCATATGCTCTTTCGAGTTTTTGACAGTAAAGGTAAGCGTCAGTAGCCCTGCCGTTTGGAACCAGATCAAAGTGCAAAATATCCTCATAATTCCACCAATCACAAACTATTACCTTGAAGGCTGTCGTTCCCAGAATTGAACTGCCTGAACAAAACGCTATTGTAATACGATGCACAAATTTCCTTATTTAAGTAAGTGAAACTAAAATTTTGTGCGGTGCGCGCGTCATACAACTTTCATTTACCACTATTTAATAATTATTGTGAAGCGTGTTATAATGATATTTAGTGTACAATAGAGTTGAACAGAGCGTATTGTTAGAAATAGTTGTAGCAAGGTGGGGAAAGGCGTGACGGGGTGCGGTTCGTATCCGTCAACTTTGGGACATCCTCGGCATTCCATCTAGGTTCGGGCGCCAAATAAATAAGTTACGCTTTATCTTTGCAAATACTTGTCCAAATTTAATTACCTTCCATTACTACATAATTTACCATAAAATGCTAAATAAAATTTTCTTTTCGTCATTATTTTTTTACCTGAATCTCTCGATGATGTGCTGCATGAATGAAAAGTTAATGGGTTTTAGGCAAAAGTTAAAGGCCAACTTTAGGCAAGTTTCATCAAGAACGTTAGAGCCGTTTTCTTTAAAATTGTAATAAAGTGTAAATTAACTTCCTAGTTAATTTAGCGAAAAACATCCGACCTTAAATACATAATTTCAGTTTCGTACAACCTTTCGTTTTTCAGCTAGACCATTTCGCGAGGCTTGGTTATTTGAAGTCCGGAGACCTTAAAATATGTATTTCCATTGAAAACTGGGATTTGAAATTTTTGAAGATCACATATTTGTAAGCGAAAGTAAAAATTGTGTCACAATTCTGATGTGACACCTTCCTTGTACGCCTGTTCAGCTATAAATCGGTGGTTCAAAAAAAAAAAGGCGGGAAGCAAACAAAAAAAAGTTGCCGGTAATGTATCACTTTCGGTGGGCCAATTTTAACCAAAATCTATTATGCTATTTATATTGATGTAAAAATCTTATACGAGTATAAGTTTAGGCAAATTTCAGATGTTTCGCATTATATTTTAATAGAATTTTAATCAAATTCAATTATGACCCTCAAGTAAAGTACTATTTCCAGTGATCATGTAGTGACCAAAAAGGTTCAGGACTAAGTGATACAAAAATCATAAATACGAAATTTTAAATTTCTACAACCGTTTTTGAGTTATGCGACGTACGAACGGTACAGATGTCACGACGAAACTAGGCAAAATGGATTCAGGGATATTTCCGTTGAAATCTTAAAACCGAAAATTTTCACGATTACAATACTAACTTTACTTCGTACAAGGAAGTAATACACAACTGCTTTTTAAATAAAATTTCAATTACGTCATCCTACTCTTATTTCAACTTTTTTTTTTTTTTGAGATATCGACCTGTAATGAAATTAAATAATATGGAATACAATCCGGTTAACCTGACACAAGCATAATTATCCGACTGAAATCTAGTGCTTAGGCAATTTTAGAAACTGGAAATTAGAAAGCGTCGATACCCAGGTTATGTTCCGAATCATCCGTTTGCGATGTCACTGACGAGTCGCAATCTGGGTCTGATGGAGGATGATTGGATCGGAAATTATCATCAGGAATTGCGCACATCCTATATTGCACCGCAATTACTGCAGGGTCGCAATTTGATTGGCCCGCGGGGCGAACACAGTCAATTTTTCTATAATAAAAAAAAATTCTTCGGTAACCTCCATCTTTATGTATGTTTCTTTTCATTATTCCTTACTAGTATTTTCTTTTACTATCCCTTTTTCTTTTGACCTTGCCCTTTATTGTTTACCTCCATTTACATTTATTACATATTGTATTGAAACCAGATATGGGTCTCAATAGAAAGCTTTGAAAATTTGCTCATTTATGTTTTTGCGGTACTATTACGCATTTCAACTTTGTTACCTCAAATTATTTCCGGACATATCAAAAAAAAAAAAAAAAAAAAAAAAAAAAAAAAAAAAAAAGAAATATATATATATATAATTCTACTCAACTTTCGGAAGTTTTTACATTTCTAAATTATGTTTTTTGTAAACATGCACAACTTCCCTTAATATATCTTTATTTGTATAATATTTACATTTTTTCTCTAACAAACCGACGTTTTTAAATATTCTTCTGGGTTTTCTTATTTTCTTTCTAAAATTTAGCGATACAACAAAAACATTGTACTATATTTTTCAATTATCAATACAAATTTAACGTAATCTTAATGTAATTACAAAAGTTAAATTATTATACAATGGTGAGAGTATGGTTGACCGTGGAAAATGTATGTACTATATTCATATATACTTTTTTGTGTGTTTATTTATTGACCGCCCCTTCTCCCCTCCCAACCAAGATCCCGCTACATTTTCTTATATATAATAGATGGCAGAAATTCCCTCAGTTTTTTTTTCTGTTTGTATTTTTTTTGTCCAGAGCATCGTTTTGGAGTATCTATTCTTAGCCTAACGAGGTCCAGTCAGATGCTGGTTCCCATTTCAGGGATCTCATTGGAAAATACTGAAGTTCTGAAAATTTTCCCAGTTATGTGGTTGACAAATTTCAATTTTGCCACCACGAGTTTTTTCCGCAAGTATAAAAAATAATAAGAAAATTATATTTTTCCTTTTTTCTTATACCTTAGAAACCACGTGTTAGTCGAAGAACTTTTAATATTCATTTTATAATAAATTATCGATTCATTTGATTTTTTTTTTGCTTGGCCGCTCCTTTTTTGAATTGTGCACGAGTCGAAATTAATTGTTTGAACTTGTCAACTTAAATCAGTTGACGTCCGCATGATGGTGTAGAAGGATCAATCTAATTAGGGATTGATAAATTATATGCCACTTCTTAAAGAAAAAATAGACTCTTTCCAAAAAAGCGGAGTATACAAACTAAATTGTAATGATTGTGCAGCCAAATACACGGGAAAATCTGGTATCAGCTTTCGATTCATTTAATTAAAAAAAAAAAACATAAATTCATCAAAGACTCAGGAGTTAAATTAATACATTACGTTGAAAACAGCCTCAAAATAAATATATATGAAGCACTTGAAATAATAAAATCCTTCAAGTCCAATCCAGACTTTTGCTTAAATGACTAAATAAATATCTCCAATAGTCCAATCTTAAATTTATTCCCATCTATAACAGAAAAAACAATTACTCACCGAAATCATTGGAAAACCCCCAACTCCTAAACCGTTTACCTATAAACAACCCACCTTTCTTCCATTGCTAGTTCAGTGCGAGAACAAACCAATGCAAACTTTTCTTTTTGATATAATCTACTTAAACCTTGGTGAGAACCAACATGTATTTGATTTCTTGTCTCAATTAAATTCATGATTCATAAATGTTTTATAATACTAATTTATATTACATTTAATTTAATATGTTTAATAATACCAAACTGTATTTTGAATTGCTTATTTGTTTTTTTAGAACTGAAGATGAATTCATAATATTCGAAACTAGTTTTAAATAAAAACAAAATTATAAAAGTGGAAAATAATTTATCAATCTCTAATTTTTTTAAAATATTTTCGGTCAACATTTGAGACAACAAAAAATATAAACGATTTTTTTTTTCTTCAAACGAAAGATTAGTTTTGTATTTTATTTTACAAAACGAATTGAAATTTTCTTGATGTTTTTAAACAATATTTATTATATCTAAATGTTTAAATATTCGCTGAGCTGTAAAATCGGTACCAAACAGGCATACATTTGTACAGACTCGGAATCTGGTCTGAAGGCCTTAATTTTTTTTTTCATGGAATCCCCTGGTTACCAACTCCTTAACTGACATAAATGCATTGTTGAATGCTGGTTCTAAGGTTTTACTTTTGTAGCATTAGAGGAAATGAGCCAGCCGAAGCTAAACAAGCAATTGAAGAAGGAGTAGCAGAAACATCTACATTAACCAAATAAATCGTTACCTTGATAAAAGAAAAGGCACGTGAGAAATGGCAGTACATTTGGTTTAGATTAAGTGTAAATAAATTAAGAATAGTAGAACCATATGATCTGATCTTCGGCTTTCAAGGAGAGACGAGATAGTGCCAACTCGCCTAAGGGATGGGACGCACAAGAATCACACTTGAGTATCTTACGACGAGGGGGGCACCGCATGTATTTCTTGACGGTATCGCACATCTTGACGGAGTGCTTGGCGTATGAAGCCAAACGGGATGAAGTTGGACTGGGAACTGATAGCAGAGACTTTGAAAAAAAGAAATGCATCAAGACTGACGTAAAATAGAAACTATTTCTTAAACAGATTGAAATTTATACTAAAATTTAAAAATCTTTCCAGTTTTTCAAATAAAATTGTAAAATAAACTTAATGTCATTTTGAACTTAAATTTTGTAAGTTACCAATGTCTGTTAGCTTAGTACAGGGCAAAAATAACCCAAGTGGTTGAATAGCACAAAATTGGTAATAAATAAAATATTTAAAACAGTTCATTAGTAAAATAAATGTTTATAATTTAATATTTCACTAGCACGTTCTTACTAATCTATTCTTGCTCAGAAACCTGGCACCTTCCTTCTATACTAAAAGGATCAACTAAAATGTTTTTGTTCGCTGGGATGGCATTAGAAATTATTTAAATTGGAGTGAGTTTTGTTAGACCGTTGATGTGTATCTTAAGGAAGAAGAAGCACCCCCCCCCCTCCCCTCCCCCACCAACTTCTTCCATAAGAAATTATTTAAATTTGATATGATGGATACTTTATGCAATTACTGGTTGTTACAAAAGTCCTTCTGCATGAATACAATCCTTAATTCCAACTCTCATAATTAATCCTATAAGAATGTTTTTGTTCCTACTATTTAAGCCAAAGTTTGCTTTGACTAATCCCTCAATTCCTTGTGACTTGAGTTGACTTTATGGGGTCATTTAGATTCTTTTAAACGCACTTGCAATATCAGAAGAAAAAATCGTGATTTTCGGTCTTTTTAGACATTACTGGAAATCAGGTATAAGCGCAAAGGCAGCCGCCGAAGAAATTTGTGCCATAGAAGGAGAGTCAATTATCCATCGAAATACTGCCGCACAACCCAGATCAGGTCGTTGATGATGACGATCTTCTTGAATGTGTGAACCAGGATACAACTTCTTGTGATTTATCAGCCGTAGTAGGAACTCAAACCTTTACTGTGAACAGCTAGACAGAGTTTATGCAGTTTTGTGTGCAAAGTACCCCGCTTTGGTCAACAGGAGCTCCTGCACTTCGATCTCGTTTGACCAAGGGTTTCTTTAGATCAATGGCTCATTTTTTAAAAGGTCGGATCTTCTATAAGTACGAGGACGTAAAAGTTGGATGTGAAGAGTTCTTTGCATTTCATTGTTCATTAGTAAAATAAATGGTTATGATTTTGTATTTCTTTAACATATTTTTACTAATTTCTTCTCGCTCAGCAAACCTTCCTTCTATACCTTAAAGGAATAAATAAAATGTATATGTTCGCCGGGATTAGAAACTTTTGAAAATTTGATATGATGGTTACTTTATGTAATTGTTGATCAAAGAAGCATTTTAAATGAAGGTATGAAAATTAGGAAACAGTTTAGGAGTTTTTCTCATTTAATTCTCATTTTTTTTCTCACTGTGCGTCACCAATCTCATTCCAAACACGGAGTGACTAGTCACGGACATACGTCTCACACCCACACATAGTCTAAAAAATCTGAAAATATAACTGAAAAGTCTATAATTCTAAAAAGGCGTTGTTTTAAGTCCGACGGCACCAGAAAAACCTTTTTTTCCACCGGAAAAAGTTTTTCCATTCTCATCCCGGTTGATGGTATTTTTACTATCGTACTTTCTCTACTTTAAACTGCTTCCGAAAGTAATATGACTTCTCTAAGAGTTTTATTGAACTCAAAACAATAAGCATTTCTCACAATGACTTAAAATCGCTTTTCTATTCTTTGCCGTAAAGAAAATCCGATCTTGACGCCCACGTGACTGCAATCTCACAAATCGACCATTCATCAAGACGTCTCCGGGATAAAATATGGCTTCACGTGAATCACTATAATGGATCAGTTTATAGAGTGACTTGAATTATGTTCCCTACGCCTCTATGTTCCCAATGCTGCTATCTATAGCGTTCTCGCCCAAACTTAACTTTGATCTTGAATTGTCTCTTCGTGTGTAAAGAGGTATCCGAATTGATTTCGTGATTCGTTATTTAATATTCAGGAAAATGAAAAAAAGAAAAAAACAACTTCGAAATTCAGAATTATTTATTCAAAATATCTGACAACGTTTACGAATATAACTTGTAAATTTTCACGGCCACGTTTTCTATAAATATATATATTATATTAATGTATCTTCACATTACCAACATTAAAATATTATCATGCCTCAATAATAGAATAAATATCTGAGGTAGACACCGCACGACTTCCTCGTACGCCAATAAACTGTAAATCGGTGGCTCAAAAAGTGATCCTGAATTTGGGAACCTACTAGATTCCGAAGATAGGCGGAAGGTAAAAAATAAAAGCAATTTCTGGTAAAGTTAACCAAAATCTAATATATTATTTACATTGATATAAAAAAATTATATACCAAATGAGTGATGTTTGCATTATATTTTAATATAAATTTTGATGAAAGTCTAATATGACCTCGAATTAAAGTACCGCTTTCGGTTTACCAATTTCAATCAAAATAAGGTACGTTATTTTTATTAATATGCAAGTCTTACACATCGAATCTGAGAAGTTTTGCACTATATTTTAATACAATTTTAATCAAAATCTATTAAGACCTTCAAGTAAAGTTCCATTTCCGGTTTGTTAATTTTAATCTTAACCTAGTATGGTATTATATTAATATAAAAATGTTAGATATCGAATTTGAAAAGTTTTGTATTATATTTTAATATAATTTTTGATGAAAGTCCATTATGACCTTGAAGTGAAGTACCACTTCCGGTTTTCTAATTTTAACCAAAATTTATTATATTATTTATATTGATGCAAAAGTCTTATATACCAAAGTTGAGAAATTTTGCATTATATTTTAAATAATTATTGAAAGTTTATTATTACCTTCATATTAAGCACTCCTTCCGGTTTGCCAATTTAAACCAAAATCAAATAAGTTATTTATATTAATATATCAGTCTTACATACCAAATTTGAAAAGTTTTCCATTATATTTTAATATAATTTATGATGAAAATCTATTATGACCTAGAAGTAAAGTACCACTTTCGGTAATCGTGCAGTAACCAAAAATAGTGGTCCACAACTAGATGTTACAGCATCTTAAATACAAAATTTTAACTTTCTACTACGGCTAACCGTTTTTTAATTATGCGAGATACGAACGAGCGTACGTAAAGACGTCACGACGAAACTAGCCAAAATGGATATTTCCGTTGAAATCTGAAAACCGAAAATTCTGGCGATTACAATACTTACTTTACTTCGAACAAGGAAGTAACGATAACACTAAGAGCTCACTGTAAGTTTGCAACACAAAACAAACTCGAAATTTTCGTATTTTTGTCTTTTTACCAGACTACGGCAAAGCCACAAGGAGAGTTATGTGTTTAGCTTGAACGTTAATAGCTATCTAACGATTTTTTGGGAGATTGGCTCAACCGATTTTTAAGTTTAATGGCTCAAATTATTCGTAATGACTCCGTGAATGTTTTGAAACATTTCCAGTTCAAAATAACAAAGAAATGAATTCAGTGTGTGTTTAATCTGTCCGTTTGAGAGATTCTTGAGCGAACTACGCGGCCGATTTTTAAGTTTGATAGTTCACATTACTCAGTGAATTCCCGTGAATGTTTTAAAACATTCAAAAAAATTTAATTTAGATTTTCTATATTCGTTTGGATTTTCTATTATTGTTCTATTTACATTTTACTTTATTACCTTCTGATTTACCGTTTATCTGAGTAACTCTATTCTTCAATATATTCAATATTCACTTTATTCTCATGGTATATTTTATATATGTATTTGTATGTTGTATATATGTTATTTATTTATTTATTTTTAGTTATGGTTTTAGTATATATTCTTATTTTTATTTTAATTACGGTTTTAGTGTACATTCTTATTTTTATTTTAGTTATGGTTTTAGTATATATTTGCATTTTATTTTAGTTATGGCTTTAGTATTCTTATTTTTGTTGTAGCTGTATTGTTTATAACATATTTTATTGTATGCATATTATATAATTATATTTTTTGCATATTACTTAGATTAGTTTTAAAATTATTGCATCTATACAGTATCTAATTGTATTTTTTTTTAGTTTTAATTGTAAAATTACAGTACTTTGTATATTTTGTTTAATTTTAAATATTTAAAGTTTAATTTAAGATTCAATATTTTTTTTGTTTTATGATGTTTATTTTGTTTTTGTTTTTTATTTTTTCTTCATACTGTTTTCTTTATGTGCATTGCTATGTTTATATTTCTTCAACTATCATTGTTATTATTATATAATGTAAAATTGCTGCACAGGTAGTATTACTATGGCAGCATAGAAACTGTACGTTTTATAAATAAACGACCTTCCAATAGGGTTAGTATGGAAGGGAAAAGAAAACAAAAAAGAAAGTATTTTCGGCTTTTTGATGGTGTTTTTTTATTACATTATGTGTAAGTTCATGATGCTATGGAAATCAATTGTAAATAGCCAATACTTGGAAAACTAAAAACTTCAAGTCTACCCTGTCTCATATTTACAAAACAAAACACTATAAACGTAAAAAATATTCATTCAAACCGTTATAACCGGGTAATCAAATTGTAAAAACGAATAAAAATTCATAGGGAAACTGGTACCAGGGCAGAGAAAAAAGTGCGCTATAGCTCGGTAATCATTATAAAAGGGAGCGTTATAACGAACTTTTACTGTAAGCATTTGAAGATGGGTGCATTCTGAACTTTTATTGTTTCAAATATTTTCATTTTCAGTTTTCAATACCCAATGCAAAGGGCGTGACTAAACGCCGAAGGAGACTCCAATATCCAATGGCAGAATTTAATTTTCCGATTTTTCGAAAGGAAAAAAATGACGCGTTCACGCTTCAGGCGTCCTCAATATCTGAATCAGAAGCTAACGAACTAAACGTTTTAGCATAAGATTGCTTCCTCCCTGTGAATAATCCCATTATCAGAATAAATCTGCCTTTATGAAACTTGCCAGGGCGAGGGGACGGAGATCGCTTCAGTGAAAATCTCTGGGTAAAACGGAATTGGAATTTTATCTTGACTTCTGTTGTATTTCCTTTCGCATCCAACAACCCTTCCGTCTATTTCCTTTTTAATATTTCTATATTAAATTATAAATTACAAATTCCAGACAATTCTCTATAGGGAAGTTTCTCATATGTATCAATATTTTATTAGGTTGTTACAAAAGTCCTTGTGGATAATCACAACTCTTAATTCCAACTCTAATTATTATCCTATAAGAATATTTTTGTTTCTACTATTTGCGCCAACTTTAACGAAGACTAATCCTTTAATTTCTTGTAACTGGAGTTGGCTTTACGGGGTCATT
Source organism: Rhaphigaster nebulosa (assembly GCA_948150685.1). Lineage (NCBI taxonomy): Eukaryota > Metazoa > Arthropoda > Insecta > Hemiptera > Pentatomidae > Rhaphigaster > Rhaphigaster nebulosa. Next base: position 906,912 of record OX411309.1, read on the forward strand.
TACATTTTTAAAACACACGTGCAATGTCAGAAGAAAAAATCGTCTCAAAACCAAGGGAATAGTACCGCCATCAAATCCAATTACTGGCAGAAAGATGGGTGAAAGTAGTTGAATTGATGCTTAACAAAGCCATCTTACAAGACCTGTCTTCCAGGATTGCACCAAAAGAAAATCGATTTTTTAAAATGTTTTGTTGTGCATATTATCTCATTTGTATGTTATGTATAGTTTGTATGCGTATTGATATAGTTTTGTTAATTATTATATTTTAATTTTTACTCCCGATTATTGGAAATAACGCTAATATAATACGCTAATATATAAGCTAATGCTAATATCTCGATAATTCATATTTACCTCTCGGACGCTTAACTATACGAATTATTAGGATTCTACTGTAATGAGATTTTAACAAATAGCAACCAGATAATCTCAAGTGTTTTTGTGTTAGAAGTCGAGGTTAGCAGCTAAATGAAATGGTGGTTGAATAATAACATAATGCTAATGAGATGGACTGAATTATCACTGTCTAGTGCCGTGATTAAGTCACCATTATCCTTCTGACTCTTTGACATTTAGTTTGAATTTAGAAAGTAAAGAGCTGTAATTTTCATTGCAGTTATTTTTTAATTTAAACAGAAACATTTTAAAGGATTGTAAAAAAAACATACCAAAACCTCCAGAAAAAAATTGGCTTTATTTTCAAAAAGTACATTAAAAACTGAAGACAGCAATTCTCTAAACAGACTAATGAGAATTATTGATAGCTTGTTAATGGGATCCCGAGACCTTCCCATGTTTCCCACCATTAAGCTGAGTTAGGATGGCTCCTATCGTAGACAATATTTCCTTTGCACATTCCTTTATCAAATAATCAACAGCCATCGCCCTTCCTATGTCAACAATATCCTCCAATTCAGGTCGCCTATCCATTCCCTTACTACAAGATTACTAGACCTTCTGATCTTTATACTACATTCCCTTACTACAAGATTACTAGACCTCCTGATCTTTATACTACATTCCCTTACTACAAGATTACTAGACCTCCTGATCTTTATACTACATTCCCTTACTACAAGATTACTAGACCTCCTGATCTTTATACTACATTCCCTTACTACAAGATTACTAGACCTTCTGATCTTTATACTACCTCTTTTCAGAGATCAGCCTCATTATAACACTCCTTTATTGTACGTTCCACCACTTTCTGGAATTCCTGGATGTCCCCTTCCTTATGCACATTCAAAACCCTCCTATTCCAGTTCCTCTTCACAATACAATCCGACGCTGGCTAATATTCAATGCTATAAGAATCAGTTTCAATAATCACGTGTTTTGTTTTTTTTTAATACGAACATACATGTATATATCATATCACTCTTATGTTTATTTACCAGATAAGATTTTGTATATAAATTTCCATTTTATTTTTTTACTTCCTTGTACGAAGTAAAGGAAGTATTGTAATCGCGAAAATTTTCGGTTTTCAGATTTCAACGGAAATATCCATTTTGACCATCCCTGAATCCATTTTTACTAGTTTCGTCGTGGCGTCTGTACGTACGTACGTTCGTATCTCGCATAACTAAAAATTGGTTAGCCGTAGAAAGTTGAAATTTTGTATTTAGGATTGTTGTAAAATATAATTGTGAACCTCCTTTTTTGATCACTGCTTGATCACTGGAAGTGGTACTTTACTTGAAGGTCATAATTGATTTCCATCAAAAATTATATTAAAATGCTATGAAAAACTTGTCAAATTTAGTATTTATAACTTATATATTGATTTAAAAAATATACTAGATTTTCGTCTAAATTGGAAAACCGGAAGCGGTACTTTACTTGAAGGTCATGTTAGATTTTCATCAAAAATTATATTAAAATATAATGTACATCTGAAATTTGGTAAATAGGACTTTTATATCAATATGAATGTGTTTACTACATTTTGGTTAAAATTGAACTTAATAGATTGGTTAAAATCTACTTAGACCTTGAACTGAAGACGAATGTATAACATTCGAAACTAGTTTTCAATAAAAACAAAATTATAGAAGTGGCAAATGATTTATCAATCCCTAATTAAAACTTTTCAATGTACTTTTTGAAAATAGAACATATTTATTTTTCTAGTAACATTCGGTCCGATCAGTAACTTCCGCTGCGCCCTATAATACTTACAGTTAATTAGTCAGCCATCTCTTTTCATCCCGAGAAAATAAAAAAAGAAGATAAATTCGTAGTTGTAACGATATTTTTAAATGAAAATAAATTAATTCAAAGGATTATTTTCGTTATTCTATGTTGGGGACTGGAACGAATACCCCCACTTTGCTCCCCTTCACGCCTCAACTTCTTTCAGCGAACGACTTTCCATCGACTCCTGGACAGCCGTGATCGTCTAGTGGTTAGGACATTGCGTTGTGGCCGCAATAACCCAGGTTCGAATCCTGGTCACGGCAGGAGTAATTTTTATTATTATTTTTTTTTTAACTAATTAAAAAAAAACTGATGTCTTAAGGATTAAAAATTATCCCTATTATTACTAATAGTTGCTGCACGCTACTCTATAAAATAAAATGTCGAAATATAGGTTTGTTTAATTTATAGTGAATAGGGAAGTTATAGTATTATCAAAGGGTTCTCTATTGTACGAAAGATACTCGGAAACACTGATTGACAGCCTAACCAGGAAACCTCGTCAAGAGATAATCCTGTTTCAGAGATAGAAAACCGAGTCCTTGAGCGATTTCAATTTCCCAGGCCGTCTAATTGAAAACTCGTGCTTTTCACGAATGCTCACCTCTCGTGTCCTCTGGCAATATATACCTCCACGATTCAATTTATATCGATATTAATAGAATCCTGCTATTAAGGTATCGATAAATTTCAACGTTTAAGTTTAATACTGACTGGTTAAATATTGCAATACTTAATTGCAATATTAAATATGTATATATATATATATATATATATATATATATATATATATATATATATATATATATATATATATATATATATATATATATATGCAAAATATTACATATTTTCTTTACCTTAATCTCTTAAAGCAGTAATATAAATAAATTTAATAAAAATTAAAAATCCCGATTATGGAAATAACTTTTATATCTTACAATCCTATTCGTCCTAAGGGACAGATTGTACTTGCATATCTGCTTGAGCGTATCGGTGGGTTGTTAGTGAAGTTGACGCTCAGGAAATCTTTGATAGAAACTTGGTGTTGTCGTCGGGTGCCTTCCACACCCAATCTAAAATGAAGACTCTTTTTTTCTCAATACATTAATGTGCTTTACGTATGTTTACATGTACAAATACAAGGAGCTTTCTGTACTTTGACATGCACAGATGAATAGGATGGAATGCACTTGTAAGAGACAGTAACGGGTGGAAGGCATACGACTACTACACCAAGGTTCAATATTCATGAGCGTCAACTTCACTAACAGCCCGCCAATGTCACTTAATTAAATATGAAAGTTCATTCTGTCCCTTTGGGCAAATAGGGTTGTAAGATATAAAAGTTATTTTCGTTGTCGGAGTTTTTATTAATTTTCATTTAATGTTTTTAATTTTCAAGTATTGGCTATTTATAATTCATTAATTAAAAAAAAACTAAAATAAATAAAATTGTTTTTATTTTCTGATTAATGTTGTCTGACCTATGTTGTCGATGTTGTTCACTTTGAATATTTATTTTTAAAACCAAAAAATAAAGCGGAGTGATATATAATAGCAGAGTGGTATTAATTACTCAGATTTGGAATCACAAAGCTAGAAGGTGCGTGTTTCTTTCAATATGCATACCCTCAAAGAATTAGCATAAATTTGTTTAATTGGATACATATGTAACGTTTAGTTACACAAATTACATGGCGTTGACAGACTATATCAACAATCACACAACTATTTGTGTGTGTGTGTGTGTGTGTGCATGTAGGTACTGTTGACATGCACCTTTTGGACTAGCGATAAAACTCACGTGTCTAACCGTGCATATATTAGCATAATTGCACAGCTCATTAAAAGGACACCTGTTCAGGATTATTTGAATAATAATAAACACCGTTATAAGTTTATTTACATGAATATATTTGAATTTATAAAGTTTATCAAGATTGCTTTGTTATTATAGTCATGATCAAATCAGTAATTGATTCATTGACCCTATATATTATGAACTGTTTACATTTGATGAATTATTCTATTATAAGAGTGTCAACATCAGTTAATCCTGTTTTAATAAGTAATGTCCGCTTATCTTGATACAATTTTAATGTTTGCTAATAATGTATTGTTTATTTATGTAGTATTTAATATTTAATATCGAGATATAGATTCCCGTTCTGCTAAATGCCAATAAATTTACTCAGAAATTTCACTTAATTCAGTTATAATTAACATTCCAAATGTTTCTATTAGTAATAATTAAAATATTTATTCTCGTGAATTTTTTCTAGGAACGTCTATTATTTCCCTGTGCTATTGAAAACTATTTTTTGCCAGAGTTGCTTTAGCAGTTGTGAAAAAATTTTACTAGACGATTTTCGTTTAAAATTTGTATTTTCATATCCCAGAAAGCCTGAAAGATAAATATTCAGAGGAAAGACATTGCAAAAATACTGTGCTTTTTTTTTAGATTATCGCTGTTACGTTCCGGTGCAATTATGATCTGCGCAATAGACGCATGAAGCGATCCTTGGTCAGTTCAACCGCTCTTCCCCAGTCCTCCTTATCTCCCGTAGATATTCCTGTTGAGGATAAGATCCTCAGGGACGTTATCCTTCTCTTCTGTCATTTGAGTTTTGAGTACTCTTACTCTTATACAAAAAAATCACCTTTTTGTGTGCGTGGTTTTTGATCGCACCAATTAACCGAATTATTAAATACTGGAACTCATGCGACGCAGAATTTAATGTTTTTTAATTTATTATATTACAATTTTTTCGATTGATTGCACAGGTTACGAATTATTGGTGAAAAATCATAAAATTTCGAAGTATTTTGGTTGCCAAAAGTTCTCTCGAGGTCACCCGTGTTAGAATTTTTGTTTTTTACATGTTTGCACAGATATAAACAAATTTCAAAATAATAAAAGCTTCTATCCCACCTTTTTCGTCATAGGCCCCTGTTTTAACCCTCTGGTTAACGGACCCAAGGTGAATTAAACATTGGAATTTAAAAATTAACTTAGCACTTTTGTTTCATACTTAAAGTCTATATTTTACAACTAAAAAATAATGTATTTATTTGATTTCGTATAGGAGCGTATTATTTTCCTGAGGGTTATAAATATTTTTTTCTCAATTTGTCTTGGATAATACTTCCATGTTCATATTAGCAAATGTTTTATTGTTATATTCTCAAGAACGTTTCGAGCCCAAGTTTGCTCATCATCAGGTTGCCAACGTAGTTTGTTTCAGTCCTCATTATTGAAAGAATTAATATTCAAGAATCAATTGGAATTTTTTTGTCATTATCTTTTTTAAATACTTATCTCAACTCTTCAGTGTTCACGATTCGACTATTTTCTTTCTTCACAAATTACGAAAAAATTACGTATTGATGGTGAATTTTTCAGTTAAAATATATGTCAACAAGTTTTGAATTTATCATAATAACGAGAAGTAAGAAACTGAAAATTACTAAGGAAAAGAATAGCAGCGATCCTAAATTTCTTGGCCACGAACTACTCGTTGTGAAACAATAGCAAGTTAGCAATAAATTATATAATTAATTTTATTTGATTATTTAATATTCATATTATTAATAATTTAATTTGTGAAGCTCAACTCACACTAGTCGAATATTGAACCACTTGGAACGCAAAAGGTGCTCTGCAATCTTCTACCATCATCAATGGCATTTTCACTTTCAATTAGAAGCCTCTAAATAAACATAGCGTCTTGTTCTTCTAAAAAGTGTGAGAGCCAAGATATATTGATTTGGGGGCTATATTATATTGACCGCTGTGAGAGCCAAGATTTATTGATTTGGGGGCTATATTATATTGACCACTGTGAGAGCCAAGATATATTGATTTGGGGGCTATATTATATTGACCGCTGTGAGAGCCAAGATATATTGATTTGGGGACTATATTATATTGACCGCTGTGAGAGCCAAGATATATTGATTTGGGAGCTATATTATATTGACCGCTGTGAGAGCCAAGATATATTGATTTGGGGACTATATTACATTGACCGCTGTGAGAGCCAAGATATATTGATTTGGGAGCTATATTATATTGACCGCTGTGAGAGCCAAGATATATTGATTTGGGAGCTATATTACATTGACCGCTGTGAGAGCCAAGATATATTGATTTGGGGACTATATTACATTGACCGCTGTGAGAGCCAAGATATATTGATTTGGGGGCTATATTATATTGACCGCTGTGAGAGCCAAGATATATTGATTTGGGGGCTATATTATATTGACCGCTGTGAGAGCCAAGATATATTGATTTGGGGGCTATATTATATTGACCGCTGTGAGAGCCAAGATATATTGATTTGGGGACTATATTACATTGACCGCTGTGAGAGCCAAGATATATTGATTTGGGGACTATATTACATTGACCGCTGTGAGAGCCAAGATATATTGATTTGGGGGCTATATTATATTGACCGCTGTGAGAGCCAAGATATATTGATTTGGGGACTATATTACATTGACCGCTGTGAGAGCCAAGATATATTGATTTGGGGGCTATATTATATTGACCGCTGTGAGAGCCAAGATATATTGATTTGGGGGCTATATTATATTGACCGCTGTGAGAGCCAAGATATATTGATTTGGGGACTATATTACATTGACCGCTGTGAGAGCCAAGATATATTGATTTGGGAGCTATATTATATTGACCGCTGTGAGAGCCAAGATATATCGATTTGGGGACTATATTACATTGACCGCTGTGAGAGCCAAGATATATTGATTTGGGAGCTATATTATATTGACCGCTGTGAGAGCCAAGATATATTGATTTGGGGACTATATTACATTGACCGCTGTGAGAGCCAAGATATATTGATTTGGGAGCTATATTATATTGACCGCTGTGAGAGCCAAGATATATTGATTTGGGGACTATATTACATTGACCGCTGTGAGAGCCAAGATATATTGATTTGGGGGCTATATTATATTTACCGCTGTGAGAGCCAAGATATATTGATTTGGGGGCTATATTATATTGACCGCTTTGAGAGCCAAGATATATTGATTTGGGGACTATATTACATTGACCGCTGTGAGAGCCAAGATATATTGATTAGGGGACTATATTACATTGACCGCTGTGAGAGCCAAGATATATTGATTTGGGGGCTATATTATATTGACCGCTGTGAGAGCCAAGATATGTTGATTTGGGGACTATATTACATTGACCGCTGTGAGAGCCAAGATATATTGATTTGGGGGCTATATTATATTGACCGCTGTGAGAGCCAAGATATATTGATTTGGGGGCTATATTATATTGACCGCTGTGAGAGCCAAGATATATTGATTTGGGGACTATATTACATTGACCGCTGTGAGAGCCAAGATATATTGATTTGGGAGCTATATTATATTGACCGCTGTGAGAGCCAAGATATATCGATTTGGGGACTATATTACATTGACCGCTGTGAGAGCCAAGATATATTGATTTGGGAGCTATATTATATTGACCGCTGTGAGAGCCAAGATATATTGATTTGGGGACTATATTACATTGACCGCTGTGAGAGCCAAGATATATTGATTTGGGAGCTATATTATATTGACCGCTGTGAGAGCCAAGATATATTGATTTGGGGACTATATTACATTGACCGCTGTGAGAGCCAAGATATATTGATTTGGGGGCTATATTATATTTACCGCTGTGAGAGCCAAGATATATTGATTTGGGGGCTATATTATATTGACCGCTTTGAGAGCCAAGATATATTGATTTGGGGGCTATATTATATTGACCGCTGTGAGAGCCAAGATATATTGATTTGGGGGCTATATTATATTGACCGCTGTTTTGTAAAGGGCTAAGATAATCATTTTTTTTAATTTAAAAAGAAACATTTCAAGATGAAAAAACTCTAAAATAAAACTTGGACCCGGAGAAATAAGGATGCTAGGACATTATGGCATTAGATTGGTAGGAAGTGTGCTCAGCGCCATCTCCTGGGATAAAACTATTTCACTCATCCGCCATCTCTTTATAGGCTCATCCATTCTCTTCTTCAGTATCAGCTATCCTGTTATAGCATATCAGCAATTTTCCTTTAAGAACTTTTCACACTGAATTCCTCTTATGTGGGAACGAATCTGCAGCTTCCTGAAATTTATTAATATTATTAATAATAATAATAAATAATAAATTTCTGTAAGCTGCAATTCATTCCCACTTAAGAGGAATTCAGTGTGAAAAGTTCTTAAAGGAAAATTGATGACATGGTGTAACAGGATAGCTGATAATATATATATATATATATATATAAAGGAATATTCGAAATTTTAATTCATTACTTAGAATCAGAGAGGACAAGGGGCGGAAGGGGGGCAAAGCTCGAGCTTTTGGGGGCCTGATAAGATTTGATTAAAACTAAATCTATACAGTGTTTAGCAAATATATGTAAAAAAAAAATCCTTTCAATCTATAATAAATAATATCACGTATTTTTATAATACTCTAACAGTGTAGCCTAATTTATTAATATTTATGGTTTTTACAGTTTGAAGGGAAAAGAAAATTTCGTCATTTGATTGTTATTACGAACACTTTACTTTAGTAATTATTATGAAATTATAATATCCTTATTAAGTAATTTTGTAAAAAAATTGTGTTGCATTTTAGGTAAAACAATAAACTCTTTTTATTATAATGCAGTAGCAAGTACTTTATTTATAATACCTTAAAACTTATATTAGTATTATTGATAAAAATAAAAAAAATATGGAATATTGAGAGGCAGGAGACCCACTGAATTATTTTGCCCCAGACCGGAGCACACCTGGCGGAGGCTTTGTCTAAAGGTTCCTTGGTTGTCCTACCTTCATGCTGTCACGACATTTTATTTATTTATAAAGCACATTTCCTAGTTTTAATAATTTTTTCAAATGTAATTATGTCTTTTTAATAACGTAAAAAAATTAACTTTTTTGAAAAAAGACAATTATTTATTTATTTTATACCACTCCGCATGAAATTAACAATAAATTAAATACAATGAACAATTAAATTAAAAGATCAATGTACAATGAGTTATGAACTATGAGCAATGAAATTTTAACTAAAACAATGATTTTGAACTATGAACAAATTGCTCTTTGTTTATAGTTCAAAATCATTAATCATTCAAAATTAAAAGAACAATGCACAATGAACAATGAATTATGAATTAAAAACAATGAACTCTGAACAATAAATTATGAACAACAATAACTAAATTAAATGAGAAATTTTAATATCTTCTACAAATTTTATTATATTTTGAATTTGTTCTTCGTTATCTGCTAGTGCTTCGGTCATAGTGGAAGGTATGTTGTTTGTTCTGGTGTCAGAATATAGTTTGAGCTTTGTTGCAATGCGTTTTAGTGTCAATGGTGTGTTATATGTTTCACAAAATGGTGGTTCCAAACGTCTCATTAGGAATCCATGTTTGAAGACTGCATGCCCGATTCTCAGTCGGGCAAACAGCCTTCAACAAAAAAAAACACAATAAAACAAGGTAGTTGTATTAAAAATAAATTAAATTAATAATATACAATGAAATTATTCTTCTATGAATAAAACCCCTTTGATTATTTAACATATCACAAATTTAATTAAAAAAGTTACCTGACCCCGACGTGATTTGAACACGCAACCTTCTGATCTGGAGTCAGACGCGCTACCGTTGCGCCACGAGGTCCATGTTTTATTACAAAAGTAATACTTATTGTGTATGTTCACGACATATTGTAATTATTTTATGGGGTTAAAGTCTATATATGTAAAATTCAGAGTTTGAAATCAATGTTTATAAATAAATAAATAATAAAAATTCCATCGAATTTTTTATTTGGTAATTTTATAAATCATTTCATAATTTTTGTTTTGTGATCAACAGCTGAAAAAATCATATATTGATCGTTATTTCTGGATAAACTCTTTTCGATCAATAATAATGACCGTTAATGAGCAATAATTATTTTAAACTTATCTCATCTCAATAATACATAAATCTGAAACTATGTCTGTTTGCATGTTCCAGAAAAATATTCCACAAAGGGATAGTTATTGTAAAGATCTTAAATTGTTTCTGATAAAAGCCCCAATAAAATAGTAAAATTGGTCCTTATTATTTTTAACTGAAAGAGCTTAGCTTCAAAATGAGTAAGTAGCTTTCTCATGTGCTCAGGTATAACAGGTCCATATCATTATTATTATATTTGTTTTGTGCTATTTAGAATTTCATAATTTCTATTTATATAAACAAAGAACATAGCAAATAGGGAGGAAAATAAAAGAATTTTTATTGAGTCTCATTTTTATTTTTTGGATGTAATATTTTCGAAATCATTATTTTGTAAAATTAAACAATTTAGATTAATTAGAGATAAAATTCCATATTAATCTCACATATATTTATTAATAAAAACTTATTTACATAGTCATATTATTATATATTTTGCAACGTTTCGGCCTTATCTAATAATTGTTTGGCAATTTTGAAATTATATATTACTGTGTCATCTTTGTCTAATTATAAAATATTATAACCTACTACTAAAATATTATAGCCTACTACTAAAATATTATTTCCTACTACTAAAATATTATAACCTACTACTAAAATATTATAACCTACTACTAAAATATTATAACCTACTACTAAAATATTATAACCTACTACTAAAAGCAGTATTATTCTTTAAATGTTAATTGCACTTACACATATTGTATTTTGGGTATATTAATGAGAGATCTTTTTCATCGGTGACGTTGCATTTCTGAAAAAAAAAATTGAATAATTATTTTACAACTATATTTTAACAAATTTAATAATTTAAATAAAATTAAAAAACACAAGTTAAATATAGAATTATACTTGGGATAAATTTATTATATTCACACTAACTAAAACCAGTTAAAATATTCCTATTTTGCCTGTATTATTTATTTTTAAATAATTATCTAAAACACAAAACTATTACCTATTGAGGGCCATATTTTGACTAACAACTATACTTCATGTTCATTGCATTGAAACTATACTTCATGTTCATTGAAACTGAGAGTAAGAATGCTATAGCGCACTCTATGAGGACTTATCATGAACTATTTTTGGGGATAAAATATAGAAATTGTCTAGTTAGTTATTTCTTCTAGTTAGTCAGAAATTCAGCATATATATATATATATATATATATATATATATATATATATATATATATATATATATATATATACAGCTTAATATATATATATATATATATATATATATATATATATATATATATATATATATAAAAATGAAAAAAAAAAAATGTAGTGCATTAAAGTGTTTAAGTCAATCTTAATCACTATCTGACAAATATTTTTTCAGCTAAAAATAATGAAGGCGTAGTATCTTAAATTAACTGTTCAAAAGCAGCCAACACATAAATATAGATAGAACCTATCAATATACTATGATGATTGTAAAAATAAAAATAATCCAAAATATAATAAAAAAACAACATTAGTAAAACATCATACAGAAAAATATCATAAGCTTAATTTTGAAGATATTCAAATTCTTTACAAAGATAAAAATATTTTCAGAAGAAAATTATTGGAAGCCTTTGTAGTAACAGAAAATTTGGAAAATGCAGTGAATTTTGAGAAAGATTCTGGAAATATCAATATTCAATATTACATATCCATATATATATATATATATATATATATATATATATATATATATATATATATATATATATATGGATATGTAATATTTTTATCTGATAATATTTTTTCTGTAATATTTTATATGATATTAATATTTTACTATTATTTATAAAATCGATTTATTTTTCTGCAAAATAACTTGAGACATCTCCAATAGCTTACATTTCTCCTAGTTCTGTATTGCAAACTGCTTCCTCCTATCCTGAGGGAGTACACAGTAGAACCATAAAAAGGAATAAGTTAGTGGGTGAAAAAGCCTGTAGCCCCCTCAGAAGTTGGCTAAAGTATTAACAAAGTCCGTAGGGCTTAGGTAAAGGATACAGGACTTTTTTAATGGCGGATAATCCAGGATCTTTTTTGACCCAGTCTGCTCCCTAAAAACTTGCAATATATACGGCTAACACATCCTGCTTGATAAATTGCCCATGGCGGGGGAACTTTGTGAAATTACGTAGCTTCATTCTAGCTTAGCTTAACCGAGCTGTTTATATTTCGGTCGATTTATGAAGCACATGGTACATTATGAAGCAGATGGTACATTTAATATTCTAGACAAAATTATGGTATTTCTACCATTCCTCTTTTCTTTTTTCTTCTTTTTTTTTGTATATGAAAAAATTTCGTTAGTTTTAAATATGATTTACGAAAAACTTTAAAATTTTATGACATGTTAGGTACAATTAAAATTTAATCATATATATATATATATATATATATATATATATATATATATATATATATATATATAAATATATATTTTGCACCAAGATTTTCCTTCAGGAAATAGTACTAAACAGGAGTGTCGGTAATTGTGAAAAAAAAACTCGGTTATATCGGTTATTTTACCATCAATCATAACCGATCGGCATAGCGGCTTACTAACCGATTTTCAGAAAATAAAAAATGGTTATTTTAAATTAAATCAATAACCCATCAAAACTTTTTTCATGACGTCACTAGTAACAGCTTCTGGAATCGTTACAAATAACTGGTCATTGGCAAGACTTTTAATTCAAATAAATTACACATTGATCTTCAAGAAATAACGTAAAAAACCTTAACGCACATAAATAAATTGCTATAAACCTGGAAATAAGGGATTATTGTACAATTTCACAATCCAGCCGCCTTATCTAGCACCATTTGTGCAGACTAACTTGCTTTATATTCAATTATGAAATTCGTCTTTATTGGTATTATTAAAATTATTACTTGCTATAATTTTAAATAATAATATAATAAAAATAATAGTAATATAATATAATAATAATGTAATATAATAATAATAATAAATCAGAAATAATTCCAATGTTAACGAATTTTACAATTGAATATAAAGTAGTAAGTTAGTAGAAATGGCGTTAGAGAACTCTAGTGAGGCGATCCCTACTGATAAGGCAGCTGCGTTGCCAAGTACCATTTTTACTTCCTTGTACGAAGTAAAGGAAGTATTGTAATCGCGACAATTTTCGGTTTTCAGATTTTAACGAAAATATCCATTTTGAACATCCCTGAATCCATTTTGCTTAGTTTCGTCGTGGTGTCTGTACGTACGTACGTTCGTATCTCGCATAACTCAAAAAGGTTAGCCGTAGAAAGTTGAAATTTTGCATTTAGGATTGCTTTAAAATGTAGTTGTGAACCTCCCTTTTTGGTTACTGCTTGATCACCGGAAGTGGTACTTTACTTGAAGGTCATAATTGATTTCCATCAAAAATTATATTATAATACTATGCAAAACTTTTTAAATTTAGTATTTATAGGTTGTATATTGATCTAAATAACATACTAGATTTTGGTCTACATTGGAAAACCGGAAGAGGTATTTTACTTGAAGGTCATATTAGACTTTCACCAAAAATTATATTTAAATATATTGTAAAACATCTCAAATTTGGTAAATAGGTCCTTTATATGGATATGAATGTATTTACTATATTTTGGTTCAAATTGGTGAGCCGAAAAGGGTACTTTACTTGAAGGTCATAATAAGCTTACATCAAAAATTATATTTAAATTAATTACATAAATCATATGTTTCGGTAATAAAGGTTACAAACGCAATTTGATTTCTAATCCAATTAAACATTTTTATTACTAGTTTTAAGTGTTAAAATTGAGTGTAAAATACTGATTCTCCTCCCCATTTGTGTGTTTGTGTGTGTTTCAATGGATGTCGCGACGCCTAGTATCGTTTTTGAGATACTGCAATCTTCGGAAACTAGTAACCCAATTCAGGATCACTTTTTGAGCCACCAATTTATATTTTAATAGGCGTACAAGGAAGTCATGTGTTGTCCACATCAGTTTTTTTTTTTTTTTTAAGGATGAATTTCGCGTCTTATATTTACTTTTTCTAAGGCTTTAGAGCTACAATTCCATTTCAGCATTTTTTTTACATTTCAATGTATAATTTAAAGGATGTTTTTTTTACGAAATTTATTATCAATCTTTTTTTCTCATTTTTTGGGGGGTTTTAGATTTAAAAAACAAAACAATTATAACCGATAGTTTAAAAAAAAAATCGAACTTGTTATTCGCTTAAAAAAAACCGTTATCGGTTATAACCAACAGGTTTTGGACATCCCTAGAACTAAACTTTAAAAAATACACAAGTAATCTGAACAAATCTCCATTCCGAATGACATTTCAGACAGGGCCTAAAAATAAACCATGAAATTAGGGACGGATGGTCATCTTATGTTGAGAGATTGTAAGGTTGTAAGAAATTGTCCGCACTGTGGGACAAAACCGCCAAGAAGCGCTTAGTAATCGATTAGTTTATAAGATTTTTAGCTAGAGCAGGGATTCTAAACCTGGGGGACGTGATAATCCTAAAGGGGAGGTGGCGCTATAAAACAAATGTATAGACAAAAAATTAGAAAAAATATTTATTTTATAGAAAACATTCCGACATAATAAAAAATAAAATACACTTAACACTAATATAATACACTTATAAATAGGTATTGCACACAACACAGGTATTGCATACAATGTATTTAATAATTAGCTTATCAAAATTAAATTAAAAACAAGATTAATACTTATTAGTGACTCACTTAGTCTTGAAGAGGAAAGTTTTTCAAATAAAGGTTTAATATTAGAAATTGACACTCTGAACTCTTTTTCTATATTTAACTGAGATCTATATTTTGTCTTCAAAGTAGCCACAGCAGAAAATCCGGTTTCGCAAAGATAGGTTGTTGAAAATGGTAATAGCATACGAAATGCTTTATTTTTTAGTGCAGCCTATTATTATTCTTCTTCTTATTATTATTCTTATTATTATTATTATTATTATTATTATTCAAACCTGCCCAAAATTCAAACAGTGATTTATTACTATATTGTTTTTTGATTTCGCCACTTGCCGTGAAGTCTAGGTAGATTTCTTCTTCGGCAGTTGAGAGACCTTCGGGAGTATTTTGAAATCCCTAATCCATTCGTAACTTGCTATCAAGTTGAAGTCAACAAAAAAATACTTTTTTAAATTCTTTGCCAGCAAGATTAAATGATTTTCAATGGTTACAAAAATAACTTCCAGGTGCTCTTCTTCAGTCTTGTAACTTTTAACACATTCATCCACATTTACATATATTTCTAGGTTGTTTTGCTTTACATTTCTGTACCACAATTCAGTTTTTCTAAAAAAAGAATTAACTTTATCGCTCGTATCGAACAAATGCGTATTTGTTCCTTGGAGAAGGTTGAGAAACACTGAGTTTGAGACTTGAGACTTAGACTAAAATGATCGCAGTTAGAGAATAGATTTGAGTAACCAATGCCATACCATCCTATTTTGTTGGTTTGTTCCTTTTTTTTCGAATCGAAAAATTAATATCATTTAAAAATTCAGAACTCCCCGAAAACCCATAAAATTTTTTTGTCAGCAATTAACTAATCTTTATTTTTTATTTATATATATATATATATATATATATATATATATATATATATATATATATATATATATATATATGTAGAAGGTGTCCCAGTGAGCATGGACCATTCCCTGTTGATTTCAGAGTATTTGGAATAACGGGGTGAAACGGGTCTTTGTTACGAATTATAAGTTTTTATGACATTAACCGCCCCGTAACTTTTCCAGTTCTTCTACAGCGCACCTAGCTCAAGAATTTCTAATGGAATGGGGTATCTTTCTTTTTCTTACGGATTCTGATAGAAAATGAAATTCAAATATACTTTTTTAATCCGATGCGCCCCCTAGGTTGATAACCGTAAAAAACACGGTTTTCATGCAAAGTTACAAATTTCTTTGAAGGAACAAGTTTTTAGAAAACTATTGAAGTAAATATTGTAGAGAATTAAAACCATTATGAAATGAGTCTATTTTCATTTCATATCGCTAAGTGTCAAATCATATCGCTATTTGTTTTATTAATGCATTTTTACTAACCAATAATTACGAATAATAATAATCATGCAATAAATATTTAATAAATATTATTTAATTTATAATAAGAACTAGACACTTATTTTATTGAATGTAAAAAAAAATGATAGTGATACCATTCATTAGTCAATTGAGAAAATAAATTACCAAGAAGAAGAAATGTCGATTTCTGCTGTTTTTAACGCTTAAAAACAAATTTAAAAAATCACAAAAATAAAATAAAATGCAGAGAGAGAAACACTTTATTATTAAAGAGGTGCTGCCTAACTGTATTGGGCTGCTTACACACAGAATACTATTAACATCATATAGGCAATTTGTAAAACTTATAATAAATATATAGCATAATTAAAATATCCATAATACATATTAGAAAAGTATATATATATATATATATATATATATATATATATATATATATATATATATATATATATATATATATATATATTCTAGTCATATATTGCATGAGTATATGTCTTCTAGTTTTCGGTTTCTCGCTCGAAACTTTTCATACCACCTCTGTGCACTTACTGTTCACTAAGTGCATAAGTAGTTTTTGAGAAGATCAATTTTAGTTGAAATTTCAGCTCAGACTAACTAGCTTTCTCCGACAAAAACATGATAAATAGAAGAGTACGTAATGTTATAATAAACAAAATATGTAAACATAATTCAATTGTAAAGGAGGTATTAGTAATATCAAAATAAACAGACAGATTTTTAAAAAGCTCCATGATGACGTTTATATATATTACCACTCTAATACTTAGCGTTATGGAATGAAAATAGACTCATTTCAAAGTGGTTTTATTTTTCTGCGTTGTTTACTTCAATAATTTTCTAAAAATAGTTTCTTCAGAGAAATACACTATTCCATTTGAAATGCCAGAGTTAGGTGCGCTGTAGAAGAACTGAAGAAAGTTATGAGGGCTTCAATGTCATAAAAAAATACTTCATAATTTATAAAAAATACTCACCGAATTTCATCCCGTTATTTCAAATACTCTATAAACTACAGGGGATGATCCATGTCCTCAGGGACACCATGTATATTTTGATTTATTTTTTTACTGGTTAAGCAAATAACTAAGATTTAAAGTATCAAGTTTTGAAGAGAATATATATAAAAATAAATTATTTAATAAATTCCGAATCCTGAAAAATAAAGTTATAAAGGTGGGTACAAATTCTGCCAACAGGACTTACCAAGCAGGTTATAAATAATAATTATGATTGTTAAATAATAAATAAATAACAATTCCTTTAATTCTCAATCTTTTCTTGCTCCGATTCTTTTCCGTCAAAATCCTGGGCGTAATCTACAAGTTTAATAATTTTTTCGTCTAGATCTGTTGTTGTATCCTGATGATTAAGGAGAAATTTTGCCTTAACCTTCAGGCCAACTGAGGTTGATCGCCCGTTAGGTCGCAAGGAAAAAGTAAAAGGATCAGAAGATACAAGTAAGTTGTGGATTGTGTCTTCGTTTGCTGGAATTCGAGAACATTTTATTTATGTTCGACCGATATCTCTGGTCCCAGGTTCAAGGGTAGTAGCTAATTTTCGTAATTACTAATTTTCGTACTGAACCTCTCTCCAAGCCCTCGTCGAACACTTGTTGATGAATTCCAAAGAGACAATAAAACAGGCAAAAAGAAAGTTTTGAACTATAATTACTTCTAATTAGGGATTGATAAATTATTTGCCACTTCTATAATTATTCTATAATCTATAATTATATCAAACAGAAAAAATTGTACTGGTTTCTTCTTCAAACCGTGGTGAGTACCAACATGTATTTGATTTTTTGTCTAGAATTCATAATTCATAAATGTTTTATAATACTGATTTATATTACATCTAAATTAATATGTATAATAATACCAAATTATATTTTGAATTGCTTATTTTTGAATTTTTGTGTATTTTTAGACAAATGTATAACATTCGAAACTAGTTTTCAATAAAACAAAATTATTGAAGTGGCAGATAATTTATCAACCCATAATTAGATTGATCCTTCTATACCATCATGCGGATATCGACTGATAATTACTTTTTAAAATATGGTGCGGACAAAATTAAAATTTTATTTCCCCTACTTGGATCAATTCTTTTAAACTTGTGATACTAGTTCTGAAGACACAAAAATGATATTTACATTTCAGAAATCAAATGTAGAAAACAAGTAATTTGTTTTGTGGATTCATTTCGGTTTATTATTTTCCTTGCAGTTTCGGACAAATTAACTATTGATATAGAATTAATTTGCGATTTTAGCGTCTGAAACTGATCACCTGAAACATTGATTAGCTCAAATCAACATCTGGTATGGTTAAAAAAAAAAAATTATAACTGATTTTTATGCTCTTTTTCGAGGATTTCGCTTCTTTGGTACAGCGATCTCCCCTGTATTTTATTCCAAATTATAAAAATGTATTCCTTAACAAGTAATTTAATTTTGAAATTGTCCCTGTTCATCACCACTTGTATATCACATTAACATCAAAAAGAAGAACATAAAAATTATACTAATCAATTAAATCTTATTTGTTTGATAAAACGAATAAAAAGAACTCATATAATTTATAAATATAGACAAAAAAACCTGAAATTATATATTTTCCTCAACTAGAATTCGTAAATGAAGATCTCATTTTAGAATAAACAAGTGCCTTGTCATTAATTATATAAGCACTAAAACAGCATATAAAATCATTAAAATAATTATAATAAATACCAAAAATATTAGTCAAAGATAAATAAAAATATTAGAATAAGATAAATTTAATAACAAGGAAATAGAAAAATAGCAATTCTTCCAAGTCCTATTATTTTTTTTTTTAAATCACTGATACATGTACATAAACATCACAAATCACTGATACATGTGCATAAACATGAATTATTCAGGAAACATTTCCTTGTTGGTAGAAAGAATTACGTTGAAGTATTCATACGATATTTTCCAGGAAGAATTTCCCTTGTAAACAAACTTAATAAAGACGAGCCAACTGTCTCAGCTGGGCGAGGTCTTAATTTCATAATCTCGGAGTGGTCGGCAGAATTTTAAATTTTTCTTTTAGTCTCTGTTGAATATTGAAAGGGCTCTGTGTTGTTTCCAATTTATGTAAATAATATTTATAAAATGTTTTATACATCGTTGTTTATAATTTCCTAGAGGAATAAAATTATATTTAAAAAAATTCAAACGCATAAATAAAAGGCATAGTGAACACGAAAGTTCGATCCCGAAAGCTCCTATAGCCGCCTAGATATCTTGCTCAAGCGACCCACATCAAAACCCACATGTAAAATGTCAGCCTTAAAGTACATAATCCTCCCACCTACGACTCGGTCAAGACCTCGACCTTTAATTCGTAGATTCAGCGCTAATTACCTTTTTAAGGAGTCATTAATTATTCAGTCCAACATCTTTAAAATACTCATCAAGTTCCTGAGAGATTTCTTCGGGTTCCATGGCAACATTAGAACTGTCAATGTCACTAGATAAAGCTTTGGAAATCGACAGTTTCGACATTTTAAGCGGAACAACACGCTTAACTTATATCTTATTCTCCTACTGTAGACTTGTTCTGCTCACAAACGGGGAGAAAAACAATTATTTTACACTAAATTTTTACACTTCAAACAAGTAATAAAATTGTTTAATTAGATTGAAAAAAATGCGTTTGTAGCGTTTATCACCGAACCATGTGATCACTGTATTAAGTGTTAATATAACTTTTGATGTGTTTATTATGTCTTTCAAGTAAAATATCCCTTTCCTCTTTCCAATGCAAACCAAAATCTATTATATTATTGAAATTTATATGAAAGTTTCATTTACTAAATTTGAGATGTTTTACATTATATATTAATATAACTTTTTTTATGAAATTTTATTATGACCTTCCCAGTAGGAATTGGTCTCAAGAGAAGTTAGACCATCATTCCCTAAGGGGAAGGCCCACATAAATTAACAAAAAAAAAAGAAAAAAAAGGTCATAATATTGTATAAAATTGTAAATATTGTAAGTAGCACCTGAAGTAAAAGTAGTAAAATTCTGTTACTTTTTGTAATAAAAGACTTTATTCATTCATTCATTATCACCTTAAGGGAAAGTACCACTCCCGGTTAACCAATTTTCACCAAGATCTATAATGTTATTTAAATGAATATGCAAATCATAAATACTAAATTTGAAAAGTTTTGCATTATATTTTAATATGATTTTTGATGAAAATCTATCATTACCTTCAAGTACTACTTCTGGTGATCAAATAGTAACCGAAAAGGGTTACAACCAGATGTTACAGTAACCCCAAATGCAAAATTTTAACTTTCTACGGCTGTCCGTTTTTCAGTTATGCGAGATACGAACGAACGTACATACGTAGACGTCATCACGAAACTAGTCAAAATGGATTCAGGGATGATGAAAATAGATATTTCCGTTAAAATCTGAGCACCGAAAATTTTTGCGATTGCAATAAATACTTCCTTTATTTCGTATAAGGAAGTAAGTAAGTAAGGAAGGAAGTAAGTAACGCTAGAAATAAGTCACGTGTGATACGAGGTAACATGATTTCAATAAAATGTCGTTTCACCAGTGAAAACCACGAAAAGCACAGTGTCAGACTATACAGACTCAACTGTATATATACATCTGTATATGAATATATATTATATAATATATAATATTATATATATATATATATATATATATATATATATATATATATATACACACAAATGTTCTTATCCGTATTTATTTGGAGATTTAATTTCTTGTAGGGGTATATCCTTTTTTATATTCGAAAAATAAATGGTTAGGTTTATTGTTACGTACGTGCTTTGTTAACAAGCTGGTCTATAGCCTTCAGCACTATTCATGTATTAACTTTTTTTATTTAGATTTGGTAAAAGTGCCTTAGATATTAGGTCGCAATATACATCTCACAAGGACTCGCATTGGATTTTCTAAAGAGTCCCGTATCTTTTAAGGACCCTTTGAGCCTTCTCTCTTTAAACGGCAAGCCTCATATTTTCCAATCCTTGCAATAAAAGGAATTTTAAGATTAAAAAAATTGAGATCTAGCTGAAAGTGAAATGCTCCCTTCTGTAGTAATATCTATACAATGTTATCTTTAAAAGGGATGAATACTCTCTAGTATCCTACTATTATATCCCCAACAGAGGAAATTTGTTTTAGTAAATCTTTCTGGGAACATTACTCCTTTCTGATAAATAAAAACTAAGATTTTATTAAGAAATTTACAATTGCAAAATAATATGTACATGATTCCTAATGTCATATCCTTGAGATAAAATAATTTTTGGAACAATAAGTAAGTTTAACAAAATCAATAAACAAAAAACAACACAAAAAAAAAATTAACAACACATGTTTGTTTATTTTGTGAGTATAACTTTCAAGAGATGTTTTTTTAATGATTAGATATGTATAAATTTAACTCAACAGCTCTTAGTTCGTCACTTGTCACCCCAATCTATTTCTGACAAACCTTTGCAGCGTCTGAAAAGAAGGTGGCCACGAAATCTCCTAACGTAGAATTGTCATTGAAGTGCTGCCAAGATAGAGTAGTTTCGTCACAAGCAATTGCCATGTGATAATAGACTGTGCACATTTATTTGTTGTAGCTTTGTAACAGTTGTAAATTTGAGTGCATAAATTAATACAAACTTATGAACTAAAAAATTTTATATATTACGTTTATCCATGTTATAATCAAAACCTAATTATTTGATGTTCAATATTTCAGTACCAAGAAAAAAATTTTAACTCCGAGACTACTGGACTGTTATATATATATATATATATATATATATATATATATATATATATATATATATATATATATATATATATATATATATATATATATATATATATAACATATTTATTTATTTTATTTATTATTTATCATATTATTTATTATTTATTTATTATTTATTTTATTTATTATCATTATTATTTATTTATTATTTATAAGCGAATTTATTTATTTCGCTTACATCATTTAAGTGACAGGTCACCTCAGGATGATACTCAGAACTCGACATTGCCATCAGCCGTTTTGTCAATTTTGAAACGGTCCTATCCCAGCCATTGAAGAAGATGAAGGAAAAATAGAAATTTTTTTTGGAATTATTTCCAAAATCGAGTTTTTATTATTTACTTCTTTATACGCAGGAAAGGAAGTATTGTAGTCGTGAACATTTTCGGTTTTCAAATTTTAACGAAAATACCATTTTGACATCCCTGAATCCATTTTGATTATTTTCATCGTAAGGTCTGTAGGGTGTTAACATTTTGTATTTGGGATTTTTGGAACATTTAGTTGTGAAATTTTGGTCAATATATGATCACCGGAAGTGGTATTTTACTTGAAAATCATAATTGATTTTCATCAAAACTTAACTTAAATTATTATGTAAAACATATGAAATTTAATAAATTGAAGTTATATTATTACATTATATTATTATATTATAACATACTAGATTTTGATCTAAATTGGCCGGGAGTGGTACTTTATTTGCAGGTTTTCATCAAAAATTATATTAAAATATAATGCAAAACTTCTGAAATTCGGTATATAAGGCTTATATATTAATATAAATAGCATATCAGATTTGGATAAAATCGGCAAACCGAATGTGGTACTTTACTTTAAGGTCATACTAGACTTTTATAAAAATGGATATTAAAATATTATACAAAACATCTCAAATTTCCTATATAAGATTTTTGGATCAATATAAACAATATACCATGGTTCGTAGCAGCGTGAGGTTATGTGACCCCCTCCAGGCTGTTTGTGCTTCCGGAAGCAATATCTGCAAGAATACCATGTCGCGCGACCAAAGATCTCCATGGTCCATAGTGCTAACAGAAAAAATAAACAATATACTAGATTTGGGTAAAATTAGAAAACCAGATTGCTACTTTACTTGAAGGTCATAATAGCCTTTCATCAAAAATTATACTAAAATATAATACGAAACATCTTAAATTTGGTATATATAAAATTTATATCAATTTAAATAATATAGTAGATTTTGGTTAAAATTAACTAACCAGAAGTGATACTTTACTTGAAGGTTTTAATAAACTTCCATCAAAAAGTATATCAAAATATAATGCAAATCATTTCAAATATACGACTTTTGTATGAGTATTAGTAATATACTAGATTTTGGTTAAAATTAACTAACCGGAAGTGATACTTTACCTGAAACTTGTTTTCTTTTTTTTACTTAGGGAGGAATACGTATATCTCTAAAAATCCCAAATCGAGATTTTCATGGATAAGCGCGTTTCAAGGTTCGTACTAACCGTTTTTAATATCTGTGTGTGTGTGTGTCTCAAATGATGGACGCCAATAGACGTCGCAACGCCGAGTGTCGATTTTGAGATATCTTCGGATAATAGTAATCAAATTCAGTATTACTTTTTGGGCCACCGATTTATAGTTTAACAGGCGTACAAGGAAGTCATATCTTGTCCACATCAGATATTTTAGCTATTTGATAACTCGAAAGCATTCCAACTTTCTCGAAACATTCCAAATACTCGTTCGAAAGATTGTCTGAAAACGATAAGAAAAGTTCTGTGAATGAACACACCAGATATTTTTTAAATATTAATATTCAAAATAATAAGCCATTATGTAATAATTTGCAGTGTTTTTGCATTAATTACTGCCTAATATATGATCTAGAGATAGAATGGATTTAATGTTTTTATAATATTTTATTATTTATGCTTACTAAAATGAGTTTCTCATATTATTAAAATTAAATTATTATATTATTAATTTTTGATGAATTTTAAATAAATCATGAGTATTTGAGTTTAATAGGTGTCCTAGGAAGTCATGCAGTGTCCACATCAGATATTTTTTTAATATGTAATTGTTTGGAAATAATAAAGTATGCTGTAATAATTTGCCGCGTTATTTTTTCTTTCTTTTATATGTTTTACCTACTTGGCGAGACCCTTTTATAATAATTTTATATTATAATATTTCTTTTCTTTTTGAGCGAAAAAATGTTTTATTTAAAAAAAAAACAACAATAAACTGGTTCTATATCAATATGTTCTTTGAGGCAATTTTTCGCGCAAGTTATGAGCTTGGGTTTTGATTATTCTAGACGTAATACTGCCAGTCATTTCTGACACCCACTGATTTCTCGAGTGTATACACAGTCAGGGATTCCGAGAAAATAGTTGAAACATGTCAGAATAATTCCGGCATTTTCTCCTCACAAAAAATATGTTACATGTCAATACAAGATAAAAAAAAAAAGATTAAAAAATAAAATAATAGGAGCGCTGATTCACAAAGAATCTAGAAATAGTAGCGCTGACAGTGACCATCACAAATGACAGGATGTTTTGTTTCTTCCCCCGCAAGAGCATCCTTTGTGCTGTGGATAATGGCCCATGATGTTGGGAGTTAGACCTCAATAATCCCAAGGCCCTCTATAGATAGCGCTGTTTGCCAATCGCTTCTTCTATACACAGCCTCTATTATCTGCTTCTCAGTTAATATATAACAGGGTCTCAATTAAGGCCGTCTCTGAAATAAATAATAAACTTTATTTATACTATTTTATCTTAAGAAGAATGCAATTCAATGACGTTGAATCCCATAACTTCGTGAAAATTACCAACTTTTCAAATTTTTACCTACTTCAGGCATCTCTAAGAATAACATTAAAATTTTAATAAATATATATTAAATTTATTAACTAATAAATATATATTAATTAAATATATATTCATACAGGATGGGGTAGTATTAACTGGCACGGTTCAGAAGGCTTTATAAAACAAATCAATGTCTCTAGAAATTACACCTTCGCAATGTCGGCCATTATTGACCGCATTGCGGAAGACGTTTCCAGAAATTTTCCACCATCCTTCTAGTCATTTCTGGTAGAATGGCATCCATTTTGTGCCTGATCCTCATCTTTAAATCATCCAGAAAACGAGCTGGCCACCCCAAGTCACGCCTCAAAGATATCATCTGATCTAGATGTGTGAGCTTTGGCTCCATTTTGTCATTATCACACATCCTATGCGTCTATTACATCTAAGCTAGGGCGTAGAATAGTCTCCAACATGTGCACGTAAGGATATGTGTTAACAAATAAATCAGCGTTACACCTCCCTCCTTAATAAAGTACGGTCCGATATCACGGAAGTCACCAAAAGCCGCCTGCAATGCTCTCCCGAAATTTTTCAGTAATTCCCCCAGAAATAGAGTCCCCAGTTGGATCCTCTCGGTCGGTGGAATATTAACTGAGACGTCTTTGGCAATACCTCGTTGATTGGAAGATGTAAATTTTAAAACCCACTGAAAACCAATTATTTTTTTGTATCCCTTCATAATTTGTTAGATATTTTAGTAGCGCATTATGGAATGGGGTAGCTCAGTGAGTAATGGGCTGTGCTATGCTACTATTCTCCCAGGCCCGGATTCGACTCCAGTTGTGGCAGTTAATTATTTATTCTGTTTATGAGCTCTGTTATGAATTTTATTTTTTAAATCTTTTTTTCTTATATATGTGCGTTTCTTTGATTTCTATGGAGAAGTTTCTTATTTTTATAATAATGACATATGAACCCATAACCATATTAAAGTAATAATTTAAATTATGTTTCAATGTCTATGAATTACACTTTACAATATGTAAAACTCTTGCATTTTCACGTAAATTGCCGATCACTTATACAGGCAATTAATGAGGACTACCTCATATCAGCCATTCGTCTACCGTGTGTGCATATTTGCGCGCGATAGCAGACCCGCCTGTCCCTTGTGATTGTGCACAATGAGCAATCGATTGTAGAGCTATCAGCCGGCCCTATAGGACTGTCCTTCAGATCGGTTCTATTAATTAGTGATGGGCTGTGATCTGTTTGTGGTGTCCCTTCTAAGTGCCTTCTCTATATCGCTAATTGTTCTTTCAATTTCATATGCAAATGCATTACTGTGTGTATATATTCTTTTTTTATTTGCGTCTTTCTTTTCTCAGTATTATATACATGCATAACATATCGTTTAAATATATTATTACTAGATAATAAAAATTAATGAAGACATTGCTAATAATTTTAACAGAATGCCATCTTCATGATTGGTTTCTGAATTTAGTAAAAAATTTCTATATGAATTTTGATTAACTATATTTTCTTGATAAAGATATATATATATATATATATATATATATATATATGTATTTATAAATGCAAAAGTTTTTCTGTCATTTATTTTTTGGAGGTTTGAATAAATGTGGATAAAATCGACACAGATATAGATATATATAGAGAGAAATGATTTATTGAAAATCAGTGCTGCCCAAATACATTGGGCTGCTACAATACACAGCGTACTCATCAATCCTTAAGTTGGATATAATATGTATATATATATATATATATATATATATATATATATATATATATATATATATATATATATATATACACACGCATTTTAAATTTCTTTATTTTTTACCTCCCCTTTCCCTTTTATCACTTAGTCATTCATCTACATAATTCATAGCATTTTCATCTTTATTCGATTGCACTAATCTTTTATTTATTTTAATCCATCCAACTACCTTCTCACCTCTCACATAATTCTCTCTTCTAGTTAACAATCAAACCCTTTCTTAATCATGAACACACACACACACACACATATATATATACACATATATATATACACATATATCAATAGTACAGGAAAAACAATTAAAAAAATATAAATATTATTTACCGCAATTATCAAAAATAAGGTGAAATTATAATTAATAATTAAGTGGAAATTTATAATAATAAAAATATTCTTTTGTTAGTTAAAAATTTACAAAAAAAATAGCTTATTAAAAAAATTGACAATAAAGTGAAAATGTCAAACAAACTGCCATCAGTTTAGAATATAAATACTTCCCAGAAAAGAGGATTCATAAAACATATAATTAGTAATATTATTAAAAAATAGATAGAAGAAAAGAATAGTTTAGCTAAATTTTTTCATAACACGTTAAAGTGATTAAAATATACATAATATATACATTTAGTGTAATGTAGTATACATTACAGCATATACAGTATAAACATATACATACAGTTCGTTATGAAACTGTATATGTAAATCACGTAAATTATGTGCATTTTTAGATGTTTCGACAATGGACAAAGTGTGATCCCAAACGTCAATTATTGCAGAGTGGTGAAGTATGAAGGTCTATATAAAAACTTCCAAAAAAAAAATATAGAAAAACTTCTAAGTGACATTTCATACTTCAAATCTTTCCCAAAATTGTTAGGAGTGAAAAAAACAGTATATA
Source organism: Rhaphigaster nebulosa (assembly GCA_948150685.1). Classification (NCBI taxonomy): domain Eukaryota; kingdom Metazoa; phylum Arthropoda; class Insecta; order Hemiptera; family Pentatomidae; genus Rhaphigaster; species Rhaphigaster nebulosa. Next base: position 934,689 of record OX411309.1, read on the forward strand.
TAAATATAATGTGTGTATATATATATATATATATATATATATATATATATATATATATATATACACACACATATATATACTTTTTGTTTTTTTATAAATGTTTTACTAAAGTATATGAAAATGATCAAACCAAATTAACGTTTCAGGATTTAAATCTCAGCCTCGGAACTTTTGTTTTCTGATATCTTCTTTGGTCTTGATCTCTTCATTGTTTTTTTATATTAAACTTTTTATTCAGTTGACATCCGCATGATGGTATAGATTTTGCTTTATTGAAAACATTGGAAACTAGTTTTCAATAAAACAAATTTATAGAAGTGGCAAATAATTTATCAATCCCTAATTATACTTCTTATTAATTTTGTTCAGGAAGGAATTATTTTTTTTCATTCTATTATGAGAGATGATTATATTAACACATATGGAAGTCTTTTTTTCCTAAATAAACCTAAAAAAATATTATAGTGACTAAAATTTATTTAGAAAGCTAAAGTTGATTGCTAATTGCTAATTGCAGAATGGACTGCTACAATGTTAGTCATTCGGTCAGTTGGCAACTTTCATTTTGAATATTTAGCAACCCTAACTACTTACTTAACACCTCTTGAGACACAACAGATGCTATTTACTAATCCTTCACGTTTTATGTGTCATTTTCGAATTCCATGAAACTACATAAAAGTTATTATATGCATTTTGATTTAATTTTTGAAATCAATGTTATTGAAGCCCTCTGTTCCGAAAAAATATACTCATTGTGAGTTTGTTTTGTTATTTGTATTTTAGTTATTTTTGTTAATCTTGTCGCATACATTATTTAATTACTAAAATTTTACAACTTTTTTTTTAACGACTTATTCATAAAAAAAAAAAAGTATGTTTTCACTTTGAAGGGTTTATGGTTGGTAACCATAAATAAATTTCTAAGAAAAAAAGTGTTCAACTTGCGTACATATCGTTATCATGACAACTTCATACCTGTGGAGCCAAATTGACTACATAATTTTTTTAATTTTGGTGTTGATGTTGTTGGCCGTAGAGGTAATTTAAGAAGAAGTTGTTATCCTGTTTTTTTTACTTAGCCCCAATGAAGGCCTAATGTCAGCATGCAATTAAAAATAAGCTCAACTTATTAGTGTGATTCTATCCATTTACCGCAACTATTCCCGATGAAAATTTATTTTATTCAGGAAATGAAAGTTTTTAATAACTGTGAAATTACTTGTGAAAACGTTACTTTGTTATTAAAATGGAGATTTTATGAAACTAGATTGCCGTTCATAAAAATTAATTATCGTTCTGACCCTATTCCATGAAAATGTATGCAACAGCATATGAGCTGAACAACATATTATAAGTTATTATTTAAAAGGTTATTTTGCATTTTAGAGGTCAATCTAAATTTAACGCAGGTCGACTCGCGGAACACAGCTAGTCGTTAAATAAAACAGTGAATTGTTTTAATGTTTTGAACGAGGGTTCGGATAACTATATACTCGTATGTCGCACCCTTCCAGAAATAGTGTAACAACTCAAAGATCACTGAAGATGAGTAAGAATCATAATTAGATTTTAAAATTTTGTAAAGTTTATTCAGAGAAAATAGCGACGCTTCGTTCACTCATCGTATCAAGGAATTTATTTCATTTAAACTTGAGAACCACAAATATTTTATTAGGCAACAAGACAAATACCGTAATTAACAAAAAATAATATTTATACCTAGGTGCTTATAGAATCAAGATAGCAATAGTGGAAAGACTGCAATACAAAACTTGAAATGGTTTTTCCCGCAATTTTACTGAATTTGAGTTGTCATACTATTCCAGGATTTTAAGTTTTCTTAAATTGGTCGAGACCAGAAAGGCGACTTAGATTCGTCAGTATTTGTCGGTTTTATCATCAATAGTCGATTTTTAGACCATTTATAATTGTTTCCCTCTATGTAGGTATCGTGAGCGGAAATCGCTTGAGGTACTCTTTACGCCTCATAATAAATTGAAACCTAAATTTCAAATTTTTGGCGAATAAATCTTTTTCAAAATATCCGATGTGGACACCTATGACTTCTTTGTACGCCTATTAAACTATAAATCGGTGGTTACAAGTTTCCGAAAATAGCAGTATCTCAAAAATCACTCGGCGTCGCGGTGTTCATTTATTGACACACGCGCACGCACACGCGTACGCACACACACACACACACACACACACACACACACACACACACACACACACACACACACAAGCTCTTGTTTCTAGAGGTCTCATTCCGTTATTATATGTCGTTTTATTTCTGTAGGTAACAAGTTCCTAAGTGGTTTATTCGTGCTCCGTGACAACATTAGAACTATCTATGTCACTGCATAGAGCATTGGAAATCGACGGTTTCGACATTTTAAGTGGAAGAACCCGCTTTACTTATATCTTATTCTCCTTCTTCAGACTTGTTCAGCTCACAAATGGGGAGGAAATTAAGTAGTTTACATTCAATATTAACAATTAAAACAAGTAATAAAAATGTTTAATTTGAGTGAGAAAAAAATCAAAACCTTTATTACACCGAATCATATGATCTCTGTATTTAATTTTAATTTTAATTTAAGTACCACTTCCGGTTGTCATGTAGTGACCAAAAATGGAGGTTCACAACTAGATTTTACAATAATCCTAAATACAAAATTTTAACTTCATACGGCTAACCGTTTTTGAGATACGAACGAACGTACGTACAGACGTCACGACGAAACTAGTCAAAATGGATTCAGGGATGGTCAATATGGATATTTCCGTTGAAATCTGAAAACCGAAAATTTTCTGGATCACAATATTTCCTTTAATGCATGCCAGGAAGTAAAAACGACATTGATATGTATATGTTGATAAAGTTGAGACTTAAACCTTGTGTCGTGTACCTTTTGACCTAACACTAGTGAATCACAGATTAATTAATACCTCTGAGTTGACAATCTTCTTTTGTTCTGAATATTAACAAAAATTCGGTCTACAGTAAGGCCTAGCTTACAGTAATGTTGGCCCCAAATATGGCCTGTGGGAATATGGGGCACATTAATTGAGAAAAAAGGGCTGAACTTGAGAAAAAAACTTTGCTCGGAGAGCGTTGAGAACAAAAAGTAGGGGCTGATTAGATTGGCAAGAGCGTCGAGTGGCGAAGTTACTCTGACATCTCGTTATCTGAGTGGCGTCTGCTTGTCGAACGCAGACCCCCCTACTTTCCACCCTCCTCCCCCCTCTTTCTTCTTTCGCGGTGCCTTTGCAATGGCAAAAATTAGTTAGCGAATATAGGGAGGAAGATACGGATAATATGTCCTTACACTTATATATGAAAGGTTGAGGAAATATTATCATTAAATAGTATATATGTTATCAGAGAAATTTAATTTAACAGCAAAAAAAAAAAAAAAAGGATTTTGAATGAACATTTTGCAATTGGTAATATCAATAGATTATTGCCGTACATCTTTTTGTGTATTTCTGTTTCGATAGTAAATAATGTATAACAAAATAAAATTCTTGTCGCATGCTCACTGTTTTAAAATGTTAATTCTCCCGTAGTGCAGAACTGAGCAGCCCCGCAATAATTCCTTCACAGTTTCATAATTTCCAGTTTAATTGGGCCATTTGTCAGTCCCCGCTAACCCGTCATTTATTCGTTGGCTGATGGCAAAAAACCTCTTCTCACTTCCAGCCTTCAACGAAATATTGTCTCGCTTATTTTAAATAGTCCTATCTTGTTCTGAAAAAACTTTTTACGATTGATATGCATTCGTTATGATTATTAGTTATAATTAGATAGTAAGTAAAAAAATGTAATAAATACTTCAATAAATTGTTGAACATAATTTATTCATTTGCTTATAATCACCAATGAAGGTGTTTTATATAAAAGTGGTTTCAATCAAATGCTGCGCAACTTTGCAGGGATTTTACTTCCTTGTACGCAGCAAAGGAGGTATTGTAATTGCGAAAATTTTCGGTTTTCTGATTTCAATGGAAATATGATATAAAACATCTCAAATTTGCTAAATAGGACTTTTATATCAATATGACAGTATTTATTAGATTTTGGTTAAAATTGGTGAGCCAAAAAGGTTATTTTACTTTAAGGTCATTATAAACCTACATACAAAATCATATCAAAATTAAATACAGAGATCATATGGTTCGGTAATAAAGGTTAAATATTCCGGCTTACCAATTTTAACCAAAATCTAATAAGTTCTATTTACCAAATTTGACATTTTTACATTATATTTTAATATAATTTTTAATGAAAGTGTAAAATGACCTTTAAGTAAAGTGCCACTTCCGGTTTTCCAATTTTCACCAAAATTTATTATGTTATTTATAGTAATATGTAAGTCTTATATACAAAATTTGAAAAATTATGCATTATATTTTAATATAATTTTTGATGAAATCAATAATGATCGTTAAATAAAGTACCGTGTTGAAAACGAATTTTTTTGTTTGTTATTTTTAATATTTTGTCCTAAAAACTGATAAAGACTGAAGTAGCTGACCCAGCGCTGTGAAACATAACACTTCCAAGACTTTACTTTTTTTGGGGTGACCATATGTGTGTATGTTTATATATATATAAATGCATATACACACCAATTAAGAAATACGAAACTATATAAACTTTCACGTATAGGTTCTTTTTATTGTGTTTCGGTTATTAAAACAGCCAGGGCTAAATTTGAATATAAAATAATGTGTGTATGTATATACTTTATATATATATATATATATATATATATATATATATATATATATATATATATGTGTGTGTATATGTATAAATACACACACACACCAATTAAGAAATACGAAACTATATAAACTCCACGTAAAGGTTCTTTTTATTGTGTTTCAGTTATTAAAACAGCCAGGGCTAAATTTGAATGTAAAATAATCGAAAAAATTCCTGTTTATTACTGGAGCCTGATTCTGTTTACAAACAAAACACCAATAACTTGTGCTAACATCGAAAAGTTAATATAAACTTTCTCAGAAAATATTTGTTTTGTTAACCTTTTCGTTGTCCTCCTTGAAACTAACCAGTTTCAGAGGTCCTTAAATATAAAAGATAATTTGTATAGATAAGCGAGGACTTTATCGATTTAATATCGGTGTGTGATAATAATAAAATAAGATTTAGGGAACCCAAAAGTTCGAAGCCCATAACAACAATTGCTGCTTACTCCTCCGCTTTCTATCTACAATAAATATAAATATGAATAATAAGAAGTAAACAGAAAATAGTCCACTGTAAGGCCAATGTGAAAAAAAAAAATCGCTTATCATGAAACCAAATGTCCAAGGGAAACCATGATATGTAAGAGAGGACTGAGTTAGGCCTCAGATTAAGGTTTTGGGTTTGGACGGGGTTCGGCGAAGGTTCTTGGTCTAGTTGGATCGAAACTATGAGTTCTTAAAACCTTATTATTTTTATAATAACTTTATTATTTATTTATTATGTATAATTTTTTTTCCTAATATATTTGGGTGAATTTCATCGGAAATGATAATTTGATTAAAAATAGCTGTCAATAATGTGCCTAAAAAAATCTAAAGCTAAAACTTCAGTTGGCATTAAATTTTAGTTACAATCTTAATAAACAATTATACCTATTGGGGTTGTCAATCTTTTTATTTTTTAAACTTCTTTCAGTATAAAAACAACGTTTAGTCGCAAGTGTTGCCATGCTAAGTGCCTTCTGATAGGTAACACTCGTGACTTTTTGAGTTCAACATGGCGTAATTCCTAAAAAAACAAAACCAATTATAACAATACTGATGCAGACTCGTGTTAATTGTCGCTATTTCAAAGTAATCACATGTACCACGTGACAGTGAATAGGCGTACCATTTTTTGGCTGAAAAAGTTTTGTCAGCCACGTGCCAAGGGTACTTAAGGGGGGCACGATGTGTCCTTCGCCGATTTTTATCAAAATTTTTTGGTGATTCTACATTAAAAAAAGTTTACCCCAATCCTACCGTTTTGTCCAATGGATCCTATGATCTGAGAAAAAAAAAAGCATGCTGAAAATATTTTATTTTGTACATCATTTTTGAAAAATGATTTCGACATGGTGTTTCCAGTTAAACATCTGTTTTTTAGAGTATATAAAAGAAAAAATACAACAATTAAAAATAATTGAATTTTGGTCAAATAATTTTTTTCAAAATGGTTTAAATTATTAAGTAAACTAGCCTTACAGATTTTTTAACACCAAAAATCAATTATTTTTTAAAGCTTATAATTTTCCTTAAATATACTTGCTATGTTTTATCTAGATTTGGTTGCTATATATATTTGCTGATAATAGATTAATCTGTATATAGGGATGCTATTGAGCAATCATGGAGGATGATTATGCTAAAAATCATGTTATAAGTCAATATGAATTACTTGTATTGTCCTCTAAATTGGATACCTTTCCAAGGGCCTGATTTGTGATTACCATTATTTAATAATTAACGAAGATAATGTTCCTACTTCTAAGTTTAATAATAATGCTAATAACCATAATGCTAATCAAGTTTATTGCCATCATACTTAATCAAATATATTCAAATTAATAATGGGCGTGGTTACTAAAGAACAACCTCCTTATAACCAACCTCCTCCCTTCAGCATCTCTCCATCGGGTTCCCCTGCATATCTTAAGTCATGGAGCCAGAGCCAGAGAATCTGTCATCTTCAGAGGGAAGACTAGTTGTCGTCCCCGAAGTCGGCCCTCAAGCGAAATCAGAGAAGTGTCTGACTAGTTTTATAGAGGGAGGAAATTCTGGGATTTCAGTGCATAGTTCCACCCCTTGTCCGGAGTGGGACGATCTCTTCAAATCCATTAGTATCCTCTAATTGAATTTTTTCCTTCCCAGGCCTCCGCCGTTTTTTCGGTATGCCAGCCGGGATCCCAGGTTGACTGGTTTCCTAAAATTAATTACGTCTTCCAGGACGGACCCCATCTTTCCTTTGTCACACTGCCCACTTCTCGGTAGGTTTTTAAATTAACTTATTTCTTATATCTGCGGGTAAATGTTGTGGTGACATCTGACGTCGACAGCCAGTTACCTTTCTACCAACCTGCTCGTCCGTTATCATCTTTTGTTCGCACCTTGTGCATGTTATATACGAGTATAATTTGTGCCTAAAAATATTGTCCAAAAGTAAAACCTATATCAATACATATTATACTCTAAAAAACAAATGTTTGGCTGGGAACACCATCAATTTTATTTCTTTTAACACCATCGTTTTTCAAGCACGTAATATAAAATAAAGCATTCTCAGCGTGTTTTATTTTGTTGTCAGCTCCTAGGGCCCATTAGGCCAAACGGTAGGATATGGGTTCACTTTTTTTCAATTCCACACAAAAAATTTTGATCAAAATCGATGAAATACAACTAAATCGATCCTACACAAAAATTTGATAACACTTATAGCGAAATTCAACCAATTAAAATATCGAATGAAAATAGTTCAACACTAAAAAGTTAAGCAAACCAAAATCTGAAATTTTATTAAGGAGTGATCTTTTTAATTAATCCAAAATAGTATAATTTTAAAAGTATTCAATAATATGTAGAATATGCATTATTATTGACAACTTATTATTCAATGATACTAGGGGAAGTAACACTTGTAACAATTTTTAAAATTTAATATTGTTTAATTTACTATCGCCAGAATTAGTTGTTACATCTCTAAATGTTCCTCCTGATGACAGGCACCTAGGGTATTTTTTTCATTTTCTTAAAATCAAAATAACTGGATAAACGAATTTATTTATCTGAGACAAGCAAATTATCTTTGATGAAACCTACACATTATATAATATAAAAAGGATGCCTGTTTGTAATTCGGATTTCAAAACTAAACTGAAATAGAAAACTAGATCGTAAGTCAAACGGAATTAAGATTGAAACTACATGAAATCTCAATTTCGAATTTGCGTATAACCTAGTCAGTCTATTGGGGGCGTTAAAATAAATTAAAATTTCTTCCTACAATGAAGAGCCTCAAAGCTATTCCATAGAATTATCCACATCTGTTCAAATATCATGGTCATTATAGATTATGGCCCCAAATCTGTTTGCAATGAACGGCCATTCCTTGATAAAGCCACAAATCACAGTTCCCAAGCAATTTCCGATAATCCTACATTTCAGGGTCCACTCGAGGGATGGTGGTACAAACAAATAAAAATAAATCGAAGTACTTTAGTAAATATTACAGAACAAATTTTCTTTTAATGTATATTATATTTTTTATTTTTGTTTCGTAAGACATTTTTATGAGGTATATGTAGGTATGTTAAAAAGTTTTTTTTTACATTTTTTTAATGTAGTTGTTTCATAAGAAATTTTGAACATTTTTACAGTATACATACGTTTATCTCTTCATATATTTATAACTTTACAATAGATAAGATAGGAAGGATGTAGGCGATACAGGCTTTTCGATATTAAGGATGCATGAGACCGATACTAAGGATGCATGAGACCGATCTCCACATATTAAGGTGCTATGTTTTATCTAACTTGAGTTGAGCTTGATATCTATTTAGCTCTAATACATTAGTCTATATATATATAGGGATGCCATTGGGCAATCATTGAGGATGATTATCCCAAAATTAAGTAAGCTTATGAATACTTTTGAATTTCTTACCTTGTCCTCTAAATTGGATACCTTTCCAAAGGCCTGGTTTGTGGTTACCATTATTTAATAATTAACCAAGATAATGTTCCTACTTTTAAGTTTAATACTAATGTTAATCAACGTTACTGCTATCTTAATGAAATATATTCAAATTAAATATGGGCATGGTTACTAAAGAACAACCTCCTTGCTAACATTTATCTTTATTCCTCAAAATTAAAACAACAAACTATTACAATAAAAAGTTAACCATGGAATGATTCTGCCTAGACTTAGCCATTAATTGTTTTAAGATAAATCTCTTATCTGTACTAATTGGTGTTGATGGTTCCTCAGCATTTCTCCCTCGGGTTCCCCTGCATATCTTCAGTCATGGAGCCAGAGTGCATTTCTCATCTTCAGAGTCTCGTTGTTCCGCCTTTGAGTCCGGCGAGGTCAGCCTTCAGCCAAGCCCAGTCTAGAAGTATCTCTCTTTCACCTCTTTGCTTCTTTCCCCCTTTCTCTCTTATTTTGCCTAAGAGGGGGTCGAAAACGATGTTCATTGGCCGACTAGTTTTATAGAGGGAGGAAATTCTGGGATTTCATCGGATGGCTCCACCCCTTGTCCTGACAGCCGTATCTGCGAACCATTATTCAACTAGTCTAATTTAATCATACCTTTTCCACTTTTTCCTCGAGGCCAGCCAAGCCTAAGGGGACCAGTTCTTAAAATTGATTAGATGTTCCAGCTTTTGGCTATCCTACTGAGAAGTTAACACTGTAACAATAGTGTTAACTTCTCAGTAGGATTTTTAAATTAACTTATCCCTTATCACTTATGTGGTGACATCTGTCATCGCCTGTCAGTTACCCTTCTCTACCTGCTCGACCCTTATTTCTTTTGTTCGTACTGGTCTGTTTAAATTCAATAACGATAATATTTAACAATATCAATACATATTAAAGGATGCATGAGACCGATATTAAGGATGCATGAGACCGATCTCCACATATTGCCATTAAGGATGCATGAGACCGATCTCCACATATTGCCTTCCTAAAATATGTTAGGAATTCAATTCCCCTATCTATCCTTTCTACATCACAATGCACAGAATCCTGTAGAAGTGTTACTGAATAAGCATTAGTATGATATGCTATCATTGTATTAAGTAATTTATTATCACTGAAAATAGATTCTCGGAAAAATTTATAATTGTAAACTATATAAAGAGTCTTATATATTCTTTGTCAATTTTCAATAGTCCATCCTATACCTTTCTGCTGAAGCACACAGTCTGTTAATTTGTTGTGTAGTTCGCGTTTTAATACGTAATATTCCAGAAAAAATCTGGTGCCTTGCGGGCATCACAACTTTCTTTTACCATCCTGTAATAATAATCTTTTTAACATTATTTTAATAAGTTCATATAAACACTACTCGAAATAAACTCAGCAGAATACACTTCTTCAAGTTTTCTCTCAAATAAGTATAATAAATTAGGTTTTTAAACAACTTTTGCACGACAATGCTTTGCATTTAATATTTTTGGTTTGTCAGGATAAATATATATTTTATAAGTTTCAGTTTAATTTCCATAGAAATTCCATTAAGTTTCCAAGGAATCATTTTGTTTCCATAAAATGACCTAAAAGCTGAAATTATTAAGTTAATTTATATTTCTATATTATTACAATTCATTGTTACAGAGCGTCTTGTTAACGACAGGTTAAGCCGCCAAGGTGGGAGGAGGTTCGGTCGCATCCGTCTCCTTTCGGACGCGCTAGGTTTTTCATCCAGAGTCTTGTAGTTCTTTTGAGATACTCCGCATAATATGATTTCATGCATCATCAACCTTAAAGGGCTTTAAAATTTAGGCATTTGTCATCAAAATCGTTAGAGCCGTTTAAGAGAAAATTTAAAAAAAAGTGTAAAATCTATGATATAAATGCCACTTCCAGTGAGTCCGATGTGGTGTATATTTGCTAATACTGGTTCGATTTTGATGGTTCCATTTTTGTTTTTTAGATAATTTAAAAATCTTTCATACAAATCTGTACACAATTTACTATAAAATGTATACTTTTAAAGTTATATGTAATAAAATATTCTTTTCATCATAAATTTTTTCCCTGAATTTTCTCGGTGATATACTACATAAATGAAAAGTTAAAGGCCTTTATGAAGAATAATTTAGGCAAGTTTAATCAAAATTGTTAGAGCCGTTTTCGAGAAAATTATAAAAAAGTGTAAAATCGATTAAATAAAGTGGCACTTTCGGCTAATCGATTTTGACGGAAAAGTTGCTGTAACATCCAATAAATATACCTAATTAAAAAACGTAGTTTCAGTTTCGTAGGAATTTTCGTTTTTGAGCCAGATTGTTCACACAGACATAGACCTTTTCGCGAGACTTGGTTATTTTAACAGATGTTAAAATGTGTATTTCCGTTGAAAATCCGAATTAGAAAATTTTCAAGATCGCAATACTTCCCCTTACTATACATTTCATGTATAGGAAAGAGAAAGTAAAAAACAATGTAAAGTGTTAAATAAGTGGATGGAAGATAATTAGAACCCCGTGAATATACAGTGTAGTAATTTGCCCGGAACAGGTAGAATATTATTTTCTACAGGCATAGCAAGAATTACTGGGGCCCGGGACAAAATTTTTTAACAAGGCCCCTTCATCTCATTGGGAGAAGGAGTGTTACATAGAACAACAATTTTAGCATTTCTCAAATATTATAAATCTATTACTTCTGAAGTAAATACAATACAATAATCGGTCAATGTAAAATATATATCAATATTAAAATTTGAACACCAGTAAAACTGATCACTTTTGAAGTAAGCACAATATAATAAACAATAAACATAAAATGTACATAAAGAAATCACAACGAGCAAGTACACGTGTTTAATTGATTGCTTTTCAAGTAAAACGTCACAACAAAAAATCAACCTTATGTAAACCACAGATAAATAAAATAAACAATAAATTAACTCGTTTAAAATATTACATTTTGTGTAATAGAAAAAAGTAATTTCTTTAATCGTCTTCTTTTTTGGGGAAAGGCTATGGATTTCATGGATTTGAATGATATGAGTTCATTAGGTTTTCGAAGTTGTTAATATCCCCGATAGTGAATTCAAAAATATCGTTCTTAAAAACTAAATAAGCTTTGGCTATACTTTGGCAAACATTATCTGAAGAAATTTCGATACTAACTCCGACATTAGTAACTTCGAAAATTTCATGAACGATTCCAAATCATTCAAAACCATCCTCTCACTCAAAAAAAAAAATTATTCTAACTGGTTGAAGTGGAAAACGTTATAATTAAAATGGAAATAGTTACATTTGAATTGGAAAGGGTTACAATTTATTTGTAAAAGTTACAATTAACTTGCAAATGCTTTAAAACAGAAAATAAATTTTCAACCACAGCCGGAATCGAACCTTCCCTTTAATTACTGACCTGACCCTTTTAATAAGCAAATATTTTATATCGACAGAACGAGCGGCTTAGCCTGGTTCTAACATCATCTCCAGATAATCCCCGGATCAAGAGGGCTTAGGGACTTAGTGCATGGAGTCAGGAGTGAGGCAGATCTGAACAAGGTTGTAAGGAAAATATGTTGACACTCATCAAGGCAATCTTCTCTTTTAATTATAAGTAAACAATTTCAAAAAGTAACATAAATATTTATCGTGTATCAGCGTCATATTGCTAATATATATATATAGAACTGCTATCTGTTGCCCGCGAGTTCGTTCGCGTTATCTTCATTTTAATGCGATAATATATTTAGTATGAGTACTCGGCATTGTAATGTCACCGAGAGAAATAAAGTGTTTGTATTTTAATTCTGTTTATAGAAGTCCTTTTGGATGCACAATGTTATGTTGTTTTTCCATCTGGTTCGTGCACTAATAAATCAGAAGGTTTTCTGACCCTTGAGCAGGCTATTTACAGCTGTCCATGCGAGAAGTATTAAAATTTCGAAATTTCCTGAACTGCGTGGGAACAGTAAATCTCGAAAAGCGCCTTTTAACACGACAGCACAAAACTATTTTATTATCAGCACGTTAGCAGTTCGGGACAATTAACCCCGTGTCTAATTTTACAGAAGTGCTGAGGTTGTAAGAAGGTAAACTACCAAAAATTTCCGAACCTGCTTTAGCTTTGGACCTTTTTAAAGGGTTGAAAGCAGTATTTCTATGCCGTCACAAACTTCAATAATCTCTCAAAATACAATAAAAAAATAGCACGGGGCTAAATTTCAATATTTTCAGTCGATACTGTATTTAGCAACATAAAAAAATTGAAATTATCGAAGTTGATCCTTATATTAAGAAGTATACATTGATTTTTTTGCAATCCTAAAAAGTAATGATTTTTAAATTGGTTAGTTTACCATGGCAACAATGAAATGAGGCCGTGTCGCACTCTTCAAAATTTTATCTCCAGTGTAACTCCCTTTCCAAAATGATGAGTCACTCACTTTTAGGCGGCTCCTCATTCCTCCTCAGCTCTCGAAAAGTTTTGAAAACTATGTCTCTAAAGATGCTGACAACAAAGTAAAAGAAGGATGGTGAAATATGCTCTCTGAAGTAAGATCTCTCTGCACCACCTGCTGCAACGATAGACACGCATCAATACCCTAGTGTATTTCCTATTGTTTATTGTCGTTTAAAATTTGGTATTAGTGATTTGAATATACATTTAAAAAACATACTAGATTTTCGTCTAAATTGGCAATCCGGAAGCGGTACTTTACTTGAAGGTCATAATAAATTTTCATAAAAAACTATATTAAAATATAATATAAAACGTCTCAAATTTGGTAAATAACACTTTCATATCTCATATTTCATATTTCATAAAATTGGCGAGCCGGAAGGGGTACTTTCCTTGAACGTCCTAATAAACTGACATAGAAAAATATATTAAAATTAAATATAGAGGTCGTATGGCTAGGTGATAAAGGTTACAAATGCGATTTTTTTCCCCCATTCTAAATTTACAACGATGTTATTACTTACTTTAATTGTTAAATACTTATTTTTCCCCCATTTGTGAGCTGCAGCAGAAGAATAAGATATAAGTTAAGCAGGTTCTTCCGCTTAAAATGTCGAAACCGTCGATTTTCAATTTGTTATCTAGTGACATAGACAGTTCTATTACTGTAACGAAACACCAAGAAATCTGTTAGAAACTTGCTACCTACCGAAAGAAAACGATAATAATGGAATGAGACCTCCAGAAACAAAAACTTTTGTGTATGTATGTCAATAGATGGACATCGCGACGCTGAGTGTCGTTTTTGAGAATCATCGGAAACTAGTAACCCAATTCAGGATCACTTTTTGAGCCACCGATTTATAATTTAATAGGCGTACAAGGAAGTCATGTGTTGTCCACATCAGATATTTTTTTAAAAATTGAATCAGAAATTCGTTTTATTGAAAAAAAGTGTCGATAGAATAAAATTTGATTTTCTTACCATTCTTAGTTTACTTACTTATTTTACCAAATATATGGTTACATCAACGCTATAAGTTTGTCAATTCAAAATAAGATTGAATTGACAATATTTAAAAAAAAAAATATTATGAGTTTTATAGTCCTAAAAAAGACTACGTTATAGACACCGAACATCACAAAAAGACCAGAAAGATTAAGGATCGATATCTTTAAAATGCAGAAGAAAATCAAATTCATATGAGGGAGAATTTATGAGTAAAATGTACATGATGTTAATGAACTTTATAATGAATCAACTAATGGCCTGCAACTGTGGCATACTCCTTTAAAACCATGGAATGGGGAAACATATGATTTTTACTAAATTAATCAATTTTCAGAAACTTTTAGATAAATGGAATGGGGATGGGTTTTCCACCCGTACCGAACGTGTTAGATTTGTTCCAAAAAAAGTAATATATGTTTAATTGTTAATAAAAATTCTGGTTTTTTAATTAATTCAAAAATGCGGGTAGTATTTACAAGAATTTTTGGTGCACGTGTGCACTCACACTCGTAGTAAAACTCTCTTTGAAACGGTATTTTCTTTATGGAATCAAACCAACAATTATTCATATCGTCAAAAATTCAATCAAATGCCGCTTAGTAATGATTTCGATTTACTGGAGTAATCATTTATAATGGATTACATAAAGATTTTGCCAAAAATTCAAAATTATTTTACCCGTTTCTCGACTCTGAGCTCACTTTTAAATACCCCAGAAGTTTTATCAAAAAAATCTGGTGCGATGCGCGCATCACACAACTTTCCCATACCGTCCTATAATAATTATCTTTTTAATATAATTTTAAATAGTTCACATAAACACTGCTTCTAATAAACTCTGCAGCATACAAATCTTCTACTTAAGTACAATAAAAAAGTTTTTAAAACAATTTTAGTACAACAATTCTGTACACTACCTATATATTTTAACTTTGCCAAGTTCCAAATACATTTTAAAAGTTTCTGTTTAGTTTCTATGGAAACATTTTGTTTCTACTAAATAATGTGTAAGTAGGAATTATTTAGTTAATTTCTCCTTTTGTATTCTTAAATTACTTTATTACAGAGCGTATTGTTTACAACAGATTGGCGGATTGGTGGGAGGAGGTTCGGTCGCATCCGTCTCCTTTCGGATGCGCGTTGTTATCCATCTAGGGTCTTGTGCTCATCGTAAAATACACTGTATCTTTGCTAATACTGGTCCGATTTTGATGATTATTTTATTATTTTTTAGATAATTTAATTACCTTTCATACAATTCTACACATAATTCACCGTAAAATGCATACTTTTTAAGCTATGCGCAAATAAAATATTCTTTTCATCATAACCTTTTTCCCTGCAATTCCTCGGTGATTTACTACATAAATGAAAAGTTAAAGACCTTTATGAAGAATAATTTAGGCAAGTTTCATCAAAATCGTTAGAGCCGTTTTCGAGAAAAACTTAAAAAAAGTGTAAAAATCGATTATATAAAGTGGCAGTTCCGGTTAGTCGATTTTGACGAAAAAGTTGCTGTAACATCACAGCCTTATATCTACCTTAAATACGTAATTTGAGTATCGTACGACTTTTCGTTTTTGAGCTAGGCTGTTCACAAACACACAGACTATTTTACGAGACTTGGTCATTTGGACTCAGTGGGCCTTAAAACCTGTATTTCCGTCGAAAACTCGAATTCGAAAATTTTCACGATCGCAATACTTCAGTAACATTTAAAAGTAACATTTACTAGCCGTTTAAAACAGAGAACAACGACAACCACGTTTAAAAAAGGATTTTAAGAAATAACGCTTTTGTAAGTTAGGTTAGTCTTCAACATTTTCCTTTTTATTTTATTTATTTATTTTTTGACCAATTCCCTTATATTCTCTTTGTTAACATTGATTTTTAAGCTTTCCTTTAATTGAATTTTAAACTTGCCTTGGATCTCACAGCTGATATCCCAGTTTGATATCTTTGGCAAAAGCCAAATTTTTCATTGATTATTTTCACTTCATTTAGTGATATATATATTTTTTCATGCTATTTATTTTCAAAGATAGTTGCCTTGCAATGATGCGAGCCAAGAGAGCTGGACTATACTACAATAGAGGCTCAATAATAAAGACATATATTTGCCGGAGGTAGAGGAATACATTAGAAAACTCCTGCGGCTGTTATATGTAAACTGGACCTAGCAGGGAACTTGCCCAAACATGTAGGAATTATTCGGGTCCTGCCGCCAGTTGTCCTCTGTTATTTATCCTTCGGGACGTATCCTTTATCCTTCTTCTGTTACCGACCTTCCTTTATCCTCCAACCTGTGAATGGTCTTGTCTTCTTTACTGCTGCAATAATAAACATTTATTATAAAGATACCATAAAATGGCCTGACTTTACACCCGTGAGGTGGCTTTGTACCAAGGTGACAAAAATGTTTTAGGCGAAAAAAAGAGTAATATAGTTGCCTAGATGAAAAATAATTTAGCTTTATCACAATTTTCTGGCAACACTGAACCATTATCAACAGTTTTTACGCCATTGACTAGAGATGATAAAAGTGATTTCACCGTTCAAAGAGACACTTAATTCTTTAATTTTTGCATTGTCTATACTTAATGGAACCCCATAGAAACTAAATAAAAATATATAAAATTTATTTTCTTCTTGGCAAACCAAGAATATATTGTGAATTGTAATACTACGTTTGTTAAAAATATCATTTCATTGTACTTCTGTGAGAGAAGACGAAGAAATTCATAAGATTCATAGAATATTTCAAGTAGTGGTTATCTGAATCCCTATAATAAGCTATTTTAAAAAATTGATAATTATTATAGAATTTTAAATGAAAGTTGTGTGATTTCCGCAACGCACTAGATTTTTCTTTTAATCATACCATATTAAGATAATTATAATATTTTTGCCATTAATTGTATTGAAAGTATTAAAATTTTCGTGTTTTGTGTAGCTAAAATCGTCTCAAAACTAAATATCCAGCTAAAGAAATGTTTTGATAACATTTTGGAAAACAAGTGAGCTTTATTATCTCCAGTACTGGCTAAAAAATGAAACAATGTTAGAAATGCTTGGCTGCTCTGTTGTAATGATATTATACGTTTTGGAAACGATTGTTGCTTCTTATTGAACCGTGACCTGAGGCAGATATCGCTGTTATCAATAATATCCCGCGGGTTTGAAAAAATAAAACAAAACGATATTCGTTTTCATCGCTATCTGTGGGCTGGAAATGGCATCAGCGGCCATCTCTTCGTTAATACTTTGTTCTGTAATTGCTTTTCGGTATCACCTGAATATGTTCGGAAACACAAAAAGTTTTGAGATTATCATAATATCAAATCTTTCAGGAGTAGACATACGCTACGAGCAAAAAAGAACTTTTGAGATAATCATAATACCAAATCTTTCAGGAGTAGATATACACCTAACACACAAAAACGTTTTCAAAAACACTTTTGAGATCATCATAATACATAATCACACATAATTATTAGTGCTTAGACAGGCTAAGTAATTACCTGAGCATGTATATATTAAAAATTAATAAAGTATTATTTTGTCTCCTACTTCTCATCAAAATCATGGGCGTTTAGCTTTTTTTTCTGCTAAAAGATTAACTGAATTGGTCACTAGAGCAACGTCATAAGGTATAGAAGGTCTATAGCAAACAAAAGGAACAGATATAAGATGGGCAATCTAGTGATAATTAGGCTGTGTTTGGAGCTAAAATAAAAGGAAACAAAAAATGCTATGTATATTTTGTCTAGCTATAGCTTGATTATTATGCTGTGTATTTAAGTGAAGCCCAAGGTATTTTGGTACCATTGCTGTAAATCTCTCTCTCTCTCTCTCTCTCTCTCTCTCTCTCTCTCTCTCTCTCTCTCTCTCTCTCTCTCTCTCTCTCTCTCTCTCTCTCTCTCTCTCTCTCTCTCTCTCTCTCTCTCTCTCTCTCTCTCTCTCTCTCTCTCTCTCTCTCTCTCTCCTCTATCGAGATATCCAAATTATCGAGATTTCCAATAATCGGCGGTAAAAAAAATAGGTAATAACAAAATTAATACAAAATTGTATTAATATGAATAGAAATACAACGATATAGTTAGATAAACAAAAAAATTCGGTTTTGGCTTCGTTAAGCATGTTCAGAACAGAAAATATGTTTACACAAACATCCGACTTTGCTAAGAAATGACACGTTGTAGATGCATTATTTCGCCATTTTAGAACTAATCGTCGGCACTTTTTTCTTCATCTCCTTTTTTTATGGAGTCAAAATTTCTGCGTCAGTTATGATCCAAGCTACTGCTAAACCTTCGTCAAAATAGGCGAAATCTCGAAAAGTCATGGGAGTTCTTAATTTTGAGGTAGGTGATTCCCATCCTTGATGCTTCCTAAGAGTTGCATCATTACTTCCTTGCGTTAAATGTCTAAAATCGTTTATGGCCAAGTTTAGAGATTGCAGCTTAGAGGTTGTGCTGGGATGCAAAAACAGAATATAAACACCGCCATATCAGAGTGATCAACCATATCAGAGTGACGTGGTACTGTTGTAGGCCGTACAATTATTAATAAACAGTTGACAATTTTCGCTGTTTTTGTACCCATACTCTACATAACTGTACCCATTCGTTGAAAATTTCACTTATGATACATGCTTTTGTGTTTGCGATGGGCGTTCGGTAAAGTTTTTGTTTGTAAAGCATCTTGCATTCGCGGATTTGCCAGTCATCAGCGAACTTAATTTTTCAGATCAATTTATGTTGTCGGCTAACAGTATGGTTACAGGTTTTTTTACAATTTTATTTAAAGAGAAATTAATAGGAAAAAAAAGGGTAAACCGACCGAAATTCATAGAAACGATTCCTCTCTCACTTACTCACCTCTCCTCTTGAAAATATTAAGAGTTAACCAGATTTTTTATTTGGAAATTCAAATTATAAGGAGTTTACATTACTTGGAAGACGAAAATAAACACGAATTATCGGGGGAACCGGATTGCAGCGTTTTTATGAGAAATAATGGGAGACTTTCAAGAGCATAGAAAATCTATACGAATTACTGGGATATGAATTGCCGAGATTCTACTGTAATATATTTTAGCATATGGTGTGATCGATATATCGTTGTAAAGTATCGATATCATCGATATATCGGATGTCAAGATATCGATATAATATATGGGTTTTTCAACTCCGATATATCGATATATTGCGTGTCGATATTCTAACCATATACTAGATACAAAACTAATTTATTGCATCGTACCATTGCAGGACTCCAACAACAACATGAGACGAAGAACAGGATGGACGATCAATGTTGGGACGAAGTTTTTGTGGCGGAAGGAGAGCGTGCTGTTCTCGCGTGCCGCGAATGGTATTTGCATCGCCCTCCTGGTTCATTGATTCTGCCGCCCCTTCCTCGGTTCTAGCGATATATTTTATAATATTCTATTTCCATTTATTCTCGAATTTTCGCCCTTCTTGCTCTCAATCCTTCCGTTCAATATAATAAGCAGCCGGCTGTCTTCAGTGAATGCTGCGTCTCCGCGGACGATAGCGAAAGCTGTATTTGTAATCTGCCGATGACCGTTCCTCAGGGCAGCTGTCTTGCTAGTGGGTGAAGGAGAGTATCTAGAAATAATTTGGAGCTTGGAGTGGGCTTAGTCCAGCTTTTTTTTATTAACGTTCGGGCTAAAAACAGATCTCAACTCCTAACTACCCAAATGTATACAAAGTATAAAAAGTCTATCAATTAAAAACAAAATTTGAAGATCTCCAAAAATTCAAACAGTCTCTGACAGATTACCAACACATTCAAAAATTTTACTCAGCTATTTTCCAATGATCATAATTTGTTCACTTTGATTTCCTTTTAAGGACACAGGCACACACAGCGCGATCTGTCACGGCGATCTGGAATCTCAGTCCGAAGCGAGCTGGCGATCTAATGTATTACTATTTACTGCACTATACATGTCACACTGAAGGCGTTCGGCCTCAACATTAAATGATCATATAAACAAGTTCATCACAAATAATTTTCTTTCATTACCTTTCATATGATTTTATAAACAATTTTATCATAATCAACTATTGTTATATATTTGATCAGTAATTGTTATTTTTGTTGTTTCTGTAAATCTGATTGATTTGTGTCAAGCAAACTTGAAATTAAATTTAATATACTATATTGACGTTTATTGTCTTAATTGGTAGCACAATATGTTCAGAGTCAGTCGCATTTTAATTATCAGTCGTTTTGGATTGTCTTGGACTGTCTTTGGTGTCTATAGCTAATCCAGTTACTCCATTCACCGATTCATTTAATGTTTTAGCAGAAAAAAAATTCGAGGCATATGATTTTGATGATGAGAAGTACGAAGAAAAATAATATTTTATTTACTCTTAATATATACACACTTAAGTAATTAATTAACCTATATAAACACTAATACATAATTTCATACCCTTACATGATAGGGAGCGATGAGACTTTGTGTAGTGTTGGGGCAGGAGCTTTTTGATAACCACTTCCTAACTTACTAAGCAATTAGCTCAACCATAACAGCAATTAATTACTTTATGTGAGATCAAATATTTGTTGCCGGGTAATTAACTGACCAACGGTGTAATATTATACGGGCCTGACCATGCAACATACTGGAGGTCATTACCGAGCGGCCAATTAGAATGAGGCCTCATTACCGAGCGGCCAATTAGAATGAGGCCTCATTACCAAGCGGCCAATTAGAATGAGGCCTCATTACCAAGCGGCCAATTAGAATGAGGCCTCATTACCGAGCGGCCAATTAGAATGAGGCCTCATTACCAAGCGGCCAATTAGAATGAGGCCTCATTACCAAGCGGCCAATTAGAATGAGGCCTCATTACCAAGCGGCCAATTAGAATGAGGCCTCATTACCGAGCGGCCAATTAGAATGAGGCCTCATTACCAAGCGGCCAATTAGAATGAGGCCTCATTACCAAGCGGCCAATTAGAATGAGGCCTCATTACCGAGCGGCCAATTAGAATGAGGCCTCATTACCAAGCGGCCAATTAGAATGAGGCCTCATTACCAAGCGGCCAATTAGAATGAGGCCTCATTACCAAGCGGCCAATTAGAATGAGGCCTCATTACCGAGCGGCCAATTAGAATGAGGCCTCATTACCAAGCGGCCAATTAGAATGAGGCCTCATTACCAAGCGGCCAATTAGAATGAGGCCTCATTACCGAGCGGCCAATTAGAATGAGGCCTCATTACCGAGCGGCCAATTAGAATGAGGCCTCATTACCGAGCGGCCAATTAGAGATACTGGAGGTCATTACCGAGCGGCCAATTAGAATGAGGCCTCATTACCGAGCGGCCAATTAGAATGAGGCCTCATTACCAAGCGGCCAATTAGAATGAGGCCTCATTACCAAGCGGCCAATTAGAATGAGGCCTCATTACCGAGCGGCCAATTAGAATGAGGCCTCATTACCAAGCGGCCAATTAGAATGAGGCCTCATTACCAAGCGGCCAATTAGAATGAGGCCTCATTACCAAGCGGCCAATTAGAATGAGGCCTCATTACCGAGCGGCCAATTAGAATGAGGCCTCATTACCAAGCGGCCAATTAGAATGAGGCCTCATTACCAAGCGGCCAATTAGAATGAGGCCTCATTACCAAGCGGCCAATTAGAATGAGGCCTCATTACCGAGCGGCCAATTAGAATGAGGCCTCATTACCAAGCGGCCAATTAGAATGAGGCCTCATTACCAAGCGGCCAATTAGAATGAGGCCTCATTACCGAGCGGCCAATTAGAATGAGGCCTCATTACCGAGCGGCCAATTAGAATGAGGCCTCATTACCGAGCGGCCAATTAGAGATACTGGAGGTCATTACCGAGCGGCCAATTAGAATGAGGCCTCATTACCGAGCGGCCAATTAGAATGAGGCCTCATTACCGAGCGGCCAATTAGAAATAGAAATTTATTATGCTTGTATATGATGACATATTGCAGTGATTAAAATTATCGCTTTAGGCCAATGAATTAACATTTCTCCAGCCATTTTAGAATATTATTTTCAAGGGCTTAAAGAATAAAGTACTAGAAATATAGAGTACTAGAGAGAAAAATAACTCTCATGTTCAAAAATGGTGCAAACTACTTAAAAATCACGGTAAAGGATAGTTTTTCGCATTATTTAAAAAACATTAATTAATTTATTTTTTATTATTATTTTCTTATATATCTCTGTTTTAGTCAGAGACATAAAGAGGGGGTTGGCTTTTATTATATTTTATTAATAGCATATTATTTTGATGATCCAATTTTGCCAGTTTTATTTTCTTAATGCTTACTTAAAGAAATTTTCCGATCTTAAATAGTATTTTTAGTTAGTTATATAATAGTAATATTCAATTAGTTATACATTAGATAGTATTCTTTTATAATGTTTGTGTATTTGAAATTTCTAATCTTTCTATAGTTAATAATAATAATAAACTCTTTATTTATTCCAGGACAAGTCACTTTAGAATAACAATTACAAGTAATAACAGATGGGCTTCAGAGTAGCCCAGACAGTAGATGAAATAGGAGCATAGGAGTTAACAGATAATAAAAATAGATAAAAAGAAAAGAAAATTATAACAAGTCCGAATGCAATAACTTCTAGCATAAGGAATAGGTATTGATGGCCTGATTGTTTACGTCTTAAAGTGAAAACCACACGAACTTCTTATGTAAATACATATGTCTTATGTTCATAAGATATGACAAAAATTATAAATGAAGTAGCATATTTACAAATATCGATTGAAATAAAATAAAATGAATTTATTTTTTGGGAACTGGTTGGAAAAAAAGTGATTGAATAAGCGGGATTTGAAGGTGGGAAGAGTATTGGAGCGACGTATGGAAGGAGGAATGGAATTCCTCAAGGATGAGGATCGGATTAGAAAATATCTGTCGAAAGCTGCGAGATTGCTTAAGTATATTCCAATTAGCATATTTTCTCTTGTATAATTACATGAATTTTAATTTTTTTTTTAAATTGCTTTTGTTTGCGTTTTTAGTTTGCACTTCCATATTTTGTTATTCGACTTATTTATATTGTTCGTAATAATTAAATATTTATTCCAGCCTCATAAAAATGACTGGAAAAGATATTATATTACACATTTAAAGTTTCGATAAAATTATAAATGAAGTTATTTTTATGTAAGTTTTGGTCATGAAGAAGTGGGAAAGACCTGGAGCTAGATTCGCCAAATAATCGAAGATAGAAATGATTGGCGGGAGTCGACCGAGGCACGTCCAATAGAGTCGACCGAGGCACGAGGCACGGGAGTCGACCGAGGCACGAGGCACGGGAGTCGACCGAGGCACGTCCTCGGCGCTGAAAGGCAATAGAGTAACAGAAAGAAATATAAGAAGAAAAATGAACGATTTCTGGAACAGTAGGAATTTATAGATAATCAAAAAGCTTTTATTACTACAGAATTTATTAATTAACTTAATTTATAGTTGCAATATAAAAAAATCTTTTGCGATTCTCGCATCACACAACTTTCCCTTAGCAACGTATAATAATAATTTTTTTAACATAATTTTAAAGAGTTCATATTAACACTACTTGAAATAAATTTCACGTCTTCTATCACAAAAGTACAATAAAATAGTATAATAATATAATAATATTTTAAACAATTTCAGTAAAACAGTTCTGTATACTATATATCGACGTCGTTTTTTGAATAAAAAGGCTTAAGCGACAAAAAATCGAAATTTAAGTTTCAACTGATTATGGGAAATAAACACCACCTCTATCGATTCCCGCTCACGATACATCGAAAAAAAATTGGAAATGGTTTAAAAATCGAATATTGATGAGGTAAGCACAAAATACTAAGTAACGACTCTGTCGTCACTCTAACCTTAACCAGTGCTAGAATCCCCTAAACTATATTGTAATTATAAAGCTTTTGCCATATTAATAAACTCCTACTGTATTCAATAAAGAATAAAATTTAAAAAAATATATATTGTCTTTTGGTGGAAAAATCGCTTCATGTGTTTCCTGTAAGGTTTGCTAAATGGCGGTTTTTCAAAAAACGATGTCGATATTTTTGGTCTGTAAAGCTGAAAATATATTTTAAAAGATTTGGTTTATTTCCATTATTACAGGCGTATTGCTGAGAGGTTGGTGGGAGGAGGTTCTCTGTCATATCCGTCTCCTTTCAGACGCACTGGTCTTTCCACTCGTTTAGTAAGATACGTTGTATCTTTGTTGATACTGGTCCGATTTCGATGATTCATTTATTTTATTTTTTTAGTTTTGTGCAAAATTTTTTTTCTTTTAGCAATGACTTTTTCATTGCATTTTTTTGGTGACGTACTAAATATATGAAAAGTTAAAGGGGTTTGAGGAGAAGACATTAGACAAGTTTCATCAAAATCATTAGAGCTGTTTTCTAGAAGATTGTAAAAATATGTAAGTATATATAGTACCTACCTTAAATACGTAACTTCAGTTTCGGCTAGGCTGTTCAAATACACACAGACCATTTTGTGAGACTTGGTTATTTGGACTCCATAAGGATATGTGGAATTCCATTGAAAACTCGAATTGGAAAATTTTCACGATATTTTATATATATGTAAGGGGAAGCAAAAATAAAAAAAAATATATTCTCTGTATCCCCAACTTTTTTCAGAAACATGCATCACTCGCTTCGTGACCCGTCTTTATCCGAAATAAGGAGCAGAAATAGACTAAGAACTGCGCTGAAGAACAATGCCTTAGAGTAAATATAGAAGAGGTTGTTATCAAAACAGGAGAACCATACCAGCTGTTTGGATCGGAATAAATAAACGAAGCCATTGGCCAGTCAGCGGAACATGAGTTATGCGGCGAGAACACGACCCAGTCCCCAATCTCACATTCACTACATTCACCACAGAGGCATAATAGCTCCTTCGGCATCAAAATGATTTCTACGGCAAAATTAAAACTGTGAAGATCATGAGGAGTGAGTGAGCCAGTCGTGAATGGTCTCATAGACAGGAGGCAGATAATATATTTTTTATGTTGATATAGAAGTAAACTTTCTACCCTCTTAAATCTGTTTACATTAACACTTAAATAAGTTTTACTTCACTCATAGAATGATAATTTATTATATTCTAACAATTTTGAAAATAATTATTTTTAAGTAATATTTTAAAAAACGTTGTTATATTGTTTCTGTCCGTAAGCTGAGGCCAAAAAAGTGTCTGATATCAAGAAAATTTTTGATCGTCTAGGCCGAAAGTACTCTCATGAGAGGCGGGAAATATGAAGGTTGAATTAAGTAGTCTTTGAAAAAGATATGGGATACTGAAACCCTCGTCTCTTTAGTATTGGTGATTGATTTGTTCATTAAATAATTTATGTGAAGTTCATATACACTGTAGTTAATAAAATTGGGCAGCAGAGATCCGTCAGGGATATTAATTTATCTCTAATAGTAATTCAAATACAAAATTGTAAATATCAAAATGGCTGGGAAGGAAGAAAACAGATAAGACTTCTCTACAATCAACTCATTTCATATACACATTTTCAAACCTCTAACTCAATTTGAAGGGACTGTAGAAGTACCCAAAGCCTTAAAAATCGCGAAGAAACATTAAAACATGCGGACATTTTTCTGAAATTTATCACCACTTATATGGTACTGTTCTGCTTACAATACGATCGCACTTACCGAATTTCAGCTTATTTGATATAATATAAATATATAAAAAATATCAAAATAATAAAATATATATTTATACCCAGTACTGAACACTCCCCTTCCTAAAAATCGATAGACGAGATTATTTTACTTATTAGTTATTTTTTGTAAGCCAATGAAAACATTAGTACCAAGCTTCAACGGAATTGAAGTATGCGGTTAATTATAATAATTCATAAAAAAGGTATAAAATGTTGATAATATTAAATTGTCTTTTAAATAATATATTTCTACTATTAATATATAAAATGAAATAAAAAAAATAAATATACATAAATAATAAATCAACAAAATGATTCCACATGCACAAATGATTAACATGTACACAAAAAAAGAGGTATGTTCAATTGGATAGTGTAACTACGAAAATTATTAGTCGTGTTTTATTGAACTAAAAACAAACATAATCAATCACGTACACACATTTCCATGAAATTATGAGTTTATTATGATTAGATTTCTTCACATGGCAAACATATGGTACTAATTTTGCTATGCACCTTCCATGAGAAACTATTAATGTGGGAGCTGAGGCCAAAAAATGTGTCTTTTTAAGACATTTTTTTATCGTTTGGGCCGAAAGTACTCTCGTAATAGACAGGAAATATAAACCTCTGCCACCCTAGAACGGTTGCTATAAAATTCCAAAGCTCGACGAATTCATCATTTTCGTCACTTTTTCCTCAGTAACTGGTTTCCTCAGTAACTGGTTTCCTCAGTAACTGGTTTCCTCAGTAACTGGTTTCCTCAGTAACTGGTTTCCTCAGTAACTGGTTTCCAATGCATTTTAGGAAAAACTTTGACGGGACATTAAAAATCTGCAAAGTGTCAAAAAACGCAAGAAGTTAGATATTTCGTGGTTTCGCCTTAATAACTATGTTTTAGTGCAAAATAAATTATAGCGAATCTTGTAAAGGATTACATTTCCTGCAATATCCATACAAAATATTTGTAGTTGTTCTCAACAGATAGCAAGTAATATTGAAATAATAATTTTAGAGAAAGGAAAATTAGGCTCGTTGAATATCATCATGAATAAAAACACAGCAAATTATTGCACAATGGTTTATTGTTTCCAAATAGTTATATTTCAAAAATATGAGGTGTGTCCATTAACACGGTTTTCCTCATAGCAAGTTGACTAACATGACCAGGATATGTGGTCAGAATAGAAGGTGAAAGAGTGAAGAGGAAAAGGTTGAAGGAGCACTTCAGTGGGAAAAGGAAAGAGGAAAGACTAAGAAGCTGGTGGATGTGGAAGATGGATCAAGGAAAAATTAAGTGGAGAGTGCAGCAGGTCAAGGGTCACCAGAGCAAGGAAATTAGGATACAAAGTTCAATATGCTACATCTCTGCTAATACTGCTCCGATTTCCATGATTTGTTTTTTATTGTGTAGGGAATTTTATAACCTGTCGATTAATCATATCAAAAGCAACAATAAAAACACACGAACGGACGGATTTTTTTTTTATTCGTTTCTTGGATTATTCGTATCTTGAAACGTGAAACCTCAATTTTTTAAGAGGGGAAGGTGTGTTATTTTTTTTTCTTGGTTGATTATTGAAAATTATAAACCAATACAATAAGATCCTACAGGCTCATACAAGTCATAGTCACTGCCTGAATGACTGGTAGCGCCTGAAGAAAGCTAAAAAGCTGATGGATGAGAGACATCCTTTATTGAAAACTGGCATTAAATATAAATCATTAGTAGGTGCTCTTGTTTGCTGTTATTTTTTAAATACTTTTTAGTATTATTTTCATCTATTTTCTTCTGAACTTTGAAATTTGATTGAATCATGTGAATTATCTGTCCCGATAATGCAATAACATTCCACTTAAAGGCTTTTGATCTTGATGAAGTTATTTATCATTTATCTTCCTAATGGCCTAAAATGTGGGTCGAACCATGGCTTGAAAATAAACAAAACAACAAAATGAGACTCATGTTTTCTTCATCAAGATCGATTACCGATAAACATACCAAAGATTAGAAATACCGCCTATTCACGTCAAACTCTAAACACGCGGCGACCGTTTCTTTAATCTGTGTTTAAAGAATGCCAAGCTACCATGACCAATTTGTTTTGGTTTTTATTGATTCTTCCCTCATCAACAGTCTGAAACTGACTAACCAAGTAGCAATAGCGGATCCAGAGTGGGGCAACCGCCTAAGGCCTCATACCCTGGGGGGCCCACGCTGTACAAAATTTAAATAATTGTATTTATAATTCATATTGAAGATTTCTCCCGAGGCCCCATGCTACTTATAAAATATAAATAATAAAATACAGATGAATGCAGTTTACATGTAGTAATGCATAAATGCCTGGTCGCGGGATCTCACGCTATAGAAAATTAAAATTTGAACTTTAAAAATTAGCTTTTTAATAAAAAAAAAAATCATAAAGGTTGGTAATAAAACTCAAAATTACCACCTTAATATATGAGTTTTGAGAGAAACTTTCTACGCCAGAGTACGCTGAACACTGTAGAGTACGTCAGAGATCAACTTTCGTGAGTCTGATTGAACTGATCTGGATTTTATTACTATATTTGTATTATTCTGGCCATATTTTCCGAGTATAAGTACCGTAAAAAGATTAAAGAATAATCAAATATGCTACTCTTCAAATATAAAGATTTACCACTATCCACTATAAACAATACACTCCACGTTCAACAGTAGGGCTGGTTAAATAAATTTGTGACATAAATTAATGTATGGAATTTTTAAACGCCATGCTTTTTCTTTATCCTCATTTAAATCCTCCTTTCTTTCCAAAATGATGCTCTCTAATTGCGAAATTTCAATTTAAGATTAACATCTAGATCACAAGTTAATAATAGTTTTTAATGCACTAGCTTCAACTTTGCTAATCAGCTCATTTTTCATTTTATCTCTTTTTATTTTCTTTTTAATTTTTCCTTTAATTTTTTTGCTCACATTAATTGTATGTTTCAAGACAAGAATTTATATTGTTTGCTTATTATTTTATTGAAAATATTGTAAACATTAATTGATCTTTATCTTTTAGTCTTATGGCCAGGTATTGTTCCTGTTTTATTTGTTCGGTTGTGTTATTCTTATGGGACCTAGTCCCAGAATAAAGTTTTTATTCTATTCTAAATGATGTGTGGATGGCCTATACAATAATATAAAACCTCTTTTATGTCAGTTACAGGCCTATAAAGTCCTATAAATTAGGAACCATATCCTACAATATTTTTTTTTTTAAATCTGGTTATTTTATAATACTACTGGTTTATTTTAAAATGAATATTTGAAGTTAAATTTCATTATATAACATATATAAACATTATATAATTTATATAATTAATTGATCTGGCCTACCATAATTCACATAACAAGTAGAAGTGGCAAATAAGAAAAGCGCAAGTTTTATACATTTGCATACAAACATGAAACTTTGTTTGTCTATTAATTCAACATGTAAACTTTTCTGAAAGCAAAACACTCTGAGTAATAAATTGCGATTATAATCTTATAAGACCAGTTGGCACAGCAGTGTTTCAAATCAATATTTCACATTTTACTTAAAATGGACTCATAAGTATAAATAAAGCAACAGAACTTGCTAAACTTGAATATATCCCTTTTTTTGGGTCTTTTCCGTTTCGAGTACCGCAGTTACTAGCCGGTGATTTATGTGATCACTAGTATAACATATGGTGCTAAGGTTTAGGTTATTAATAATGTATGCAGTGATCAACAAAAATAAAAATGTATTTACATTGTTAAACAATGAAATAAATATGCAATATAAAAAGGTTTGTATTTATTAATAATCACATGTCATACATTTTTTTAACGGTTCGGGGTTTTATCCCTATCGTAAGAAAATCACTTCTTTTTGTCTTTTATACATTTTTCTCTATTATTTATGCTCTAATTAGTACATTATTCCTTCATTTAGATAAGTAAAATAGTAATCCTTTTTTTATACATATATAGAAGTGTGTATTCATAACCAGTTGTGGCAAAATAGAGAGAACATGAATAGACCCATTCTCTATAAAAATAATATTTTAATTATGTAAATAATTTAATGAATTTAGGATGGATAGGAAAGAAAAATATATGCATATAATTTATAAAAGACACGAAGAAATGTATTTCTGATGATAGGAATTAGGCCTCGATGCCTCAAAAAGAGGTTTGACATGTGTTTATTTAAAATATTAACCATCCCAAAGAAGTTATTTAAGTAGTTAATTATCTAAGAATAATTCTAGAATATTTCCAATTAAATAAAATATTAATAAACCAATGTATTTTTATCTGCAACCACCTGAAGCTGGTGTTCTTCATTAGATTGTTAATAATTTTTCAACGAGTATGACAGCACTCGAACCAAGTATGAAGATTATATTATATATATATATATATATATATATATATATATATATATATATATATATAAAACGTTCTAGGTGCTATAATTGGAGGCATGAGAGGATGAAGCTGTTATGTTACAAATTTAAAATTTTGTGAAAAAGATAAATACAATTTTTTTTTATTAGACATTACGCATCCAATACAATGCGAAATCATGTAATTAACCAAGAAAGAATTTTTGGTTAAGGTTTAGAAAGAATTTAACCAGGTGAAGGAAGGAAGAAAGTATATAACTTCATTTGTAAGAAAAATCAATTTTCGAAAAATTGTTACTAAGAACCTTCATTCTCTCATATCTGCAACTAAATATTCAATTGAAGCCCTTTGTGAAGAACCAAAGGGAAAGGCTCGTTGCTAATCTAAAACGAATACCTCCCGACCTATTTTGCATCGCTAATTGGTTTCGCATCTCTCTGAGGCACTGGTATTTTTTCCTTATCAAAAACAGATTAAACTAAATGATAATTAACGACGGTTTCTTGTACATTTGCATTTCCATCAAAGGTGGATTCAAAGGTGATATTCTAATAATTATGTCTCGTTTTACCCTCAACTATTTAAATATACAGTTGAACCTCTAATATCGAATATGAAGGTTCCTTGAAAACAATTCGATACATAGAAAGATTGCAATTTTTCATCCTTTTCAAGCTAAAAACAATTATAACTATTCTTTGGGATTAAAGAAGTATCAAAGGCAATTTTTTAGGGCTAAAGAAAAACAAAACTGTACGGTCAATAGCACTTATTTGAAAAATTGTACAAATAACATCTGCAATTGAAGATTTTTTACAAATGTATATTTATAATTTAATAAGGATATGCTTTAAAAATATGCAAACATACATACAAATTATTTTTTTTTATTTTTGTAACTTCTAATGCCTATTTGTGTATATTTCATCACGAAAATCTTTTTTAGGAGCAATGTTGACAACAAGAAAGACAAGTTATATAAAATGAAAATTTCACAAGTTTGGAAAGAAATTCAGAGAACAAGATCTTCCCTGAATTTCCATTGCTTTGCAAACCAGTGGAATATTTTTTTTTCTTATTTGATCAATTATTACCCATTCTTATGTACATAAGTCTTATGTACATAGTACACAAGTACTAAGAGCTCTTTTTGATGACAATTATATTTTTCATTTTTTTAAATTGGAAATTTAATTTTTAATATTTTAATTATGCAAATGAAGGGATCATGTAATGTATGTTGTATAAATTGAATAGAAAAATGTATAAAGATAAGTTATGAAATACAAGAAGTGTTTTTCTTCTGATTGGAATGTATCTAACCTCGAACCATTAAACAACGTATTATATGTTATTATTAATAAATATAAATCATTTTAAACATGTAGGGTATCAGCAATCTATATAATAAAACCATTTGGATATTTCCGGCCGTGTCCATAGTAATGACTCGCTAAACTCTCATAACCATTAAGTATTGCGGGTACTGTACTGTCTGCCCCATGTCTATTTTAAAATTATATCAATAGTAATTTTATGAATATGTGATAATGAATATAGAGAATACCTGTAGTCAACTTTGTCGTTCGGTTGCAATAAATAAATAAGGCTACATAAATAATAAATTAATAATGGATAAATAAATAAATATCCCTCCTTTCCCCAAGTTATCCAGGAATACATTCTAGGTCTAGAAGATTGATTGTATTAAACAGCAAGCAATGCCTCTTGAATATTTTTCAAGTAGTTTAAGATACAATATTTTAACGCAGTAGTCTTGAATTAAGATAGAAGAAATCTATTCAATATTTATACTTATCAGTACATTTTGTGTCAAATTTGAAACATTATGATTTTCACAACTGTACCAACTGGTCTTATAACATTATGGTCGTAATTAATTGCTCCGAGTTTATTGTTTCGAGAACAGCTCATACTTTGAATTAATAGACAAAGTTTCATGTTTCTTAGCAAAAGTATAAACATTTTCCGATCAATCAGTTCTTTTAAAAGAAAAAAAATGTTTGAGTCAATTCGTCATTCCCCGTCCATTTGAGGTCCGACCTTGCCAACTTTCATGTTCTCAACGAGGTTTTTCCCAAGTCAGAATTGAGTGGTTGCGCTCTCATTACATCCCGGTATTCCTTTAAATATTTTATCTCAAGGGTTTTCATAATTTTAAGTGAATTATTCACGACAGTCAAGAGACAAATACGTTTGTCGACACCTTTGCTTGTATCACCTGGTTAACGACGTTACTCGAATTTTTTCTTTCAAAGCTGTTTTTTCACGCAAATTCCTTATCGGACCTCAACTGTCGAAAACACGGATGGTCTGTTTGTTCTAGTTGCTTACATGGTAATGATCCATGTAAAGTAAACCATGTAAGGTTATGATCCTTCAGCGCGGAATGTTCTAGTCTCGGTCGTAGTTTTCCAATCATCCCATGTCATTCCCTCGTCGCAAATTTCGTGGTAACTGTTGTAAAATATTTTTGATATATGAAATAGTTTCTTACACTTAAATAGTTTCTTATTAAAATACAACATTTTAAAGATTGGTGTTATTAAACTTGTGAAAAACAGAAAAATCCTAATTTTTTCCGTCCCCATAGATGGACTAGAAACGAAGTAATGAACTATAGTATGTCATGACGGTGGAGACAATAATAATTATTCTGATGGAACTTTAGAATATCATCGCTGCTGTTTAAGAGCCATCATCATGAAGCAAGTTGTCAGGATAAAAAAAAACTTTTTTTATAGCTGAACAAATTTAAAAAAAAAATGAAAATCAAGCAAATTTTAGTTGTTACCTTAAAAATAAATGCCCCTCTTGTTTGGATTGGCATAAATATTCATTTTTATGGTTTGCTGAGAATTGTTCAATTTTTTTTCAGACTGTTTGGAATATTTTTTGTGTTTAAAAACAAAATACCCTTATGATCCTAAAGTGATGATCCATTGTGCCTTAATTGAGATTTGTTTGAGATATTCCTAAACGCTAAATAACCTTCAAGAGGTTTGGTCTGCTTTGAGGGGTGCCCCTTTGCACTTGCTGACCTTGAACAGCCATAATTCGTAGATTTATACTAATTTTTCACGGTCCTTCAACTATGTAACGTTGGTTAGCCGCCTCAAATCTATCTGTTCTCCCGCAAGTGGAAAATGCCTGTAGCATGTTTAGATCTCGTGGCTGAAGATCTTCATAGTCTGCAGTGATAACCAAATAAAAAAAAATAACATTAATAAAATATATAAATATATTTATATTAGAACGATTATGCAGTATATAGCGCATAGAGTGTAGTAAGCAATAGCGAAGAGGGGGTTTGTTTATTGTTCCGTGCAGGGGCTCACGCTACCCCCTCCAGAGCTGCCGATATTATCTAAATTGGCCCGCCCCAGCTCAACTTCCTAATTCTACCTATTTATAAGTTTAGTTGCCGAGAACACGGAGCGCCGTCGAGAGCTGGACGGAACCGACATGCCAAGCCGTGAGTACCCTCCTCTATCATCGAATAGTGACCCACTAAGATCCAACTGCAGGGGAGTTCTGTAGGATGCTCAGGTCGAGGATCTTGTTCCATCGCGTCTGCGTGTGACTGAATCGTGTCTTTTTTTATCGTATGTATCCTCTGGATCTAGGTCTTCCACGTGGTCACTTGTCAAGGATTCCAGTACGAAGACTACTTCTGATATCTTGCTCTGGGCAACATTCCTACCTGAGTTAAACTCCTTTTCAGTTCAAATTTAAAATTCACTCCTAAGATACACGCTGTCTATAACCCTTCTCACTAAACTTCTGTATTTAGCATATCCTACATTAACTGTTTTACATCCTCTAGAATTCTATTCCAACTTAAGTCCGCAATTTTTCCTCTCTTTCGAAATTAATCTCATCTTTGGGTCTTTTCTGTTTCCAGACCTCCGGTTACCATTATGATATCGGTTACTCATTATGATGGAACTGTTACTAAAAGCAACAGCTGGACAAGGTATAGCCATGTCGAAAGTAACTATAATAACCAAAACAAAATATATTTTATTAAAAAATAAAATAAGAATATTTATTATGTGAAATTGAAATCTGCCGCCGTGAAGTCATTGATGCTCTGATCAATGAGGGCTCTGTGCATTCCACAATTAACCTTGTTGCTGATGCCCACATACTCTCCACCGTGATGCTGCTCCTCTAGCTTGCAATTTCATGCTGTGACCATTACGGCAGGCTAGTTCCCTCGGGATGGATTATCACGGCAGGCTAATTCCCTCCGAATGGATCCGGATTCCTGCAGAAAAACAAGACAGTCCTCTTCTGTCTTGAATTTTTGACAAATTTGCCCGTTATTTCATAACAGTAATCACTGAACTCATATGAACCGAATATTTTCATATAAAATAACACATGTTTTTATTTATCATTAATAGTAACAGTTATCTGAATTGGGTAACCGATATCATAATAGTAACCGGAGGCCTGGAAACAGAAAAGACCCCATCTTTTTGTCCCTTAAATAACAATTAAAAGACACTTTAATTTTTACTTACCTATATATGAAATATATACCTAGAAATGGAAATTATTGCGATCGTGAAAAAGCAGTGTAAACATGTCCCAGACTTACAATTACACTTAAGTACACCTTCACAAGACATTACTATTGCCAAAGCCTCAGGTCTCTAGTACCCTCCTGTGCACTATTGACAGCAAAAGTACCTTAAAACGCTGTTATGTTTTCATCTTTTTTTTTTTTTAAAGCAATGTATGTCAGAAAATGTTCTCAATTTTTCAACAAGCCGTAGACCTTATGAAACATCAATAGAAATTTTTGGGTCGCATTCAAACATTAGAAGTATTGCATCCTATTGCTGTTTTCTAATATTATAAAAAACTAATATTACTCTACAGGTTGTTGAGCTGGGTAAACCAAATTGACACCATATTTTTTTTTTTACATATTTTTCAAAGTGATGCTGCAGGTTGATAACTTCGAATAAAACTGTGCATTTATAGAAGTTTAACACAATTTATTCAGTTTTTTTCTTAAACCGAAGTGTTAGTGTAACACTTCTTTTAATGCGTGCCATCGTATCCTACACATAGGACTAAATTATACTGTGCTTTTTGGCACATATCTAAGCATAGCAAGATGCAACCATTAAAGAACCTGTACATATAGATATATAGATATACAAATATAGATATACTATTGAAAATAATTGCAGGACGTGATAGGAAAATTTAATCCTTTTAGTGCCAACGACGGTATATCGTTGTTCGTAATATTTGGAAAAAGAGCCAATGACAAATATATATATATTTTATTATTATTACATAATAATATTATAATATTATATATGATATTTAAATTGTATTGGGTTGGAACATGCCAGTTCCGAGGATATGAGACAAATTTAAGAAGAACAAACTTTAACGATATTATTTTTATTCAAAATAACTTTCTTTAACTTCAATGTATTTCACCCGATGCCCAACAAAGGTTTTTTTTTTTTGTTCTTTTATTTCTTGTTCGATATAATAAAATTGTTATCTTGATCACTATTTGGAATTTAATTTTCAGATCAAGTAATTTTTTTTTTAAGTTTGCCAATTAACATATAGCATATTCAGTTAAAACAAAGTTTTATATAATTTTTCATACGGTTATATCTTGAATTGTATAGCCCTGATGAAGGCCCACAACTTAAGCCGAAACGTCGGCAAACATTAAAAGAAGTTTTTCACTTACAGAGTACTTTCTCTCTAAACCGCATCCCAATCATCTTGATTACTCCTATGGTCAACGAAATCGGCGCCATTCTTTATGTTAGTTTTAATTATTTATTTGTTGTGTTTGATTTTTTAATGAATTATATCATGTTGATGTATATTAACTCTATATTTAAACAAAAATTAATAAAGACAGATTTAAGAAGAAATAGCTGAATAAATTGTCTTAAACTTCAAGAAATGCACAATTTCTTTCAAAACTATCAACCTGTAGCATCCCTTCGAAAAATCTGATAAAATTGAGGGTGTTGATATGGATTAGGTAAAGATACCTTATGATTTGGGTTTGTCCAGTTCAACAACCTGTTGAGTTACAGTCGTTTTTCTTCAAATTTTCATTTTTTTTTTTTTGTTTAGTTTTTCCCAGAAAATAGCAATAGAATGCAAAGTTCTAAATGTTGAAAATGTGACCTGAAAATATTAAAGGCTATGGTAATATTGAGAACCATATAGTGCTTATTAAAAAAATTACAGTTATTTACTTTGTTTATATGTTGGAATGTTTATTAAATTATATTTTATAATATTGCTTATAAATCGTTTTTTTCGTTTGTCATGAAAATTTAGTCAATAGAATCATGTAATTGACACATATGTATATAAGTCGATATATAATTATGTTTTGATGTAAATCCCTAGTAAATTTTAAAATGTTTAAAAAAGTTATTCTAATAAAACAGTTTTCGACTTCCAACCTATAAAATAATAACCAAAATTGAAAGACATTTGGCATAGAAAACACAAAGAATGGATCATTTAATCAACAAAGTGATGATTTATCTGTGTGAGTAATAATGATTTCAATAAGTGAATTGAAAGAAAAATAATAGAATCTTTTTTTTTCCATTTTAATTAATTTGTCATTTCAGTCCAATTCAATTTAATCCAATTTATTTCATAGCATTTATCCATTTCATTCCAACCCACTTCATTCCATTCTAACCCATTGCTAAATTTGTATACCAAATATAAATTTTAATGAAATTTTAGAAAATTAATAGTGGACCGTTTCCATAGTGGACCATTTGAGAAATAGTTCTTAACTTTTTTTTCCAAATTTAGGCCAAATCGGAGCTATAATTTTCGAATAAATTTGTGTTAAGGATAATACATTTATTCATGGCTAAGTGCAAGTAGTACACCAAATTTGGTAAAACTAATAAAAATCAAAATAAATTAATTAAAAAAATAAAAATCATATTAACAGTAGTCGGTGCTAAGGATTTGGGTATAGACAATTAATGGTTAATGGATTTGGGGATAGGCAGACACTTAGTCGGTGCTATGGATTTGGGGATAGGCAGACACTTAGTCGATGCTATGGATTTGCGGATAGGCACTTAATGGTTAATGGATTTGGGGATAGACAGACACTTAAACCAATTGTTTAAAACGTAAAACGCGAGTAGAAATTTTGCATTACGAGGGCATACATTTTCTTTCTGCATGAATACAAAATCTTCCCTATCTTCGGTAGTGAGAAAGCAAAAAAAGGCTTTATTATAAGAAAAAATAATTGGAAACAACAGGAAGAAAATCATACATTTATTTAATCATATACAGGTAGTTAAAAAAATTATTGGTTGGACGATAATCACTTTTGTCTATTAACTACACACACATTTAAAAACATGGCTCTGTGAGTGTGTGTGTGTGTGTGTGTGTGTGTGTGTGTATGGTATTGTACAATTACGACATATTGAGAAGATTGATGACAAAATGTCACTTTGCTCTAAACACACGAGAATTTCGCGTGCAGGTAATTGGCCTTTTAGGCGGGTATACACTCAATAACACGTGTTGCTAGTGGCATGTGTGATTTAAAAATCTTCTGTGCTGTCTTTATTTTCGTAAAACACACAATTTCTTTTTATATACTGTTGTGTAACTTTTTGAATCCTCGTGTATAACTGTTTACAATTTTATATTAAATGTTTAACTTTATTTTTTTTTAATAATAATAGAGGATGGGTGATAGTTGACATAAAAAAGTTCACTAACCGATTTCAAATGAAGAGCCCACTTGAGAAAGAGGGGAGACAATTTTTTTTTTTTTCCCGAAACGGACTTTTACACATCAATATGTTCATATCGTTGAGAATTATAAGATTTTTAAAAATAAGCAAGTAATAAGTATTATTAATGAAATAACAAAAAGAAAAAGAAATAGAAAAATATATTATTAAATGACATTAAAAAAAAGTTAAAAGAAAATTATGAAAACTGCTACAAGTTATTAAGCTCAAAACTTTAAAACTTGATTCTCTCGAAATTTGAATGACTTTCCCGTTTATCATGCGGAATCTACAAAGAATAAATGCAATCTGCAACATGTGTACACTTTCTTCTTATTTTCTGACTTATCTTATTTAAGGTTTTTAATTCGTTAAAATGTCTTTATATTTTATCAACCCTAAATAGTATAATAGTCAGAATACTCTCATTTCAAATAAAATTATATATATATATATATATATATATATATATATATATATATATATATATATATATATATATATCTTACTGAAATACTGATTTACATAAACATTTTTTTTCTATTATTGAAAAATCAGAATACACTTGCAACCAGCCAATGAGATTTGAGTATTACAAAAAGTGGGTGATCCTCTTTTTGTTATGAGAAAGAGCATTATCCAGTGGCACCTTCTTTGATTTTCATATTAATATTTTTCGTTTCTCAAGGAAGTCTCTCATCCAGCTCCTTCTCAACTTCCTACAGATGCAGTCGGGCATGTTTGTCATAATCTAGTTTTGAATGAATCTATCCCTGTGGCCATGAAGTTAGTTACATAAAAACCTAAATACTAATTAAAAATATATGTCCAGAATTGAAAAGCATCCAAAATTAATGGGGCACGATAAAAAATTTGTAATGTCAGAAATTTCAATAGTAGCACCCTAAAGAGCAGCCAGCTCTCAAATATCAGACCAAACCAATTTAGACACAATAGGTAATATGTAATAGGCAATATGTAACACAATAGGAAACATGTGTTAGAGGAAACACCCTGGGGGCTTTTTGAGTTGTGCTCATTTCATCCTCTATGTGCAGTGTGTGTGTGTGCGTGTGTGTGTGTGTGTGTGTGTGTGTGTGTGTGTGAGTGTGTGTGTGTGTGTGTGAGTGAGTGTGTGTGTGTGTGAGTGAGTGAGTGTGTGTGTGAGTGTGAGTGTGTGTGTGTGTGTGTGTGTGTGTGTGTGTGGGTGTGGGTGTGGTGTGGTGTGTGTGTGTGTGTGTGTGTGTGTGTGAGTGTGTGTGTGTGTGAGTGTGTGTGTGAGTGAGTGAGTGAGTGTGTGTGTGTGTGTGAGTGTGAGTGTGTGTGTGTGTGTGTGTGTGTGTGTGTGTGTGTGTGTGTGTGTGTGTGTGTGTGTGTGTGTGGGTGTGGGTGTGGTGTGGTGTGTGTGTGTGTGTATTTAAATAAAGAATCATTATTAAAAACAAAACATAATCCGTAAAATGTTTTAAATACATTCTTGCCCATGCCAAATATTACCTATGGTAGAGGAGACCAGGCCTAGTTGATTTTGGATTTTTCTATTTTTATTGGCAATAGTGTCTGCAATATTTAGGTTCTCCTGAATGTGGTGGATACAAAATCATATAGGATCCATTCAATTAATCCTTCTTTAGGTAATCCTAAAAACGCTAAAATATTGCAACTATGTCAACTGCGGGTGTTTGTTGGCATACTCGTTGAGGTCAATTTTATCAGAATATCATGTAACAAAATAACATGTTTAAACAACTGGATGAACGTATATAAAAGGTTTAATTTTTTCACATTTTTTACTTTGGCCGTCTCGCCATAATCCTTGTCTGGTCATCTCCAATTTGTCTCCTAATTCCTACTATCGGTTTAAACAATCTTTTCAGAATACTGGCCTGGCGGGCGTGGCAATTCTATTTAATTATATTATTACATTTATTTATTGTTTTTTTTTACAGAAATTGTTTTGTTACTATTAATTAACAGTAATAGAGTAGAGGGGTCAGTTGGCATAGGAATGGAGCGAGTTGTCATAGCTATGCCAACTCACCCCTTACCTAACTATGCCAACTAGCCCTACAGACATTTCTAAAATAGGATGGATACCACAAAATCCTAAACATCAGATAAAACAGTTAACCACTCTTTCGAAAGTCAAGCATCAGCAGCACCTCAATTCGATTAAAAGGTTCACCGCCATAAAAAAAAATTACTACCAAATATTTAACCATCAGTGAGAAAAACGACGAACAGGGATTTTTCCTTTATGACATATTGAAACTGAAGTTATGGTGGCTAATGGACATTAACTTGTACTACCCAGTATGTAGTATGGCAGCGATCTAGCTCCACGGTGAACGGAAATAAAAGCTGTATACCAACTAGCCCGTATGCCGAATGACCCCGGTCCCCCTACTCATTTTCACGAAGATAAAATGTAATAAAACAAATTCTAGCAATACCTCTGTGTTTACCTCTTTATCTCTCAAAGTCTTAAGATACATTCATAATATGCATACATCAAAACTGTAAGATATTTTTATTGAAATATTAATCGAATATATGATCGCCCGATATTTTTTCCAATAATATTAGTGGAGAAATAGGTATTTCTGAAAAGAAGAAAAAAAGTTATAAAATTCTCCTGCCGTGACCAGGATTCGAACCTGGGTTATTGCGGCCACAACGCAATGTCCTAACCACTAGACGATCACGGCTGTCCAGGAGCTGAAGAGAAACTGGACTACTGGAGATAATGGACCGCGAAGGAAGCAGGAGAAAGTGGTCCAGCCCAATCCAACTTTGGAGAAGTCAGATTTTATCTGTTTCTTTTTTTTTTTTTTTGTTTTTTTGTTATTTACTTAAAAGTTACTGAAATTATTTTAATATTTTATAATATTAAAACAATTGTTTTATAATTAGCCAAATTATAGCGGGATTACTCTTGGCACTCATTGTGTTAGATCAGATATCCTTAAAATGAGTGGCTAATTTCAGATAAGTAAATGGTTTTGTAGCATATAGTATTCGTACATCATATCGTTATTGATGCCATGTGACCGGAAATGAATTAGGTGATTTTTTATTTAATTCGGAACAATATTTTATCTCTAATGTGCTGGTGAAAAGCACTCATGTGTTAAAAAACCGTAAAATGATTTGGATTGATCAAAAAGAATCCTTACATTTAATTTTGGGTATATTATGAAGTAAATTTTCTTTCTTTTGTATTATATTTTATTAAAAAACAATTATCACATCTTCACATTAGATATTTATTGACGTTTCGGGGAATTTCCCCATCCTACAAATTACCGAAAAACATTATAATTTCACATTTTAAATATCCAAAACTCTATCAAAAATAACAAAAATTATACATAATAATCATTCAACATATAAATGTTTTTTTATTTAAACATGTTTAATTATTAACAATGAATTAGTTTTTAACTTACTCACTATTGTCTTAATTCTCCACTCTTCTTGTCATATCATCCATGAAATCTAATTTTATATCATCTTATATTAGTCACAATTCCTTAAAAACCTAATAAAAATAGTTCTAATATATTTTGTTATTATTTCATCCCTTCTCTCCCAGACCTCTCTAAGATATTGAAAAAAAAAGTTGTAGAAGTTTTATATATATATATATATATATATATATATATATATATATATATATATATATTTCATAGATAAACTAGTATTTTATTTTTGAAAATTGTAATCTGAATATTATTATGTTTCATTAAGTCTGTTTCGGCTTCCGAAAACGAAAAGTGAAGGAGGCACCTTGTTGCGGTAGTCGGTATAACTAGGCCATTAGCCTCGCTATCTGTAGGAAGTAAAGAGAAATAGGAGGCTTTAAAGTTTATCGGGAGTTTATTTTTTATTTGTTTTATATGGGAGTTTATTAAGTCAGATAAAGTCCAGATAGCCGGCATTTAACTTGAGACTTAGAACTTGGCTATTTAAACACATTAATAACTGAGTAGCTTCAAGAAGCTGTTCCCCTGGGATAGGGGAGGGGGGAAGGGAAGGAGAGAGAGAGAGAGAGAGAGAGAGAGAGAGAGAGAGAGAGTGATGAGGAGAGGCCTGCAGGCGATAACCAGCATATATTTTAAATCAAGAAACAATAGAACCGGAATAAGTCCCTTCATATTTCACCTTTTTTTCGCATGTTCTTCTGCTGCAAATCACCCACGTATTTTCAACATCATCCGGCAGTTCAACATAGACCCAGCAAACAAAATTTAACTAACCCATAATAATTAATATCGTTCAACTTTTAGCTTCCCCATTCCTCAGGTGTAATTCAGAATATATATTAATTCTTAGTATCCCTTGCCTTAAACAGTCTTTTATTATATACAATCCACTTTCCAGTTTTCATACAGATTAAATTTCAAAAGGTATTAATGCCTGACCATTAAGATGAAAGCATTAAAGCCGTACTAAATCTATTAATTAAATCTTTATAATGGTCTGATATGAATACCCTAAATTATTTTTCTATTTTTTTTAAATTTTACTTTATCCAAGATTTTCGCATTTTCAAAAACAAAATTGTTGTTGCATATTATAATATTTTTTGCTAGTGGTGATATTAAGATTTTTATTATTC
Source organism: Rhaphigaster nebulosa (assembly GCA_948150685.1). Classification (NCBI taxonomy): domain Eukaryota; kingdom Metazoa; phylum Arthropoda; class Insecta; order Hemiptera; family Pentatomidae; genus Rhaphigaster; species Rhaphigaster nebulosa. Next base: position 977,500 of record OX411309.1, read on the forward strand.
TTGCAATTAGTTTTATGTTAATTAATTCTAGTTTTCGATTTCTTAAAAGTTTTGCCAATATTTTCACAATTTTCACTTTCCGTTCTAAACACTACATTTTTTCTCTCGATCCTATCGATTCTGTTTTTGTATTAGATAAAATATTGTTTAGTTTGTTGTCATACATTACGAGACCAGCTCAACATTTCGATGGTCATACAAAATTAATGTTTTATTTATTTTCTCAGTTAAAGCTTAGTTATTTATTTAATTTTTTAATATTTTACTAATTGTCGTGTACTTTCATAATTCCATAATTAATCCTATAAGAATGTTTTTGTTCCTACTATTTATGTCAATACTTACTTACTAATCCTTTAATTCCTTGTGACTTTATGGGGTCTTTTACATTTTTAAAACACACGTACAATGCCAGTTGAAAAAATCGTGATTCGCGGCCTTTTGAAATATTACTGCAAAAAGATTTAAGCGCAAAGGCAGCCGCTAAAGAAATTTGTGCCATAGAAGGAGAGTCAATTATTTATCGAAATACTGCCGCACATCCCAAATCAGGTCGCCCATTGGTCGTTGATGAAAACGTTCTTCTTGAATGTGTGAACCAGGACCCACATGCAACTACTCGTGATTTATCGCCCGAAGTAGAGACTCAAACCTTTACTGTTAACAACGAGACAGATTTTATACAGTTTTGTGGGCAAAATACCCCGCTTTGGTCAACAGGAGCCAAGCCATTTTGCAACACGATATTGTCCCTGCACATCGTTCTCGTTCGACCAAGGAGAAATTATCGGAACTGCAAGGAGTAAACGTTTTGCCTTATCGTGCAAATAGCTCAAATATTGCACCATCAGATTAGGGTTTGTTTAGATCAATGGTTCATTTTTTAAAAGGTTTGAATCTTTGATAATTAGAAGGTCGTAAAAATTGGAATAGTTCCAAACTAAAGGAGTAGTATCGGCATCAAATCCAATTGCTGGCAGAAAGATGGGTGAAAGTAGTTGTAAACAATGGACTTTATTTTGAAGAGTAGTAGTCAATCATGTTTAAAATATGTAATCTGTAATAAAGCTATACTAATGCACAAGGACTTTGGTAACTAACTAGTATTGGAAAAACAAATCTAATCTTGACCTCAGATTATTAAAAAAATATGAAACTATATCTCAAGTTCCAGTCTCATTTAAGCCATATTTATACTAAGCAGATTTGTAATACTTAGGATACCATATTACAATAAAATATTTACTTTTGATTCCGATGTGAAACTCTATATCACATTCCTTTTGAATACGTAAGAATTGTGTATTGAATGCGCTAATCCGCTTAATGGTAAATATATTATTGGTATTGATATTTGCAACCAGTCTTTTTTTTATTTTGTCTTCCCTATCCTGTTTAAACAGACATGACGGGTTATGCTGCAGGTTACCAACATATTCTAACCAGAGTGGGTAGGTCGAAATTCATTACGTGGAGCCGCCACGAAATAAATTTCAAACCACCCTGGCCGGATTCGAACCGGCGTCGTTACAGTCTCGAGGCTGCTAAGATGATGCCTTAGCATTATTAAACTCAACCACACCACATATCCAGAATGAAAGAGGCACAACTCTAACGTGAAGAATTTTAAGATTCGAACAAAATCCCATTAACATCCCAAAGACCAGCCAAATCTCAAATATCAGAACAAACCAATAGACACAATAACTGATCTATGAGCAAACTGTGTTGGAGCAAATACCCTCAGGGCTTCTATGTTGTACTTTATCTCTTTCCAATGTTCGTTCAAAAGGAAACAGATTTTTGATTTTTATCCCTTTCATTATTGATGTGCTTATGTCAGTACTATTTGGTTAATTTTTTTCAATAATGAATATTTTTAATCGATCAAGACAAAATATTTTTAGTCTCCGCCCCTCCTCAAAATTTGAGGTATTATGTTTCAAGATACGTAGAATCCAAATATCCAATACAAAAAATCCGTTCGTCCACCATATGCAGTCCGCGGCTTTTCTTCAAAAATAATGGACCGATTTTCTTGAGATTTTGCAACAAACTCACAGGTCACCCCAGGATAATCCTCGGAACTTGTCACTACCATCCATCATTTTGTTCAAAATGGCGGCCGATTAGAGATTTTATACTCCCATAACTCGGCCATTTATAAGGATTGAGGGAAAATGTTTTGGAATGTGCATGCCAAGAAATTAAAAAATGAAATCTATGTAAAACCTTTATGTCTATTATTTTCTATAATGAACCTTTGTAACCGATCAAGAAAAAAAAATGTTAACTCCTCCCTCACTCAAAATTAGAGGTTTTGCGTGTCTTGACTTTTACGTAACCTTAGAATCCAAATATCGAATAAAAATGCAAATCCGTCCATCCGAATTATTCTGCTTTTAATATGTTAAATCGAAAGTTAATAAAGTTTCCTACAAAACAAAACATAAATCATCGAAAATTAGTAGAGATATAGCGTATTGAACTTTGTAGAGTAATTCCCCCCTCGTTCTGAGTTATCCTCTTCCATTTCTTGCTGTCCTGGACATCCGACCTCCCTGCACCTCTCTGCACTTCATCCTTCTACTTTCCATTTTCCTTGGATCCATCTACCACTTCGACTAGCTTCTTGGTCTTTCCTTGTTCTTTTTCTCACTAAAGTGCGCGTCCAACAATTTCCTCTGCACCCTTTCACCCTCTATTCTGAGCACATATCTTGCCTGCCATCTTAGCCTACTAGCTATAAGGAATGTCGTGTGAATGGATGCGTCAGATATTTAAGAAACTATTTGGAAATAATAAACTGTTGTGTAATAATTCGCAGCGTTTTTTTTTCTTTTTCCCTACGCCATGGTAACTTTAGCCACTTCGGCCATTCATGTATTATTATTTCATTCTCTTTCATTCTGTTCATTCATTCTGGAGTTTAATAATGTAAACTGGTTGTAAATACTAATTGGAATAATAACTTCATTAGCGGATTCAATGTTTTTATCCATTCAAAAAGAACATTTGTTGTAATGCATAATTTCACATCGGAATCAAAAGTAATTTTTTTTTTTTTTATGGTGCGTAAAAAAGTGAATTTTTATTAATACAGGAACTAAATCTGTATCACTTTATACTTATTTTAAAACACTCATTTGTTTCTCCTATTAAATTTTCCAAAATGGAGTTACTAGGATTTGGTAGCCCACTAATTCGTAGCATGATCATGGACTTGCACCTGGTATATTATGAAACATCAACAAAAAACCGAGAATACCGACTTGAAATATATTAAAATACTCTTTTCAATATTTTGAGCTGAAATTGTTTCTAAACATTCACGGGATCTCACAGAGTAATTTGAGCCGTCAAACTTGAAAATGGGTGAAGCCGTTCGCTCAGAAACTCGTCAAGGAAATGTAGGATAAGCGCGCTCTAGATTTTATCAAGTTGGACTTTAAATGGCTGTAAAATCATTATTTTTTATATTGATCGAGGATATTTCCTTTGTTTTTAACAAGGTCGCTTAGACGATTATGTTTAAACATTATATTTAAGACCATGTTTCACACACGTACATTTCATTGAGATTGATAATAGAATTTAATAGTATCTAGTACTCACTTGCCACTGCCTTAAGGGGCTATTGCGTACGACGTATCTGGAAGACTCATTATTCAATTAGGAGATGTTTTGGGGCAAGTGCAAAATAGATCGGTTTCCGGAGGATTATAACACTGATGTAATCACCGAAAAAAGATTAGGCTTATCTGAGATTCACATTTGACAATCTTGATTTAGTTATGAAAGTGGAATGTGGAATAGAATCGAATAAACTTATTGAAAAAAATGATTTTTGTTTTAATTCGCTAGTCTCTAGTTTTCTGAACAAAACAATATGTACAATAAGTGTACACCAGACACACTTGTCACAACAGAGGTCTGCACTTGCCGCTACTATCATGTTTTACTTGGTGACTGCGGACAAATGCTTAATATATAGCAAACTGTCAAAGAGAATTGTAAATCACTAAGTATTTAAAATTAGGATTGATAATATATTTTCCAGTTCTATAAATTTGTTTTATTGAAAACTAGTTTCGAATGTTATAAATTCATCCTGAGTTCTAAAATCACACAAAAAAATTCAAAAATAAGCAATTCAAAATATAGTTTGGTATTATATAGTTTAATACCAAACTATATTTTGAATTGCTTATTTTTTTTATTTTTTTGTGTGTTTTTAGAGCTGAGGATGAATTTATAACATTCATAACTAGTTTTCAATAAAACAAATTTATAGAAGTGGCAAATAATTTATCAATCCAATTAGATTGATGCTTCTATGCCATCATGTGGATGTCAACTAAGTATTTTGAAGGTTATGTAGGTTCCGCTGACGGCTAAAAAATAAAAAATAAATTAATAAAATAAAGGCCTTCTGGTAGATAAACTCCAATAGAGCCGTATTGCAAAAGTTAAATGACACAATTTTATCAACAGGTTGGACCTTATATCTTTACAACTCGTTACACTACACCTTAGCGAATTTTCATGGCTTATTTATGATTCTAGTTGAGGGTTTGGTTTAAACGAGACACAGCCAGCCTTACCTTATATACCTACGAACGGACGGGCTGAACACAGCCAGCCTTACCTTATATACCTACGAACGGACGGGCTGAACACAGCCAGCCTTACCTTATATACCTACGAACGGACGGGCTGAACACAGCCAGCCTTACCTTATATACCTACGAACGGACGGGCTGAACACAGCCAGCCTTACCTTATATACCTACGAACGGACGGGCTGAACACAGCCAGCCTTACCTTATATACCTACGAACGGACGGGCTGAACACATTAAGCTCCTTGTAGCTACGCCTGCCTAGGCTAAATACATCTTTATTTCTATTATATAGTGAAAATTTAAAACTTTAAACCCACAATATTGAACCGTAGCTCTAATGGGCAAGGATAAAATATACAATATTGCACAAATTCGTGCCAGATCGCAGTCCCATTTAATATTTCGGTGCTGGTTGGAAATTACAAGGCTAAGCACGAGATGCAGTCGATTCCTTAGAGAGTGCGTGCCTGGTCCCCATCACGCAACCGTTCCATTCTGACTGGCTATCAAAGGATTTATACCCTTTTCCTCAGCTCCACTATATTCCTATCAATAAGCTTTACAATATTTAAGAGGACCTCAGTGAAATAAGAAGAAAAAACGATGTTCGATGAAGAACAGAACTTGCATGTAAAGCAGCTAACTGTGACGGTAGGTTTTTTTAAGGTTAATTGAGGCTATAAAATGCGAAAAAATACATTATTTCTTGCAGTGGATTTGCTACAAAAATTTATTGAGGAGAGAGTGGCCAAAAACTTCCTAACTATAATAAACATTTTTAGTTGACATCCGCATGATGGTATAGAAGGATCAATCTAATTAGGGATTGATAAATTATTTGCCACTTCTATAATTTTGTTTTATTGAAAACTAGTTTCGAATGTTATACATTCATCCTAAGTTCTAAAAACGCACAAAAAATTCAAAAATAAGCAATTCAAAATATAGTTTGGTTTTATTATACATATTAAATTAGATTGATATAAATCAGTATTATAAAACATTTATGAATTATTAATTTAATTAAAACATTGTATTATATTATTATGTAATATTGTTATTACATGTATATTATATATATTGTATATTATTATTATATTTATTATGTAATTAAGAATTATATTTTATTTCTGGTCTTAATTAAATTCATAATTCATAAATGTTTTATAATACTGATATATAATATCTAATTTAATATGTATAACTATACCAAACTATATTTTGACTTTCTTATTTTTGAATTTTTTGTGTGTTTTTAGAACTGAGGATGAATGTATAACATTCGAAACTAGTTTTCAATAAAACAAATTTATAGAAGAGGCAAATAATTTATCAATCCCTAATAAACATTTTTAATTTACCCAAATATTTTATACTTTAACTTTTTCATTTATCTGTTTCTAAGTTGAATAACTGAGTAGAACGTTTTGCCACAATTTTAGCAGTTTGAAGTAACCTATCAAATCTCAAATTTCCCAACTTTTTTTGATTTTTTTGTTTATCCAGTGATCATGATTAGTTTTTCCGTTAGTTATTTATTCTTTTAAATAAACCAAAAAAAAGTTTCTGTTAAAAAAGGAAAAAATTAATTCTTCAAAGAGAGAAGGAAGCGTGGTCCCAGAGAGGCATTTGAATTATTCAGCAATTAAGTTGTTTGTCCCGAGGAAGCAGCCCAAGTTAAAATGTCTAAAGCAAACATGGACCTAATAAATAATAAATCTGCAGCATCATCTCAACTTTATTCTCTGATTACACTTGGATCGAAAACACAATTCTGTGATTACACTTGGATCGAAAACACAATTCTGTGATTACACTTGGATCGAAAACACAATTCTCTGATTACACTTGGATCGAAAACACAATTCTGTGATTACACTTGGATCGAAAACACAATTCTGTGATTACACTTGGATCGAAAACACAATTCTGTGATTACACTTGGATCGAAAACACAATTCTGTGATTACACTTGGATCGAAAACACAATTCTCTGATTACACTTGGATCGAAAACACAATTCTGTGATTACACTTGGATCGAAAACACAATTCTCTGATTACACTTGGATCGAAAACACAATTCTGTGATTACACTTGGATCGAAAACACAATTCTGTGATTACACTTGGATCGAAAACACAATTCTCTGATTACACTTGGATCGAAAACACAATTCTGTGATTACACAATATGATGGAAAACACAATTTTCTTTTAGTTAGATATGCTGTTTGTTTTGGACTAACTTAGAACATCTATATCTGAAAAAAAAATACAAAACAGCTGGCAAAAATGCTTTGCTGCAACAATTTATTGAGGAAAGGGAGGCCAATTCTGAAATTTTCAAGCTACATTCATTAATTTAATTTTTCTCAACTCTTTTTATTTATCTGTTGCACATTTGACAACAATAATTTTCTTTTTACTTCCTTGTACGCAGTCTTCAATATCCCAACTTTTTTGGATTTTACAATTATTCGGAGGAGAGAAATTATTATTATTCTCTATTAATTATACTAGAGATATTATAGAAATTATTCGGAGTAATACCTTCCAACCCTTCCAATGATGACGTCCTTGAGGAGTTACTGTGTATTTAATCAACATTTTGAGACTTTACCTTTTTTTAAAGAATATACTTTTTTTTCTTCAAAGATCATATATACGATAATAAAGAAAGAAGTGCCCAAATTACAGCTTACTGAAACTTAAATTTAATTAAAAATTGTTTTTGTCTTGAAGAGTCAATTTTTGAGGCAAGTTTCAGAGCCTGATGAGGAGCCCTAGTATCGTGGAATCGTTTGCTGCACTTTTTTTTTTTTGGATATGATTTAATATCTACACAATCCAAAAAATAATACATATCTCATTATCAGCACTGTTTCTTTTCATTTTCATTCTTTCATATATAGTAATCTTTTCCAAGGCCGTCTTGATATATATGTATATATATATATATATATATATATATATATATATATATATATATATATATATATATAGTTACATACAATTATAAATATATAAATTTTGTTAACTAGCATACTTTCAAAAAATACATGAGTTCAAAAAAATTCGGTAAACAGTTTCAAAATAGATTTGGATGCCTAAAGAAAACATTTCGATACATTTTTTAGATCAAGAGTAACTTTTGAAGCAAATATATAAAGAATTGACGTATTACTGGGAATAAAGACATGGTACTGAGATTTTTCTGTTTTATCATATTCAATGAGTTCAATGAGTGCACTTCAAAGTCAAATTTCAGAGTAAAGTTAAAAAAATTCTTCTGAAAAAAAAAATAAAAGTTCTCAAGAAAAAGTAAACTAAATTTAATGCAATTAACTATTAAAACTATTTACGATATAAATACAAATACTTTAAATATGGCGTTAAGACAAGAATTTAGTCAAAATGTTACACCAGTAGTTCTCATAATAATAATTCCAAGAATTCGCTGTCCTGTGGCTTAATTAGATTTTTTATCCATATATGGAATTGGGATCAATAGGTACATGGTACTGAGAAATTAGATTTTGAAGCTCTATCTTAAACTAACTGTAAACTTAAACCTGAAAACAAAATCGTTTCAAGTTTTAACATCATAAAATCAACAAATTTGAAAAAATAAAATAATTTTAGGGCAAAGCCAAACCTAAAAGTAATAGCGGCACGGGACTGAGAATGATATTTATATGTGCCTAATTTCAGTTCGGGACGTTTATGAATATTTTTTTTTCACCAGGTTGCTACACACCGATTTTATCCAAGACATGTAATATTTGTATCTGCTGTTTCCTCCTAATTATATTGAGAGAGTTCACTGAGGATTTATTCCAAAATATGAATATATTTTCTCTATCGCTCCTGAACTATTATTTTCTTTTCCGCCTCAAGTATTTTCGTTTCTAAATTAAGGCCAGTTCGGGTGTCATGGCCGCAACTGAAGTAATACTTAGTTATTGCTCTGTACTAATTCAGTAATCATAGTGGTATTAGCGCGTGTATTGATCAGCAACTTTGTAAACATCGATTTTATACAAAGGTGAACAATGTTTTAATAACTTGAGTGAGGTGAGTGCTCCGTAATTAACTTTAATAGTGAGAAGTTGTTCTCATAGACCAGAGAGATCACCCACGTGGCAGAGCTGCCTGTTCCTGCTCGCAACTGGTCTCTGGCTATCATCGCCTTGAACAGTCTGTTATCACATCTCTGGTAGCTCAGTGGACTAGACGTCGAATACCTGATCTCGTCGTCTGGTCGTCACGAGTTCGAGTCCACAGACTTATTACTCTTTTTTTTTTTTCTTTTTTTCTTTTCCGTAAATCCATAGAATGTTTTATTTTGTATTATTTTGTTTATGTATTTTTAGAATTTTAATTTTAATTTTATATTTCTCAGTTTATTTATATTAATTAAAATGGATAAGTCCTCGAATATGGACACAGATGAGGAGACGGCCTTTTCCGAAATAAGCGAGACTGACTCGCAATATTTAAAGAGACGAACCCTCCAGAAGCGTCAACGAAACGCTGCACCTGGCTCTGCTGGGAATTCGCCAAATAAAAAAAAAAATAAAAAAGTAAAAGCCAAACAAATTTCACCACCTAACACCCGCAGTAAATCTGCAGCAACTAATGAAATAGAATCTTCATCAACAATTCCTACCATACCAACAAGCAACAAGTTTGCAGCCCTAAATAATATAACGGAATCTACCACTCATCGGCAGTTCTCTGAACCAGAGCCACCTCCAATATTTGTAAGCAATATTCAAGACTTTATGGCGTTTGGCCATGAAATTGCAAATTTAATTGGACAAACCAATTTCAAATGTTTTTCTCGATTAAAAGACATCAAAATAAACACTACGAATAAAGATAATTATAAAAAATTAGTCAATCATTTGACAGAAAAGAAGTACGATTTTCATTGTTTTCAACTAAAAGGAGAAAAAGCCTATAGAGTCGTCTTGAGGGGTCTTCACACCACCACCCCCACTACCGCTATCAAGAAGGATATAGAAGAGTTAGGGCACAATGTGAGAAGCATCTCCAACGTGTTCCACCCTACTGAAAGATATCCACTCCCATTGTTTTTTGTCGACCTTGAGCCAGGACCAAACAATACTGAAATATTTCTAGTTAATAGGCTAGTATACTCGTGTATACGTTTCGAAGAGCCGAGGCAGAGAGCAGAAATTGTTCAGTGCACTAAATGCCAAAGTTTAGGTCATACCAAATCCTACTGTCATCATCAGGTCAGGTGTGTTAAATGTGCAGGCTCTCATGCGTCTGACACTTGCCAGAAGCCTCGGGATACCCCAGCAAAATGTGCTCTATGTGGTGAAAGCCATCCAGCAAACTACAAACGTTGCAGTGTTTATAAAAACATGCAAAGACAAAAAATTCTTGTTGCAAGAAATTTGCAAAGGAATGCAATTCTTGAAGACCAAATGCCTGGCCCTTCAACGAGGAATGATCCTGTGAACCTGGGAATTCCAGTAAACAATGAAGAGCGAAGACCGACGAGCACCAAGAGCGGGATAAGAACATATTCTAACGTCACAACAAAACATCTACCTCGTCCACAGGCGCCTCAATCCTCCCTACCCCAGCCTCAGACCTCTCATTCTCAACCTCAGACCTCTCATCCTTATCCTCCGACCTCCCATCCTCAGCCCCAGACCTCCCACTCTCAACCCCAGACCTCCCTTTCTCAGTCACAAACCTCATATACTCAACCTCAGACTTTACATTCTCAGCCTAAAATACCTACAAATGAAATTTCATCGAAAAACGCATCCCTAAGAGTGAAGTTACCGCCACAGATTCCACCACCCTACCATCCCAAACATCCTGATCTATCCCAGTCGCCCTATCCTTCACAAGAAGCTCAATTAAATGTGGATCCCATACAACGATCCCAAAGGAGGGTTCAACCTCCACCAAGGCAGATTAATCCTCCACCTCACGACTCTGCCTTCTACTCCTATCCTAGCCAAAACCCTTCCGACATAACATCAATCCTATCATCATTCCTTCGTGATCTTCAAGATACAATAAGACCTCTTATCACAATACTTACCAGAGTCCTAACTGAAATCCCGCTCAATATCTCACGATGAACAAAAATACCCTAACTATCCTTTTGTGGAATGCAAATGGCCTACAGAATCACAGAGACGAACTTGATATATTTCTCCATGAAAATTTCATTGACATTGCTCTAGTTACAGAAACCCATTCACGACGCGTTCTTTCTTTTACATACGTGACTACATTACATACAGATCAGATCACCCAGACAACACATCCCACGCAGGCTCTTGCATCCTTATACACAAATCCCTACCTCACTCCCTAATTCCTTCCACTCCAACCGACATCATTCAATCAACATCTATAACCTTATCCTCCCACCCATTGAACATTACATTCTCAGCTGTATACTGCCCTCCTGGTAATTCCCTTTCTTATAACCACCTTGACGCCTTATTCCGATCCCTTGGTCCGCGCTTCGTTGCTGGAGGGGATTACAACGCCAAAGACCAACGGTGGGGATGTCGAACTTCCAATACTCGAGGCAGGATTCTTTCTTGTATCAGGACCTCCAATAGTTATTCCATCCTCTCTCCCATGAACCCTACTTATTGGCCTACATCCCTTAAAAAACGCCCAGCAAAGCTACTAAAATTCAAAACCTTTAACCATCCGCTCCTCACTGAATCTCAGACCTGGTCAAGATCAGATGAGGAAAAATCCCAAATATTCGGTGAATACCTATTCAAAACTTTTAATCCTCATCCTGAAATCCTTAACCCAACCCATCTTGAACATGTTGAGGCAGAACTAACTGTTCCACTTCAGATGTCCCTTCCTCCTAAAGCGTTTCATCCTTCCGAAATAATTAACATCATTCAGAAATTGCCTTCCAAAAAAGCTCCTGGCAATGATCTCATCACACCATATATCCTAAAACAGCTCCCTCGAAAAGCTGTCCTATTCCTAACCTATATATACAATGCTTCACTCAGATCCACCTATTTCCCTGACCCTTGGAAACTGTCTATGTATAAAAATGATACCGAAACCAAAAAAACCACCTGAATGTCCATCCTCTTATCGTCCTATTTCCCTCTTGCCCACTATGGGCAAAATCCTAGAAAAACTCATATTAAAACGACTGTACCCAATCCTAGATTTAAATCAAGTGATTCCTGACCACCAGTTTGGATTTCGAACATCCCATTCTACTATTCAGCAGTGTCATCGTGTGGTGGATGTGATATCCTCCACATTGGAGCGCGGAATGTACTGCACGGGAGCCTTTCTTGATGTAGAACAAGCTTTTGACCGAGTCTGGCACCCGGGACTGCTTTACAAACTCCGTCAATTCCTTCCCCCAACATATTTCCTATTAATCCGTTCCTACCTCACCGATAGAACCTTCAAAGTAAATCATAATCTTGCCTACTCATCACTATTCTCTCAGTCCGCCGGTGTACCTCAAGGTAGTATCCTTGGCCCCATCCTTTACACGGTGTATACAGCTGATATCCCAACCCATCCTAGCACCATCCTCACTACTTACGCTGATGACACATGTGTGTTATCAGTGAACAATGACCCATTTATCGCATCTCAAACCCTGCAGTCACACATCACAGCCATTGAAGAATGGTGTCAAAACTGGAGAATTAAAATAAATCCCAACAAATCCCATCAAATCACCTTTACCCTACGTCGTAAACCCACTACATCCTGTCCTACTGTATCCTTTAATAATATACCATTTATCCCTGTCGAACAGATCCGGTATCTAGGACTCCATCTTGATAAACGCCTTACATGGAACCCTCACACAAGACTGAAACGACAAGAAACTGCTCGTAGATTTCGACTGATACAACACTTACTTGACAAACGATCCAAATTACCGATATTCTACAAAAAGCTCATTTACATCACCATTATCAGGCCTGTTTGGACATACGGGATAGAGCTTTGGGGCACCACTAAACCATCAAATTCCTCCCGCATCCAATCCTTGCAATCCAAAATCCTTCGAAAAATCCTTAATGCTCCTTACTTTGTCACAAATAAAATTATACACAAAGACCTCAATATCCCATTTGTTGCAGATTTAGCCCGAAATAGATATACCTCCTTTAATTCCAAACTCCTTGCCCATACCAATCCTCTTGTTCGTAGCCTTTCATCCCCATGTATTCCTGATAATCCTCTGAGGCGTCTGAAAAGAAGATGGCCACGGGACCTTCTAACTTAAAATAGACATTGAAGTGCTATCAATGGGTGGTTCCTTCACAAGTAATTCTCATGTCTTGTACTCTAACCTCACATTTACTTGTTGTATTATGTAATACAGTTGTAAATTTCATTAATAAAAAAAATAAAAAAAAAAAAAAAAAAAAAAAAAAAAAAAAAAAAAATTAAGGCCATACAAAGCACAACGTTAAACTTATTATTATTGAAATTTATATTTTACTTGTTTACAATAACAATTATTTATTTTGTTACAGAGACACAGTATCCACGGCATGATGGAGGAAGAGAACGTGGTTCGCCCCCACCAGGAGATGGCGCAACTCACCCTTGACGAGAAGAAGTTCCTCCTTGCGGTCGAGAGAGGAGACGTGGCGTCCACGAGGAGGTATTGTTACCATCTCCTACGTAGTTATAGCTTCTACTCTCTTCTACGTAGTTATAGATCATTCTCAAAAAAAGACTAATATAGTGAAATATTCGAACATCAAACGTATCGAATCCTTTCATTCCGAAGTCCTGAGAACTATAGTTAACGTTCCTTATTACGTTTCCAATATAACACAACGCCATGACCTTCATATACCTTATATCCTTAGCCTTCTTCTTCTTCTTTATTAATTAAACAGGCGCATAGAGCAGCCCCTGGCTTTTTCAACTTCTGCCTTCCACTTGTCTCTATCCCTTACATGAAATCTATTTACTTTCATCTACCGTATGTCTTGAAGTACACTATCTCTCCAGCAGTTGGGATATTTGTTGTATAAATATCGTGTAAAGGATGGAAACTAGAATACAACCTTGAGGAACAATAAATCACTTTAAACTACTACCTAGAAAAAAATTGAAATTTCGAATGAACTAATGTTCCGAGGTCATTTAAATACATAGGGCAACCTATAGGTTTTAATTTGAGTCTCCTTCTATTTCTACCTCCAGCTGGTGTGCCCTCGTAGATTCTCCTCTTGGCATTCTGCTGTCGTCCATCCTCATTAGATGACCAAACCATTTCGGTCTCTGGATTCTGATGCTAGCCAAGATATTCAAATATTTGTATTTATTATACAGGTCCCTATTTTCCTAAGCCGCCATTTTCCATCTTCACATATTGGTCCTTAGTAACCTTCTTTCAAACAGGTCCAGTAGATCACTGGTCTTTCTATTCATGATCCAGGCTTGGCTTGCATAGGTTACCACAGGTACCTATGCATAGGTTACCACGGGTTTTATTAGTGTTTTGTACATTCTGAACTTTGTGGTGTTACTGGTCAGCTTCCTCCTCAGAATCTTTTTTTTATTTCTTCATCTTCGTCCAGCTGTTCATTTATTGCAGATCCAAGGTGCTGGAAGCTGCTCACTTCTTCGAAACTGTGGTTTCCCTGTATGTATGTCTTTGGGATGGGCTTGTTTCTTCCTTCTGAGAATCATTATCAGAGTATTCAAGTCATTCATTTCTAGCCTCATTCTGCTTGCTTCATTTTCAAGCTTTCTAACAGCATCCCTCATGAAGTTCAAAGGTCTCCCAAATAGCCACATTATCCGCATATGCAAGAAGCTATGTGGTTTTATTAAATATTGTCCCGCCCTTATCTGCCTCAGCTCTGTTCATGCTGACATTGAGAGCTATATTAAAGAGGAGGGGGGCCACTGGATCTTCCTGCCTGAGCCCAATCCCAACATCAAAAGGGTCCGAGATATTTCCACAACACTTCACTCTGCACTTCATCCTTCACCTTTTCAATATTTCATCTGAACCTCTCCAATTATCCGAATCCTCTGGTTCAATCATTATCGATCTCTACTCATCCTTACAATCATCCCCGAAGACTGAAATTGCAGTGATCATAAATCAACTGTAAAATGAATTTGATATTTAGAATTCTGTCACATGGCCAGATTCTTATCTCATGTTCAGAGTTTTTGCTGCTTTAGCGCTCTTAATCAGCCTCCACTGGCTCAGTAACGGTGACAAGGCGAGAAAGATGACCTGGAACTCTCGCATCAGATTTCTTCTTTTTTTATTTTGGTCAATTGGAATTCGAATCCCAAAAAAGTGATCTGAGCTCTATCTTGTCGTGCATTATTCTTTATCATCCCAGAAAGACTCATAAAAAATTATATTTATTTTAAATGGCTTTAAATAAATTTAAAAAACAAATATCTCTAAAAAAAAATGTTTTTCTTTACCAAAAGTACATTGAAAATATTTATATTTCAGTGGATTTTAAAAACTACATCTTCCAAATGCCTATCATTGACGTTCTCGTAAATTTTCCATCGCCTTTCTACTCATTTCTGGTAGAATGGCATTGATTTATTGCCTGATCCTCTCCTTTAAATAATCCAGAAAACGAGGTCGGTATTTAAACTCTTGTCCTTGAGTTCCTTTAGAGAAAAAATTCAAAAAGATCAATCTGTCAGCGAACATTTCCCTCAAAACTCCAAGCGAACATCGAGATGTTTGAGCCGTGGAACCTCACATCCTCTACCTCAATTTCATCCAACTTAGTATAGTCTCCAACATGTGCACGTAACGATCAGAGTTTACAGTTCACCGTTACACTATCTTCCTCGAAAAAGTACTAGTGTAACACCGAAGTCACCAAGTAGCCCACAGTGTCCTCCCATAATGTGTCTGTGTAACATTCATCTACAGTGGTAAGCCTGGCCGCTGTACACAAGCACTAATGTCATTTTCAAAGTAGTTCTGTACAAGTAGTTCTCGCCTTAGAGCATAGTTGTTCTGAAACTTCATTAAAGGAATCTTGTAGTTTCCCCATTTGTTTCCTCTTCTCCTACAGTTAGATATTCCTAGAACTTCTTTGGAACTAATCCACGAGGACTATAACTCTTTTACTGCTTCACCTCGTGAAGAAAATATAAAGTTTAAGCAAAATGCAACTTTTCTTATTGAATCCAATGTTGAAGTATCTTCTTTAGAATATTTCAGTTTTTTTTTTGTTTTTTTGTCCTGATAGGTTATAGACTGAGGCAGAAACCGTTCTGTATTGCTTGCTGTGTAGAGTGATCAATCTGCTGTGTAGAGTGATCAATCTGCTGTGTAGAGTGATCAATCTTTATATTTGAAGTATTGCATATTTTGATACTCTTTTAGCTTATTTACCATACTTATGTTCGAAAAATATGGTCAGAATAATGAAAATACAATAATAAATTCAAATTCTAGCAAAACAAGGAAAAAATGAAAAATCTATCACCATAAATGCTGTTGGTTTATTATTTTCAATAATAGATCTTTGTAATCGACCAAGGAAAAAATTGTTGTAATCCCCTTTCAAAATTTGAGGTTTTACGTTTCAAGATACGGCGGACGGACCTATTTTTTTTTTATTCCATATTTGGATTCTACGTATCTTGAAACGTAAAACCTCAAATTTTGAGGGTTGTTACAAAAATGTTTTCCTTGGGCGATACAAAGGTCTATTGTTGAAAATAATAAACAGCATTTATAGATATAGAATTTTTTTTTCCTTTTTCAATACCTTATGCTGATTCCGAAACACCTTAAATTTCCCCTCTACCTTTATAAATGACCGAGTTATGGGCTTATAAGATCTCTAATCGGCCGCCATTTTGAAGCAAACGACGGATGGTAATGTCGAGTTCCGAGGATCACCCTGGGATGACCTGTGACATCGGTACCGAATCTCAAGAAAATCGGTAAAAGTAGACTCGGAGAAAAGCCGCGGATGATGGACGGACGGATTTTTTTTTTATTCGATATTTGGATTCTACGTATCTTGAAACGTAAAACCTCAAATTTTGAGGGAGTGGGGGTTACAAAAAAATTTTGTTTGGTCGATTGCAAAGGTCTTGTTGATTATTGAAAATAATATTGGTTTATTATTTTCAATAACAGACCGTTGTAATCGACCATGGAAAAAGAGGCAATTTACTTTTGACAGAATTATCGTTAGCTTAGAAACTATTAAAGCAAATAAATAAGTGGCTGTGTTTATTACCAGACGTCAATTGTATATTACGGTAAAAATTCATCCTCATACCGACCCATCAGTTTGCACTAACATTTAAAAAAACTAATTTACAAACGTATATCGAGTATACGTTGTAAATCGAGTATACGGAAAATACTGTTGTATTTTCCTTGACACGAGTATGCTTCAATATCGTCTAGTGCGGTTTGGCCCAACGCTGGAGGAAAGTTTGGAACTAATGTACTAATGGTCCGGTTTCAATTTAATTATATTCCTTATTTATATACATATTTGTTTGTACGTTTAATTTTTCGAAACATATCAAGAGAAAGGTTTGAAACATTAAATTTATTTTACACATTTTTTATTTCCTATGTACCGAATAAAAATGATGATTTTTTTTTTTTGTATCCTAAGATACCAGGGACTTTATTACAACTCTTAAAATAAGTATAATTGCATACTAATTATATTTATAGATCATTATTTTGGGCATACACGTGGAGCATATACTTGCTGGAGCACATTCTATGTTTATTTGACAAGGCTGGCCCAATAATATATATTACTGTATAATAAATATTTATGCTTCAACTTATGCTTGAAAATTCGAAAGCGTGTTATCAAATGTAGGTAGAAATATTAATCCAAGTAAATTGTTGTATTTACTGATTAAAATCAACACACATTAAATATGCTTTATACACAACCGAAATTAGTTTGCTTTCGTTTAAAAATAAATATTTTGATGAGCCGTTGGTTGCAGTATGTCGAACCCAGAATACGATTTTCTTTCATATTAATTTTTTATACCGTCATTTTTTTTAGACATCTCAAATCCGTGATCATTATTAAATATTTTCCATGTAAAAAATAGAAAATCTATATAATCTATATATGTGTGTGTGTATATATATATGAGTATGAGACGAATTCTAAACAATGCAATTAACTAGGGACTGAGAAAATTTTTCACCCCTTTGGCCTTGGAATATTTAGTCAAAATTTTTTTTTGTTAGTAGCCGGTAATTTCGTTGAAAGTTTTGGTAGCCTCTCCAAAGAGTTTTAATAATTGAAGCATAAAAATGCAAAAGAGTGCCATTAGAAAATGCTTTCAGAATTTAAGTTGCAACTTGAAAAATGTCAAAGAAATATGACTTGATTAAAAAAACTTTTCTGATAAGCTATGGTTACATAAATTATAAAATCACATTTATAATAGAACTAGATTTACAATTTAAAAAAACAATTTCTTAAGAAACATCTTTTTTCTTTCTTTCCTTTCATTGCTGATAGCCACGATAAAGCAAGTCGAGGTATTTATTGAATTGAATGATGCATTTCCTAGGTGAATCTATCTTTACTTTCGTATTCATTTCATTTAGCAACAAGTATGGTGAAACGTGCTATTGCTAATGTTAATATTAATATTTTGCTAATTTAATTAATGTGCTATTAATATATTTATTATTAATAAGTTTAAAAAAAATCGAAGTTAAACTTAAATCTTTTCTTTTTTGTTGAAGTTGTTTGTAAACGTTTTGTTGAATGACGATTGGGAATGATAAGAACAATAGTTCTGTCTTCTGTTACTCACATTATCTTTTAAAAGTTAAACATAAAATAAACAAAAAAGAATTGAAATTTGGTAGGGTATTGAACTTGCTATTCATTTCACGGGCAATGCCATGCGGATACAACTAGTAAAATTATAAAAATTATAGAAAGTTATTAAAAATATAGACGTTAATTATTAAAAGAGCGCCGTAAATTATTACTGGGTTATTATTAGCTGGGTTTTAATAGTCCACTTCTACATCGTGTATAAATCGCTAAATTAGAAACGAAAATGGTGGAAAAAATATCGCAATTTGAAATTACAAGATTCCTTTAAATTCTCACGTTATTTTAAATTTGGAACTGCCATCTTTAAAATTTATGATTTTCGACTTGCGCAATTATTCACAATTCTTACTGATAAAGAAAAAAATATATATTTGTTTAGCCTTTGACATGTTCGCGAAATACTTAATATTTTTCATTTATAATTATAAATGGCGTATGAAGCCTCTATTCGGTCACAATTTTGAAAAAAAATATGGTTGATGGTAATTTCGAGTTCCGAGGATCATCGTGAGGTAACCTTTGACTTAGGTGCCAAATTTAAAAAAATAGGACCATCGGACAGACAATTTTTTTTTTTATTCGTCTTTTGCTTCCTTGTATCCTTAAACGTGAAAAATAAAATTTTGAGGGCGATGGGGTTAAAAGTTTTTTTCTTGCTCAATTGAAAATAATAAACCAACAAATAAATATGAATACCATACAAAAAAATAAATCAATATTTTGGAAATATTTTTTTTAAACGATAAAAAATCTCCTGCCGTGACCAGGATTCGAACCTGGGTTATTGCGGCCACAACGCAATGTCCTAACCACTAGACGATCACAGCTGTCGGAGAACTGGAAGGAAAGTGGATTTCAGAGGACAATGGACCGCGAAGAAGGTAGAAAAACCGGTCTAGCCAGAACTACTCGCCTTAAAGTAGTCCATTGATAAATGTTCAATCTTTTTAATTTACATTTTTTTTTTTTAATTTCTATTCTCAAAAATAGTGACAGCAAAATTGTTTATATCGTTACGGCATATAATCGGGAAGGACAATCATCAAGCAGTGCTTCTTCACTGACTGAAATTTACGGAAGATATTTCATCCAACTTTTGATATTATTATTTTATTAAATCATGTCGTTTTGGCCACTTATCAAGGTTTAAATAGTGACACGGACTATTTTATTTCCGTTTCATTGAAAATTCAAAACAAATTTAGATAGAAAATTAAAATAAAGTTATTTATTTATTTTATTACTGCAGGCGAAGGAGGCTTGCAAAGAGATCAGAAAGAAACAGGAAGGACTGAATATTACAGTTAATCCCAATGAGATCAATAGTATTATTCTCTCGTTCCAGAAGAACATGTGCCCTCTCCCTAAGGTAGGGGTGGCCAAACCTTGGCGCATTTCATGATCAGAAGTGGTGCACTGCATCTTCGCGACTATGTGTATTTTTATATCTTGGGTTTTGACTATAAAGTAGAATCTATACTATTTGGACGGCATCTCTATAAGTATATTTCTATTAAAAATTTTATTAAATATATACCAGGACTTAGACTCCTTACAAACAGAGGGAAGAGGTGTAGAGCCGATCTCGCTCTCAATACCAACTACTGTGGTAGAAAGTTACCTTCACCAAATAAGACACTCTGGCAGCTCTAGCACGATTCGTTCACCCTCTCTTACCAGAGTTCATTTTTGGCTACTATAGTTTGGTGCTCTAAGAAACTGGTGTAAATTAATTAACTTAATTGCCTGATTACATTGTTCCTGTCTCTCTCCTAAGTTGATCAGATCCTATCCTTTTCTCAGATTTAAAAAGTGCTGGAATTATATTGCGCATGGTATGCAAAAGGATGGCTAACCTTGCCCTAAGTTCTATAGGGTAGTCGATAAAACAACGCCGGCAAACGTCATGTTGTACCTGGGTATCACTTTCGACATACATCTGTCACTATTCATTGCGAAGAAAAAGATGAAGTTGGTGAAGAACAAGCTTTACAGATTATCTCACCTGCTGATATCACCAAATCTATCCCTCCGCCTCAAATTATTAATTTATAAAAACGTAAAATAATCTCCAGCTCACGCAGCATCCCCAACAGGGCCGCCACAGAGGTAACAAACACTTATGCAGCAAAATAATTCGATCCGTTGAGCTTTGAAATAATAAAAAAAAAAAAAATTAAATGTAAAACATCGCTATGGCAAGAAAAGTTCCATGCAATCCATGGATATCAACGAAAATCCTGGCAGCTCCGACAGAATACCGTAAAAAATAAAAGTTCAGTCAGAATACATTATGGGAATCGACTAATGTCAACAAGTAAATAAGCTGACACCTTGGCTGAATATTATAACCGGGAAATCTTGTAACGTACTGAGACATCAATACAATATGATTTAGTTACTAATAAGAAAATTTCATGTTTGTCTCTCCTAAAAAATCGAAAAGCATTCTTCGATTCCATCGAAGATCGATTCTTATAAAATAAAGAATATTATTGTTAGATTCTTTAAAATACCTCAAGTCTCTCAAATTCCATTATATCATAAATTATTTTTTTTTTCTGTGATGTGCTGAGGGTTAAGTGGGCACTAGATTTTACAAGCTTCTACTTTACAGGAATGTGAATTCTTTATTTTTGAAGATACAGTTTTCATTTTCTTTAAAAAATTATCCTTAGACAATTATGTCTCAACTTTACATTCGAAACAATGTTTAAACCTCGTCCAATTTGATTAAATTGATAACTTAATTTAGTAGAACTTAGTAAGCACTTGCCCCTGCCTTAAGGGGTAATTGCGTACAAGGTATCTGGAAGACTCATTATTCAAGCAGTAGCGGTTGTGAGGCAAGTGCAAAATAGTTGGTTTCCGAATGATTATTATACTGATGTAATAATCAAAAAAAGTAAAAAATTGTCTGATATTCACATTTTTAATCTTCAGTGATAGTAATAAAATATTGAAAAAAATAAGTTTTATGTCTCTCTAGTCTCACAACAGAGATCTGACCTTACCCTACTATCACGTTTTGCCAGGGCCACTACGGACTAGCAGTTAAAAAATAAAAATTGTCAAGGAGAAATGTAAATCAAAAAGTGTTTTGATGAACAACTTCTGAAAGTTCCTCATACCGCCATAATAAAAAAAGAAATAATAATAAAAAAAAATGCTCGGTAAAAAAAACATTGGCACAGCTGAATAGCAGAAGTTGAAAGATCCAACATCCGAGAAGGTACGGGTTCAAAACCTTTTTGTTAGAATTTTTTTTCCTATAGGGATTTTAAGGTCCGGAATTGGTTAGAAACAGCCTCTTGCGAATAAATGATTAGTTACTTGAATAAATAAGTTACTGTCTCCTAAACTGAAATAAATTTGTAATATGAATTTCATCGGTACTCTACACACACCTCTATAACTCCACATAAATACTCTCCGACTATCTTTTTATCCGCAATTTTCGTATATGTTTTCAACTTTGTTACACTTCTGCACCAACCGATATTAGAAGACAATATATATAGAGTATTTGTGTAGATTGATGTCTTGGAGTGAGGAAGTGTCTCTAGTCGATATGTCTTTTTAGCTGTTGCTGTGAGATGTGCTGCATTTTGCATATGTTGATATGTGTGATGTTAGTGTTTCTGTCCTGGTGTCTGAATTGGCGAAACGTTGACTGGTCAGCTTTTTACCGCTATTTTAGAGACTCAAGACTTTAAATATTATTTATAATTTGCCCATCAATAATAAAATGTATTTAAATATTGATTATTAATTTTATAATTGATCAGCGTTACTAGCGGCAAATTTTTTCAGGGTTCTTTTCTAGATACCTCGAACAATCACCTATTAAAAAAGGATTGAGCATCCGTCACTAAGGTCGTTTTTATCAGACACCTCCAAAACTTCCACAATCGTGTTCTAGAGGCTATGAAACGGATAGAAAATGCACTCCCGCCCCTCATCGCTTACCTTCGACCCGCGTGCAATTATCTATTTTATTCGGGAAAAATACGACTAAAAACTCCTTTGGGATTCATCGGTAGTATCAAGTATAACGAATGCTTTATCAAATATTGAAATTAATTATAAAAATTGGCAAAAAATAAATGATATGTTACATTTCGTCTTTTATCAAATTTTAGAATAAATAAGCTATTTCATGTTATTACATACATGGCTTTGTTATGTTATGTTACATACTTACATACCTGGTCTTTCACAATCCATAATTATTAAATATCTGTAATAGTTTTAAATAAGACAAATTAACGTTGAAATATGCACTCAAAAACTCTATTTTTATATTAATGGTGTGAATCATATATAGGTGTTATTCACATTTTATAGCCACATCCTAACTCACCAGATATTTCACTTTAGCTTTAGCTACTTTATTCCTAACTCTACTGTGTTTGGGATAACCGATTATTGGCCACGTGGATCGGAGAATTTACTCCTGCGGGCACTATATATTCATATTTTTTTTTTTTTTTTTTTAATATCTATTTAAGTCCTATAAATATTTCCAAGTTGTGAAGAAGAACAAAGCATTTTATTTTGATCTTCTCCTCGGAAGGGCACTCTTGAAATAGAGATTGTTGTTAATATCAGGAATAATAAACGAATCCTTCTTCCCCAAGAAGCTTGGCCCAGTCCAATCACGGCTCCCGAACTGTGTAAGTAACCTTTTCTATCGAATTATATTTGCGGGTTTCGATCCTTACTATAAAATATTAAATCGACATCTTGCTTATTTGTATTCCTAATAAATATTACTCAATAATAATAACTTTAACTAGGTTTGTCCCACGGTTTTACTCGCATTTAATTTGGCCCCTAAAATACAAAGTAACCTTTAAAATAATAACCTATTACATGCTGTTCATTCTCATTTTATGCCGACATTTTCAAGGAACAGGGTCATAACTAGAGATGGATTGTGACAGCTCCCAGTGGTGACAGTGACAAGTTGTTCCTGTTCCACAGATGTACTTGACACTTTTAGCTGATAATTTTTGTCACTTTTTTTTGGGTGGGTGTTTAACGTTCCTTTCTACGCCTGTTCAGACAAACAAGGTGGGTTATTCCTACAGTTTATGCCACCCTGCCTAACTAGAGTGGGAAGTAAATCTAATTTTTTTAAATTGGTATTTTTTGTCAACTTAATGATACTCTTCCAGGACGTCAAAGAAATAAGTATTGTATAATCACTTAATTGTTCAAGAAAAAACAAATATGATTATTTTCCTTATTATTAAATAAATGTTTGATTTTCTAAACTCTTATTTACATTGTTTTCTTATTTGAAGTTTTTTTTAATAATCTACTATTAATAGTTATACATAAAGGTTGAATAAGAGAAAAGCTAAAATGTTAATTTTTTTTTTACAAAATTACGAAATATTTATAATAATTATTTAAATGCATTATTCGCATTATAACGAACTATTTAATAATAACGACACTCTTATTGACGTTTCTACATAAGTATGAAAAATAAAGTCGAAATCTTATGTTTTTGCTAACACAGTGTCAACAGCCTATTGTAAACTGCCTATGGGAGAATATCTTATGTGTTCGTTTTCTACCTGGAAGTGGTCTGGAAATATACAAGAATTTTTTTTTTTTAATTTCATATGAGTGACTTTACAAATAGAAAAATGTATAGGTATATCAAAGAAAGCTACTATAAAGCTACTATGAAGCTACTATAAAGCTACTACTACGCTAGTTTTTGTTAGATTTATTTATTTATTATTTATAGTAAGCTATATTTAATTTTATTCAGAACTGATGCATATATTTTTGTTTTTAATTAAGAGTGATCTCATAACAATGTTTTACTTTGGCATCTTTTTATTAATTTTTTATAAAAATATATTTGGGATTGTTTTTTTTTAAATTTTATAAAAATATTTTTATTGAATTTTTTATTCTAAATTTTTGTTGATATTTATTCCTACATCCGTTTTTTAAATTTCTGGGTTGATTTAAAATGGTAAGTAGTAAATTGAAATGAATAAAAGAATTAAGGTAGCTATTGAAATAATAGAAAGAAAAAACTTAAGTGCATTCAATATATCCGATGTGTGCAAATCAGAATTTTTCTTTTTTCATTTTCTTCATTTGATCCTGTTTAATTTTTTAGTTTATATGTAAATTTAAAATATGACTTATTGAGAATGAATTAAAACATATTTACTACTCAGAAAACTAAAACATTGGCATACTTATTATAAAACTTGAAAATTATCAATTGGTTAAACATTTTTTTGAGTCTACTGAAAAATAAGGTTATAGCACATATGATATTTTCTCATGAAAACGACGATAAATTCTTATTTATCGATATAATCGATATTATTATTGATATAATCACTCAAATATCAGAGTGGCAATCAGGAAATATGATTATATAAATTGATCTTCATGGTATGTTAGACATGGGAACCTCCCTCCGTTCTTGAATCTCTTAATTCAGGAAAGGAGATCTCTCATCCAGCTCCTTTTTAGTCTCCTCCTGATGGTCATATCGTTTATTAGTCTAGTGTGATGTACTTGAAGGTTATTACGAAAACGAGAATAAAGGTTATGTCCGTGTTGTTCGATATTTGGTTAATAACACTGACAGTAATTGATATTGCCAGTATTTTAGATCGTATTTGATATTTAATATCGATTTTGATTTTTTTAGGAAATTCCTCACTGGACCGGTTAATTATAATAGGATTGAATTTTTTTTTTAAATAAGCAGTTTTTTTATTTTTATTTTGGTGTAATTGTTTTGTTTTTATTTAAGCCATAACATCGTGTCTGTTTCAGATTTCTCAACGGGATATCACAAAGATTGTTCTCGTTTTTTATAAGCAAATGGTTTGTACATATAATTATTCGAAATCGTTGTTTTGGGCTTAAAATATTAACAATAACATTGTAAATGTGCTAAAGTCACGAGCTTATATTAACTGTATTTATAATTTTAAAATATCTTTATACTCATTAAAAATATTTATAAATCTTTCAACATTGCATTAATCGGTTTGTGTTATTTGACTAAGAATAAAAACTTTATGTTGTCCTCATGTCCATTCATTTACCAAACTATTTTAATCAGAAAACGGTTTAATGGGTTTCAGATAAAACGAAAAAAATAAATAAATAAATAAGAAAAAGTAAATAGTAAAAAAAATAAAATAATGAAGGTATAATTAAACACATATAATAGAAATTTAGTTATTTTTCTTACAAACTCTAAGCATTATATCTTACGTTATTCCTTTTTTATACAAAATCAGCTGTTATTATTACATACCTACATATAACATACATTTTTTTGAAAGAGACGTAAGCTCCATTTAGCAAATTTTACAGGAAAAACATGAAACAATTTTCCCCCAAATAACAATTTTTTTTTTAATTTTATTGTATAGTATATTGTATTGTATATTATTTATTGTATAGATTAGGAGCTTATTAACCTGGCAAAACCTTTATAATAACAACATATTTTAAAGGATTCTAGCACTGCTTAAGGCCAGAGTGACGACTGAGAGTCGTCAGTATTTGGTGCTTACGTCATCAATATTCGAGTTTTAGACCATTTCCAATTTTTTTTTTTCTCGATATGTCTTGAGTGATGTAGAGGTGGAGTTTACGTCCCAAAATCAATTGAAACCTAAATTTCGAATTTTTGGTGCTTAAGCCTTTTTCAAAAAACGGCGTCGATATGATTTAACTTTTGCAATTATCAATCATCATTAAACAGAATAATCTTGAATATTTCAATATTGAATGTATTAATAGTGACAAAAAATCACCACAAATATATTAAAAAATGT
Source organism: Rhaphigaster nebulosa (assembly GCA_948150685.1). Classification (NCBI taxonomy): domain Eukaryota; kingdom Metazoa; phylum Arthropoda; class Insecta; order Hemiptera; family Pentatomidae; genus Rhaphigaster; species Rhaphigaster nebulosa. The sequence continues at coordinate 1,003,831 of OX411309.1, forward strand.
ACATACAATACAACGTTAAATTTTTACACAATTCCAATTTTTTCTTGTTGAATGCTTAGAATTTTATTTTCTAATATTATTTTTTTGTTAATTACCTAATATTGCTTGCTTTCAGATTTCACTAACATGCTTTTTTAACATTGGCATGGTTGAATAATAGTTAGTCAAATAAAAGAAATTAAACCATATCTACCGCCGATCCAGAATAAAAGGGATGCAACACAAAAAATTTGTTTTTGTTAGGACGAACATTAGACAGAGTTTAAGCTCTACATAGAAATCTCCAAGGTGTTTCCTCTAAAGGTGTATTCACACTAGGCAAGTTTAGCAAACTTATCTGTGTAGAGGTACTGTACCGGCTATTTCAAGTTTTGTCGGTTGTTAATTTCGGTTTAAACTGTTTTTATTTTATAAAGAAACATTTAAAAATATAAAATAAATATATATAAATATGTATTTTATATAAATACGCCAATATGTGGATGCAAGGTCGATATCAGGCCAAACATATTGACACAATAATTTTTTTTTTTTTTGTTTGGCCTGATATAGGAGGGCTGGTCTTTGGGGTGATCGAATGTCTTTTAATATGCGATGTATCCAAATGATGATTACGTAATATGCTCATTTATAATATTAATAATAGTATTGTATATAATATACTAGGTTGTTACTAAAGTCCTTGTGCATGAACACAACCCTTAATTCCAACTCTAATAATTAATCCTATAAGAATGTTTTTGTTCCTACTATTTATTTCAATGTATACTTTGACTAATCCTTTAATTCCTTATGACTTTAGTTGGATTTATGGGTTCATTTTCATTTTTAAAACGCACGTGTAATATCAGAAGAAAAAATCGTGATTCGCGGCCTTTACTGGAAAAAAGATTTAAGCGCAAAAGCAGCCGCCGAATAAATTTGTGCCATCAATTATCCATCGAAATACCGCCGCACAACCCAGATCAAGTCGCCCATCGGTCGTTCAATGATGTCGTTCTACTTAAATGTATGAACCAGGACCCACATGCACCACATGCATCGTGATTTATCGGCCGTAGCAGGGACTCAAACCTTTACTGTGAACAACTAGACAGAGTTTGTGCAGTTTGAGTGCAAAGTACCACGCTAAGGTCAACAGGAACCAAGCCATTTTGCAACACGACAATGCACCTGCACATCGTTCTCGTTTGACCAAGCAAAAATTATCGGAACTGCAAGGAGTAAACGTTTTGCCTCATCCTGCGTATAGCCCAGATATTGCACCATCAGATTATGTTTTTTTTTTAGATCAATGGCTTATTTACGTAAAAATTGGATGTAAAAAGTTCTTTGCCTCAAAACCAAAGGAGTGTTACCGGCATCAAATCCTATTACTCGCTGGAAGATGGGTGAAAGTAGTTGAAAACAATGGTCTTTACTGTGAAGCGTAGTATTCAATAATGTTTAAAATATCTAATCTGAAATAAAGCTATACTAATGCTCTAGGAATTTTGTAACAATCTAGTATATATGTATATTTATAATCGGGCTCTTTAACACGTTATAGATTTAATTGAACACTAGTGAAGGGAAATTACTCATGAGATAATCCCTTGTAATTATTTAACAATATTCAATAGCAGCTGATTGGAGGTGTACAATTTGTGGAATCGGTCGCCGACATCAATTAGCAAAGACTTAGATACTTCGTGAAGGGGGAGAGGACAATAGCACGAAGTTATCTAATTTGACTTCATTGTGCCTCAGCAGCTGACAATGGAGTGCTACTAGCTGATACTTATTACAGAGTATTACAGAGAATTCATCACGGCTATTTTAACTCCAACTCAGGATTTAAATATAATCTGAGATATTATTTGTTGTTAGCAAATCATCGTAATACATCATTCTTGAAAATTTGATGTGATAGTTCTTCTTAGGAAATTGGTCGGGGTATGATGATTTTTTTCACTTCAAGAGAAAAATAAGAGTTAATTTCAATCATTTGTTTACGTTTACATAAAAAAAAAAAATCCTGAGCAGCAAAGCTTCGTCATTAAGGTCGTGTTTTCACAAAAAATTAATATTCCAAAACCGCTGGAAGTGCCCATATTTAGAGGGGAAAAATCAGCTGTTATTTTTATATATACATATTAATCAAACATCCCTGTAAGCTCCATAATCGTGTTCCAGGGGCTATGAAACGATATAAAATGCCCATCACAATAGTCAATTATTTTCGGGAAAAATACGACTAAAAAAATAAAAGCTCATTTAGCAAGTATTGTTTAGTATATAATAATCTGCATTGACTAAATTATGTTATGTTTAATTAAATTAACAGTTGCATACTTGTGTTATGATGAAAATTAATATTCGACTAACATTTTATTTATTTCAACCGAAAACTGATTTCCTCATTGTGAGGTTGCTGACGAAACACTGCCGCGAGCTTTGTCACGGTTCATAACCAACTTGTGCTGAGTTTGCTAATTAGTATGATGTGTAGCCGAGTCTATAACCCGCTCCAGGGGGTGTACTCTCCAGTAGAAGTGGATTCTGCTGGAGTGGGATCATGATACGGTGCTCATTCTACTTCTCCAATATCCTATTACATAACGTGTATTAATTAATTAGGGCTGAGATTGTATATGAAAAAAATCGAATTATTATATATGCATATATTTTATTATATATTCATTATTTATTTTAACCTAATCTCATCCTTCAGTCTTTCCTCTTCGGAAAATTCTTTTCAGTCCGGTAGAGCTCAGACATTTCCTCATTCGTCCTGTCTATAGTACCCTTAGGTTCAATTCCGGTACCCTTACTATTCAGTGAATATTGGTTATATTCTCAGAAAAAGGACAATTATGAGTGACGAATTTTCAAAAAGTAGAGAACTCCAAATAAAAAAAAAATATATCGGCATGTTCTTTGACAAAGGATTAAGGAAATAATAAACCAATGAGATCTAACTCACTTTTTATAATAATTATAAATAATAAATCAGAACAAACAAACCTAACGAAAATATTTAACAAAATATTGAAAAAATTAACTACAAAATGTATGTTAAATGTGTTACTGTTATTTTGTGAAGTTAGAATCAGTAACCGACTTAGTTGTCAGTTCTATGGGTCTATTGTCCACCCTGAGGAATCATAATACTTCCATGTGAGGGACGGCAATAGAGACATGGTACGGACAATCCAGATTTTGAAGTTTCATAATTAGCATTTAGAATGCTTACAGCAGTCTTATTCATTCAAAAGAACAAGTTATAGCTGTAATAGAAGAATAAATTGAATTTAAGTTTAATTAAGTGAAACATTGTAGCATCGGATAGATGTGGCTATTCCAAGACAGAAGTGCTGTTACGACAAAATGAAACTCTGAAATTCCCCGTTTGTCCCTCTGAAAGATGAGAAAAGAGCTCACATCCAACCATCGGATGGATATATTTCTTATGTACACATTTCATGGGGCTCATAAATTAACAAAATTTTGTTGTAATATATGAATTATCCTTCATTATTATTAATCCAGTAGCGTATTATCTTGAACAGAAACCTTTTCTAACGTAATGTACATAGTATTGAAGCAAAGAATTGGGTTTTGATATCTGTAAGCTGTAATGGGTTCATCCATGTTACGATTTTTTTCTCATGTTTATGATAAAGAACTAGCCGTTAAACAATGTAAATCACACAAAACGGTGGGTTATCCGAACACCTGACTATACATTGAAAATTCTTTTTAAGAAACCCTAGGATTGTAGAACATCACCAATCCATATAACAATCCATGATGACATCAATGCTACTTATGCTGACGATACAACAATTCTCATCCTACACAGTCCACACTAACTTAACTTCACAACATCACTTTACATAAATTACACAACTGGTAAAGTACAAGCTATGGGTAATTCGACTAAATCATGAAAAATCGAAACATACTACATTTGCCCTTCGAAGAAATACCTGCCCTCCAGTTTACGTCGAAAACAGCCAAATTCCTCTGGCGAACACAGCACACTATCTTGGACTTAAATCCCACAGGGGGTTCTCATATTAAAATGGAATGGAAGACTTAACATACGATTGAAACTACTTTACAATTTTTTTTTAACTAAATACATACAAATACTTACTTAAACTCATATGGTCAATCTCCTCAAGATATATGGTTTAGCCAAAAGTACTCGCAAAAACTTTTCAATCAAAAATATTACGTCTCATAACAAAAGGACCTCGGTACGTGACTAACAATATCCTACAAACTTACTTACATCTACTAACAGTCGATCAACACTTAAAGACTCTTTACTGGTTATTTGTTAATTGCTCACGCGGCCTTATCAGGTCATCCCATAAGTGATGTCGGTTTTTTAATAATCTGTCTGTTTATGTTGATATTACTAATCCTTCCTTTATAATTTAATTGTTTTTACATATTTTGTTTGTTAAAGCATTACATAATCTTCTATTTATCATATTTTTGTTGGAGAAAGTTCGGTAGTCTCTGCTGAAATTTCAATTAAAATGGATCTGATCTAATCAATCCAAGTTTTTCTACTATTCTTCAAATGTTACAAAAGAATTGTCTTCAACAGTAGCCTAGAGGAGTTCGTGGTCAAGCTCTACTGGTCGGCCTTTTCGAGGCTCGTCTTCAAGTTTGCGGTTTCCCGCTGGAAATTTTTCAAATCATCTCTGCACTTGCCGTTCACTAATGCCGTTTGTTCCATGTATTTCTGCAAGTTTCCGATAACTTCAAGCAGTATATTCTCTTTCATCGAATTCCCAAAGCATAACATGGCGTAGGTGGTTTTTGGGGAGATCCATTTTAATTTAAATTAAAGCTCAGAATAGCAAGCTTTCTCAAACTAAATCATGATAAATAGAAAAGTAAGTAATGCTATAATAAACAAAATATGTAAACACAATTCAATTGTAAAGGAGGGATTAGTAATATCAACATAAACGGACAGATTTTTAAAAACCGACATTATTTGTGGGATGGCCTGATACAAACAGACAGATAAGGGATATGGCTACATCTAAGAGACATGCCCATGGATACAAGGAGGAGACCAAAAACTTCTGGGTGAGAGATCTCTTCCTTAACTAAGATAACCTAAACAAGCCAGAGAAGACCTGCTGCTGGGTACTATCCTTCCCCATGCCCTAGATGTCATTGTTACCTATGATTGCGTGAGCATTTGCTGATTGTCAAAAACTGTTTAACATGTGCAAATTAATATTTGCAGCCACTACAAAAAACTTTCATTTGGGCGTAATCGTTGAGTGATAAATGTTTTATTGAGAAATAAGGATCTAGCGTGTGAAGTTGATAAACTCAAGGGCAATATATATCAAGGCTGTTGGAATCCATTAACACCATATACAAAGTGAAAAAAATAAAATTACAAAAAAAAATAAAATAACAATAAATTAAAAATATGTACATCACAAATGAAAATAAATTGATAGACAAATAAATAATAAAATAATTAAACAACCAAAACAAACACAATTTATATTAAGTTAAAATAAAATAAATCATGAACACATTCATACCTATCTATATGCAATAATTACAATCTGCCCAGGTCAGTCTGAACGAAGCATTGCTTCCATATGTAGATGGCAAAGCAGAACTGCAGGTGATCCCATCGCTTACATCACCCAGCCGCGTCACATTTATTGAAAGCGATGTAGTAATTAACGACGACGGTATTCCAAATATAAATTAAGGGATAAATTAACGAAAATGAACTTTTTATTCCAAGAAATGAACTAGCGCCTAAATAAAATATTGGGTGTAGCCAATTAGACGTTTTTCCTTACCGCTCTGGGTGCCAAGTCAAATATAAACATTGTTAAGTCTTCGCTAATAATAGGCCGCTAGAGATATGTTTTTTTAGGTTTATCTTTGTAGACAATTCAATTATCTTTTATATGATGATCTGGTATGTTCTGAAAGATTTATGGTTTTTGACTTACTCAAAAAACTAAAAAAAAAGTTAATAGGTTTCCATTACAACTTCCCTTAATATATCTTTATTATTTTTGTAAAATTGACATTTTTTATCCAAAACAAACCAACGTCTCGAAATTTTCTTCCATTCTCTGTTTTTTTTTTGTTAATTTCATGCTGTTTTTTCTAATATAAAATAGTTGGCAGTGATTCTCTAAAGTATGTTTTTCCATAAGTAAATTATTTCGTCTAATATGTCCAATATTAAATTTTTTTTTAATCATTATTAGACAAGGGATTGTCTGCTATGGCATATCGATGATACACTGAAGTACATAAAATAAAATAAATTAATAAAGGATAATTAGCGCTGAACTGGCTAGCGTCTTAAAAATTCAACAATATTGTTTCGAAAAAATCTAATGAAGGAGCTGGTCCTTTTCTTTTATTTCGTCTTTTAGTTACTATTCTGTTTATGTTGTTTTCATTATTATTTTAATTATTTAATCCCTTTCTTTATATCATTATATTATCTTTATAATAGCATAGAAACATTATTATACAAAACGATTTGTGCATGCTCCATTTTTTAAACATGGCGTTTCATACAACCGTTGAATTAAGTCGAACTAAAAGTGTTAGCTAATGTCAATCCGAAATAAAAATAACGGGGCCTAGAGAGACAAAGAGCTCCTGTTGGTGATTATACTTATAACGTCCTCCATATTTCAAGCAATAGTTTCCTTTCATTTTTGAAATTTATCTACAAAGCTTTTATCCTTTAAATATTACCGGAGCTGAGACAATCTTAAGCCTTGGCCCGCCTTTGATCTTGAGAAACACTGAGCCCGTTTTAAATCTGGAAAGAGCATTCATAATAGATGAGAGCCTTTAGAGAAAACACATTAGCGATGCACAAAGCAATCACTCTTAATACTTTCAGAGCTTTCAGAACTAACTCTCGCTTTGAGCAAGTGTCTCCATATCCATCATCGGATTTCATTTCAATAATTTTTTTAAACTTAGGAAAATACGGTTTTCTCGATTTCCGACGTTGATTTAATTAAGAACTAGTATACCCGAGCGAGAACTCTCGTATTAGATATCTATCCTTCTTCTAAGCCCTGATACATTTGAAATATAATCGTTATTAGGGAAACATGTTTACTCGTATAAACAATATAATAGTACCAAGAAAATTTATTTAACACACATATTTGGTGAAGTTGCATAGTTTCTAATGACTACGTTGAAGTAACAGTTTACTTAATGAGTAAATAGTAATCCCTTCAGTTCAACAGTTAAGCAATGAGACTCGGAAATACCACTTTCTATTTGTAGTATTCATATTTAACAATGCACTATATTGTTAGAAATGGAAACAATATAAATCTCCTCTACCATTCATAAAAAACATTTACAGTTATTAAAATGTTTTTATATACGGTCACAAATGTAAAGTTGCCATTACAACGATAGTTGGCATAGGGCCCGTGCGGCCCTATATCGTGCGTTAGGGTTTTAAAACGTTGGATCAATGCGTTCTTGATTCCCACGTCAAAACCTTTAAAACCCAACTTATCCCGTCTCGATCCGCCAACACTCACTCGTCAAAGCTTTGAAACCTCCCATTTTTTTCATCACTTTTATTTAAGCCCTAGTAATAATTTCACTTCTTCATGAAATTCCCTTTCTTTTGATACCTCATTCATCAAAATCAGTCGCTCCTGAGAGCCGGAAAAGGGATCTATAATACCGTATTATATATAGAGAAGTGATATTTTGAAACTTGTGTTGCTACATCAGACAGGTCTCGAAGACCTTAAATTCATCATTACTACTTATACATGACCTATTATAATATTCTTAATTGAGTTTCATACTCTAATTTCGGTGATATTTAGCAGAACTTTACAATAACCATCAATCAAATGAGGATGATTTTTTTGTTATTTTCCCCATTGAGACTATATATATATTAAATTTGCCACCTAAGTCATAGGTCATCCAAGGTTGATCATCGGAAATCGATATTACCATAAGCCGGTTGCCCTGAAATGGCGGCCGATTATATGATTCATACGTCTATATCTTTATGTAAATAGAGAACAAATTTAAAAAATTTTGGAATCATTACACCAAAGGCTAAAAATAGATTTATAATATTTTTACTTTATTTATTTATAAATATTCCTTTGATCTGAAACCTGTGTACATATCTCAGTTATGACTTCAGTTATTAATTTGTTTCATGAATTTTCGTTTATGCTTTTATATAAATAGGAGGAAATTATAAATATTAATAATGTTCCTATTTGGACGGAATCTGATTTAACCGGAACATTGATGACTTCAATGATGATGTTTCCACAAGTAATTGCAAATACACTGTGAGGGGAGTAAATATGAACGAAAAAAGCTAATCATATAAAGCCGGAGAAAGGAATAGAGTAAACATTTTAGTGGCGACTACGACTGGAAACCTCTGGACTTTTATTTTTTAAGGTGGTTTTAGATGATCAGTTTTTTCATTCATCCGAAGCGTCGATTTGAACGATGGATAATGGTGGGGAAAAAACCGTCAGTTTGGCACGAAGAGTGATACTATCCTACACCATCGGGTTTTTCATCCATCCGAACCTTCCATACACTCATTTTAATTTATTTCATTCATTTATTTGATAGATCTTTTGGATTGATTTATTTTTAATGTATAAATAATAATCGAAAACAATTAATTCGAAATCTCATTATTACTCATTTTAAGCTCCATCCATATATTACGGAAAGTAAATAATAATTAATATTAAAAAAAAAATAAAAAATTATTGTTGGATGTTGGCAAAATTGACAGGCCATCTTTGAGGGGAGGATTTAAATAACAAACAAAAACTAATAAATTTATTTTAAGCTTACCTATGAAATGTATTAATTGATACTTTATGAATTTGGTTTGGTGAGAACATTATTGATTCAATTTCGATAAAAGTTTATTAAAATTTGATTTGAAATGTACGAAACAGCAAAGAAAAGACCGACGTGTGAGAAGGGTGTAGCCTCACACGGGCAGTTTCAATGCGAACCTTAGCGAACTCTGATTGTTGATTTGAGATACATGAGTGTTGAGACTTGATGCCCCCAAATGGGCAGTTGTTACAAGTTCTGGATTTGGATTTGACAAGACGATTACGCACTTATTACCAAGAACCTAATATCAATTCAAGACCTGTTCTGAAGTGATATAATGTCTCTGTTCAATAAATCGTTTTCGACTGTTGATGTGAGATGAGATGTATCTAATCTGTATTTATGTGACCTTATCTTAGGAAATTAGAAAAATGCAATCATCCTGATTTTTATCAAATCTATTAACGCAATCCTCCCACTTACGTTTCGGTCGACCCGTCGGAAGCTTACCTATCTGCTCATTGTTTATTATTTTTTTAGGGATTCGTTCGTTACTAATCCCAATAACTTTACAAGCCCATTTCAACCGTCGCGATATATATATATATATATATATATATATATATATATATATATATATATATATATATATATATATATATACATACGGTCACTTTGTCACTACATGATCACCGGAAGTGGTACTTTGCTTGAAGGACTCAGGATATTATTAGAAAAATTGAATATTGAAATTTAACGAAAAACTTCTCACATTTCATAATTAAAACTTTTATAATAATGAAAATATTATAGTTTATTTTGGTTAAAATTGGCAAACCGAAAGTGGTACTTCACTTGAAGGTCATATTAAACTTTCATCAAAAATTATACTAAAATATAATGCAGAACATCTCAAAAAGTAATATAGGAATTTTACATCAACATAAATAAAATACTAGATTTCAGTAAAAGTTGGTTAACCAGAAGTGGTACTTTGCATGAAGGTCATTATTTCATATTCGGTATATTAGATTTTTATGTCAATATAAATGACTACCGGCCTCCCGAAAGTTGTACTTTATCTGAACTTTTTTTTTTGTACATCCCGCCTTTTTTGACCTGCTGATTTATAGCCTACAAGGAAGTTATGTGGTGTCACATCAGATTTTTATAACTCAAGAGAAGGCAAATCTCCTTGCTTCATCTGTACATCCGTTAAGAATATTTCGGTTTTTTCCTAAAAATAATTTTACATATAAATTTATTAGCAATAACTAATTCCCAAAGAACTTGATATTAATCAAGTCAAGATTATCAAATTATGTGACCTTATATTTTTCTGTCCTGGATATGCCGGCATTGGCGGAACGTTGACTGGTTAGTAATTTACAAGAAGTGTTTGTGAGCTTTACTTGTAATAATAATTCGGAATGATGTATATTGATTAAAGTTGTTGAAGCTAAGCATCTTTAGCGATGCCGGGAGGTGCTGGCTCTGGATTCATGAAGATGTAAGCTGAGTAATTGTCTGCACCCTATCAGCTCTGTACCTGTCTTCGCTGTCTAATCCATTTCCTTTCTACCTCTTTCTATTGTATCCTTTGACTTCTCTATTATGTCAGAGTATTTTATCTTTAAAAAATGGCAAGATTTTAACTCTACTATATATATATATCTACTATATATATATATATATATATATATATATATATATATATATATATATATATATATATATATATATATATAGGAGGAATCGTTAATATTTTCCCATTTTCAAAATTAAATAACAATTTATAGAGTACGGCACCGAAACGAGATCATTTAAAAAAGTGTTAATTAAAGAACTGATTTTTTAAATTAATTTTTTCGTATATAAATATAATGTACAAGACTAGCCATTAAGAGTTAAAAAAAAAAAAAAAAATATTCGAATCGCTACGCTCCTCAATTATCCTTCATTGAAAATGCATTTTTGGAGTCGTACCTGTAAGTTTTGCTTAACCTTTAGCAACATACTAACGGATATTCATCCAATATCGTCACGAATGCGTTGTTCGAGGGCTTGTTTAGTTCTTGGTAGGTCAACCTCAAATGATTTTTTTTTTTTTGCCGTTAAATCAGGAGAGCGTTTGGACCAAGCAATATCACCGTTTTGAGAAATTACGAGCATTGAATAGCTACAATTGAGCTAAAATTGAGAATCGTGGTGTGGTCTTCCATGTATGAATTCCACATTGCGCGGTCAAGGATCTCCACGGTCTATAGTGCCAACCGAAAAAAAATATATATATATATATATATATATATATATATATATATATATATATATATATATATATAATCTTACACACACACAATCTAAAAAAATATAAACTCAGTTGATACAATTAAAATATTTTTAAAATTCGTAGAAAATAATTATTTTAAATTATATATATATATATATATATGTATATATATATATATATATATATATATATATATATATATATATATATATATATAAGTTAGGAAGAAATGATATTCGCGTGGTCTGTAACGCCGTTTCGTGTCCAAAAAAAAAAATATATATATATATATATATATATATATATATATATATATATATATATATATTTATAAACAGTCCAGTAAAAAAATGTAATACTCAATTGATGAAATTGAAATATTTTTAGAATCTGTAAAAATAAGTGGCTAAATCAAGTTTAAAATAATTATTCTCTACAGATTTTAATAATATTTTAATTTTATCAATTGAATATATTTTTTCACAGAATTGTGTGTATATATGTATTTATATGTATAAAATGTCATAATTGTGTATATAAAATTATCATATTGTATACATATAAATATATACAATATTCTTTAGGAAACAGCCTTATAATATAATACAAAACAACTGAGATGATAGCGCCTACAAATTTGTTTCAAGGCACACCATCAATACAGTTTTGTTGTGCGGGTCAACGATACCAGAGAACTGACACCATAGGTGTATATACTGACTATTAATAATATGTTATATACTTCATCACATTCATTACAATATTTTGTACTAATTTTTTTTTTCCAAATACAATTTATTGTTTATTAAAATTTTGATTTCAAAAGTATGTCTTTATTAATCATAAACTCTAAAGGAGCTTTTACTACATTTTATGAAAAACTACCACGGTGTCATTCATTCATAATTCATGACAGAAAGTTAAAGATGAAAAAAAGCTGTTGATGTTTTATCTGTCAGTTGAAGGACAGTGGTAAACCTAAATAAGGGAGCTAAATACGCTTCTGAGATATATATATATATATATATATATATATATATATATATATATATATATATATATATATATATATATATATATTCCAATTTTTGATCTGCTTCAATATATCTATGTAAAAACACAAAACTGCGATTGCCAACAAAAATCATTAATTTTTTTTTATTTATGATAGAATTCGACTGATGAAATTCGTAAAATTGCGTTCATTGATATTAATTATTTAATAGTTAATAACAGGCTAATTTTTGGTATTTTCCAAATCTGATTACTTGAAAATCATTTAAGGTAAAACTTTTTTTTCGACATATTACATTTTTTTTTCCTGTACTACATTAATACATTGCGAACATAGACCGAATATAAAAATCGATTTACCAAAATAGTTCTTTTCTAACATTATAATGATATAAATATTAATTAGCATAATAATAAACATCAGATTATTAAGATAAGGGAAAATATAGGTGAAAAAAATTGCATGGAAAAAATAAATCTTTTTATTCATTTTAGTCAAAAAGATTTCTATAAAAAAATAATAAATAACATAACGACTTACATAAATTAATAATATAGCATAATTAAGAAGTAATATATACGTATATATATATATATATATATATATATATATATATATATATATATATATATATATATTATAGAAAAACAAAACTCCGTTTTTTTTATTCATTTTTACAATTTTAATTTACTTAATTAATTAATTATTTTGTTACAAATACATATATATATATATATATATATATATATATATATATATATATATATATATATAATTAATTAATTAAGTAAATTAAAATTGTAAAAATGAATAAAAAAAACGGAGTTTTGTTTTTCTATAAATTATAATCAATTAAATTTTTAACAATAGTTCTCACAAATTATAATATTATGTTTTATAAATGTTTAAAATTTTATTTCCTCTTCTTCCCCTTCTCTTTTCCACCGACATTCCTCCTAAAATGAAATACATTTAATCTCAAATAAAATAATAAATATGGCTGATTTTAATATTTATAAAATAAATTGTTTATTACAAAATTAAAATAGGTTTAGCTGCATTGAAACAAAAAAAAAGAATACGGATACAAGATATTTTCAGTTACATATTTTTCTTATTTATAGAAATATGTTTTACTTTATAAATTTACTTATTATTTGATTATATTAGTACGTTTATTATAATACGTTTTGTATTTTATTTGTAATATATTCAAATACCCTAACGATAAGTAGATATAGTAGGTATAATTGTTTACTCTAAATATATTGTTTTTATAATATTTATTTATATACAAAATAAATAAAAATTACTCCTGCCGTGACCAGGATTCGAACCTGGGTTATTGCGGCCACAACGCAATGTCCTAACCACTAGACGATCACGGCTGTCCAGGAGTCGATGGAAAGTCGTTCGCTGAAAGAAGTTGAGGCGTGAAGGAGAGCAAAGTGGGGGGATTCGTTCCAGTTCCCGAGCAGCCAAAGGATTTTGCTTAAATTATTCATTCATTAAATTCATTCACAAATGATTATATTGAACTATTTAGTTTACCATTATTGTACTTTGAGATTACAATTACAACTATCTGACCCTGCAATGCTTCGCTATAATATATATAAAGCTAAGAACTGTTAAAAACTGCACATTGAAATATTGAATCGATATACCCTAATAGCGCACTTAGCTGTAGGAAAATATAAAAATGGCTGCAATGTTCAATGCGCTGTCTCTTTGTTAATAATGGTCCGATTTATCTGATTTTTTTTTTTTTTTTTTTGGTTTTGTACGGAATTGAATTATCTTTGAAATGGTGACACTACCTAGGTTGATATGAATTAGGAGCCCTTTGATCGAATCAAACTAAATTTGAAAAACCAAGGTTTTTTGGTATGCTGAAACAAAATCGGCCGTCGTTTTCGGTGTTAAAAAATGTACAAGGGTACTTTCTTTAATAATTTAAAAGCTTGTTTAAGCTAAAGTTTAACATAAAGTTTAACACAGATTATTTAATATTTTTCCTTTAATATGCTCTGAAAACAATTGCTTTATCTGGAAAAGCATGTGAATATCATGTTTCAAACTCGAGGTATAAAATAAAGCAGTTTGAGTATGTTTTTTTTTTCTCAGCTCCTAGCGCCCATTGGAAGAAACAATGCGTATTGTTTTTTTCAATGTGAAATCGCTCAAAAAATATTGATCAAAATCATCGTACACTTTTTAGTTTTGGAATTTCCCAATGATAACTTATTGATGAGTTCCTGTCGAGTAATCTAAATATTGAAGCTCCAAACAAAATATATTGATGATAACTTAATAAAACAGTGAACAAAACTACGGAATTAGAAGGCATTTATTTCGATAATAATGAGTAAATGAAATCAGATAGAAAATTAATAAACTAAATGAATAACTAAGAAAATTCTTCATGGCAATAATTAACTTGCAAATGGATCATAAACAAATAAATAAAGAAAAGAAAATACCCTTAATGTATATAAAGAATGTAATGTTAAAAACTTCTGTATTTTACCTATTATATTATAATATTATATACTTATATAGTAATAAATCAACAAATATCATGTAGTATTTAATCTAACCAATATAATTAGAAAATTATATAAGTATGAACAACATTTTAGCACTGTGGATTTATTTACATGAGAACACCGAAGACCGGAAAGCGGCCCGTAGAGCCAAATAAAAATTAAATCCGCGTTGGCTGGACGCAGAGGTCAGTTTCTCTTTTTCAGGTAGATCAGAGCGCTCTAAAATACTTAATTTCGGAATTCGGGACTCGATACTTTTAATCTTTCAAAGAATCTCTTAACGGGACATGCACGTATCGATATTTCTGTGCCAATATAATTAAGATATTTTTTTTATATCGATATTTCCGTGCCGATATACTTGAGATATAGTTTTATTAAGTTCATTTCAAGCAGTATTAAAAAATCGAGAAACAGGTTATCTCCTAATCTTCCACCAATTCGTTTAGAATTCTTTCTTTTAATTATTCTGGAGACTTATTAATCTATTGGAGTGAGTAAAAAAATAAACGACCGTTTCAAGTTCATGTTAAAATGAAGTTTATTTTCCTCCCATATACCATTACCAGTACCAGTACCAGTCCTTGGACCTCTATTAGTTCGAGTTAAAATGAAGTTTATTTTCCTCCCATATACCAGTACCAGTACCAGTACCAGTTCTTGGACCTCTATTAGTTCGAGTTAAAATGAAGTTTATTTTCCTCCCATATACCATTACCAGTACCAGTACCAGTTCTTGGACCTCTATTAGTTCGAGTTAAAATGAAGTTTATTTTCCTCCCATATACCATTACCAGTACCAGTACCAGTTCTTGGACCTCTATTAGTTCGAGTTAAAATGAAGTTTATTTTCCTCCCATATACCATTACCAGTACCAGTACCAGTTCTTGGACCTCTATTACCAGTACCAGTACCAGTTCTATTAGTGAGAATTAATTAATAACTCTGATATAGCTTCGGTGTTTTTATTCTATCTTGTTTAATGAGCTTCTCTAAAATCTGCCTTTGGTCTTTATATATAAAAGAAGTGAACTGCTTCGTTTCTAATTATACAAGCCCTCGGGAATTTAATGCGAAGGGATCAGGCCTTCAATATAAAAAACTTAATGAGAGAGCTTAGGAAGCTGCTTAAATAAGGAAGAACACTAGAAGAAAAGCTTGGAGGGCTGAGGAGGTTCTGGAAGGGTTTTGGTCGTGGTTCTCCGTAAATCCCTCCACAAAACCTATAATCAAGAGCCCTATAGAACCCGAATCCTAAAGATACCCCAATTACTATCAAAGGAGCGCATCAATCTTCATCTCGCCCTCTGTCTGATTAGATATCCTCAGGGATTCCACCTTTTTTCATCGAAGTTTGTCTTGAGAATCCTCCAGTCTGTGACTGATGCCTTCTCTAGCCCATTGGAAACCTTCTTTCGCCTTTGATCAATTAATTATCGTAGATCGTCAAAGGAAATATCTTTTACTAATCGATTAGTAATCATTTTCCATATATCCATATATTTCCATATAGTAATTATCCTTTTCCATATGTAGGGACAGTTTTTTAATATAAGAGTCTGGAGCTTTATTAATATATTGGGGTGATTAAAAAAAAATGACCGTTTCAAGAGTTAAAATGAAATTTGTTTTTTGCTTACATAAAATTTCTTCTAACTTTCGAAATACAGTTCATTATGTTCTATGGCCAGTTGCCATTTAGCAGTTACCATCTAGCAGTCACCATCTAGCAGTTGCCATCTAGAAGCCCAGTTGTTTTATTCCCTGCCAGTATTACATTTTGGATTTCGACTGGAAAAAGTCTGCCACTTGCTAGTTGTAAATATTTTGTAAGTGCCCGTTGAGAGGGTGACGAAAATTAGGACATCCGAAAATTAGGTGTCCGTTGCATAGGGATCTAATGTTCTACAATTTCAGGCCGACTCATTTAAGGGTGCCCGGTGGAGAGAAGTATCCGTTATAAGTATTTATATTCGAATTTGATTAAATAAATAAAGCACATTTATGCTAAACCTGTTTTCACCAATTTCTTGGCTAATTATCACCAATTGCCTACCTCATTTCATCTTTATATGAAATTCATCAAACCTTCAAATACAAAAGTAGCTATATTGTTTGAAAATTCTTTCTACTGTAAAGAAATGGAAATGATCGATGAAAAGTTTTCAGCGAAATTCTCCCTTTCCTCTTAATTCGTTCTCGATTACTTAACCGATAGAAAGAGAACAAAAAGTCAACAGGAAGATTGAAAAGTGAATTGTTTTATCATTTTAATTTTTTTTTCATCCCCTGCTCTTGACAAATGATAAACGAGCAGGGCTTTTAAGAATTTACAACTAAAGAGACTCCTGAACCATTCATCAAGGCCCTTATCGAAGGCGGGCACAGTTATCGATAGGTCCAGGTATCGATTCTTTAACTAATCCTCGGCCATCTTATTCAACGCTTTCGATATTTCTTAATAGCTCACGAGCTCGTTTATCTTCCGCTCTTGTGTGCCCTCCTAACTAAGCCTTTTCAAGATATTTCCAAACATTTGGGGTATTATTTCTTATTTTCCAACACACCTAACATGTTTCCCTTTCTATATTAAATAATTTCCAAATATTACGGAAGATTGGTACATTATGATTTAATAATAATATTGGTAGTGTAGATAAAATATCTGATGTGGGCAATACATGACTTTCTTGTACGCCTATTAAACTATAAATCGGTGGCTCAAAAAGTGATCCCGAATTCGGTTACTAGTTTCTGAAGATAGCAGTATTTCAAAAATGACACTCTGCGTTGCGACATCCATATATTGATACACACACACATACTCTTGTTTCTGGAGGTCTCATTCCGTTATTATATGTCGTTGTCTTTCAGTAGGAAACAAGTTCTCAAGAGATTTCTTCGTATTTTCGATTTCGACCTTTTAAGCAGAAGAACCCACTTAACTTATATCTTATTCTCCTGCTGCAGACTTTTTCATCTCATAAATGGGATGAAAAACCAGTATTTTACTCATAATGTTAACAGTTAAAAGAGTACAATTTTTGGCTCTCCAATTTTAACCAAAATCTAATAAATACTTTGATATTGGTATAAAAGTCCTATTCACCAAATTTGAGATGTTTTACATTATATTTTAATATAATTTTTCATGAAAGTCTAATATGGCCTTTAGGCCGTTCAATTCTGGGAACAACAGCCTTCAAGATAGTACTTCGTGTTTGTTGGAATTGTGAGGATGTTTTGCACTTTGATCTGGTTCCAGGTGGCAGGGCTACTGACGTTTAGCTTTACTGTGAACAACTCGAAAGAACATATAGCTTTAAAAGAGTAGTCCTCTGTTTTGGTCAATCATATTAAAGTGATGTTTCAGCAAGACAATGTTCCTGCCCATCTTTCACTCTTAATCAAAGAATGATTCTCCGAAATGGAGGGTGTTAGCATCTTACCCCACCCTCCTTACAGCCCTGACATTGCATTGTTTGGCTATGGTCTGTTATGGTCAATGTCACATTCTTTGAAAAGCCGGCACTTCAAAAACAACAGGAATGCCAAATTCTCAACTTCTGGTAGAAAGATGGGTTGAAGTAATTATACTGACATTTTAATAAAACTTATTCTATGCACAAAGACGTTGGTAACAACCTAGTATAAACGATTTCGAGAATGGAACATGCGCAGAACATTTTGAAAACATGACTACAAAACCCAATACGCTGTATCTTTGCTAATATAGGTCCTGTTTAAATGATTCCTTATTTAATTTGTAGAGAATTCAGTTATCTTTCAATTGATTATGTACACAATTTACCATAAAATGTATACTTATTTAGTTATGTGGAAATAAACGATTCTTTTCGTCAAAACTTTGTTTCCTGTTTTTTTCCCCGGGAATGTGCCATATATAAAAATAGTTAAGAGGTTTTTAGTGAGAAAACATTAGACAAGATTCATCAAATGAGGCCTTTTGGCGCTATAATTTCTAGAAAAAAATAAAAAAACTATTGCGCAGAAGGAGCCCAATTTGGCCGAAACTCTACAACACTAAAATAGTTAAACAACTGTTTGCCTCTCCCCCTTTCAAGGCATAACCGTGGCACAGATAGAAACGTAAAAATCAGTTGAAAGCTGCAGATTAAAAATTTTAACCGATTAGGATAGGTTCTTGCCTCGGTGGTAAAGAAAGTAAAAATTGTAAAATATTTAAGAATTTTACACTCGTTAGAATTTATGAGTCGGTTAACATTGCGACGTTAAGTGATGTGCCATTATATTGAACAGCCTGGATATTCCTCCAACGTCTAGTAATTTATTTGACCAATTTGTTTAATTCCATTTTAACCCTAGCAGCCGGCCTGCCTCCCCGTCTGGATTAATTTCATTTATCTTTCTCCTTAAGAGTGTCTCATCTTAATTATATTTAGTGTCTGTAATAATGGTATTAAACAGTAGAAATATTTCATCGAAAATTAATGGACAATTACAGTAAATTTATATTAATATTGAGCAATTGGTTGCAACATCTCTCTATAAAAAACAATAACATAAACAGAAGTGTTATATATATATATATATATATATATATATATATATATATATATATATAGAGAGAGAGAGAGAGAGAGAGAGAGAGAGAGAGAGAGAGTGAGTGAGAATATTTTATCCTGGGACTAGGTCCCTTAAGAATAACAAGTATTTAAAAGTAAAAAAGAAAATAGAAAATAATGTCTGGGCAAAGACTGCATTAATAAAAGTTAATTGATATTTCCAATAATCTCAATTATAACATATAAGTAAAGAAAAAAAAAAAGAACTTTCTTTTGGTAAAAAAAAATAAAATAAATATAATTGTACTGACAAAAGAATGAAAAGCAAAACAAAAAAAACGAAGATTATAAAAATAATGAGACAATGCGCAGTTAAAACAATGTTAAAAACAATTGCTCACTTTTAAATAGAATTTCATGATATAAAAAAGATTAAAATAATGAAATGATTCACAGAGTTGAAATTTTCCAACAAATGTCAATTGTCAGTATCAATAAACGATTATGTAGTAGTAAATAACATGCTATCTTGGAGTAAAATTTCAGGATTAGATAGCGCGTTATTGGGAAGTGAGGAGGTGTTGAAGAAGGTGGAATTGGAATGAGGAGAGAGAAGAAGAATGGCGAATATTAGAAGGGAGGGAATTCCAGAAAACAATGTATAATATATTGTATATATATATAAGTTAAGGCCCGGAGTGCAGCAGTATTAGCCTTAATACCATATACGGCTGTAAACAACAGCCAGAATGTATATAAGGAGAATTAAAACCTCAATAAAGGCAGTCTTATTTCGGATATAGTGCGTGTCCTTTCTTAAACCTTTTCCTTTTTTTTGACGTTTGGAGTTGCCGACGCTTAACTGGTGCCGAAACCCGGGACGAAGCGTTCGTATAAGATTTTTTTTTATTTCTTTTAAAAGACGTCACGGAAAAGGAATTAAGTAATGACCAGCGAAGGAGTGCTGAAACCGGCGGTCCTGAACGTGCAGAACATTCCGCCATTACCCCAAGACACGCTAGCAGCAGCGCATGCAAATGCGCTAGAATGGATGAAAATTAGAGTGGCTACGTCACGGGACCTGAGAAATGCCGTATCAGACCTGGAGCGCTTCTCGGGGGACATAGGTGAGCTAAATCACTTTATAAAAGGAGGTGACCGCCTAATAGCACGGATCGAGGCCAAACTAAATGAAGATCTGGTTAACCCTGGAGACGCGGAAGCGCTGAAAGCAGCCCTGGTGTGTCGAGTCAAACGCAGCATCTTAAACCAGATACAGGCGGATGAGGAGACGCCGTGGCCTGTGGTGAAGGAGAGGCTGAAGAAAGCGTATGGCGGGGGCAGATGGACGCCAGAAGAAGATATCTTCCAGCTATTCAGGAAGGTAAAAACGCCCCAGCAGACGAAAGGACAATATGCCGGAGCTCTGTTGGCCAAATTCAACCGAATCACAGAAAAGATGAGAGAGACGGTGAGCGCGGCCGAGACAGCAGGAAGGATGGCATTTGTGTCTACCATCCTAAAGGTACAATTGGCCAAGGAAACAGGGACTAAAGGTGGCCTTCCAGGGGAGCGCTCATTCATGGAGTGCGCGCAAGAAATGGTGGACAGCAGCGCAAGAGAGGAGGAGACCCGGATGGAAGTAGAAGAGGTCGGATGGAGCAGGGTAACCTACGGGCGACCTGGGAACATGCCGTCGACCTGGAAAAAAAAGGGTCAGGTCTACGGGAACCAGGAGAGGGTTGCGGTGACCGGGAAAAGGACAGGTCAAGGCAGGCCCCAGAATAGGACGAGAGGAGGAGATAGCAGAAAATGTCACGGATGTGGAAAGAACGGACACTTGGTAGCGCAGTGCCCACGCACCAGGTGCTTCGAATGCGGGACGGAAGGACACATCGCAAGACATTGTCCGTACCTCTACCAGAGAAAGGACCCACCGAGAGCGGAACCCATGGAAGTGAACGCTCAGAGAGTAAAGAGGAGAGATGACTCACCAAGAAGGAGCGGAACATCGCGAGAACCTTCGGAGGTATCGTGCTCGTCTGAGTCAGAGGAAGAATGTGGCGAACGAGAAGGCCGAAGAATCGGAGGAAACAGAGGCGGCTGGAAGAGCGGAGGAAGCAGACGTTGGAGAGCAGACGAGGCGATCTGAGGAGAGTGCCAGCAGAGAGGTGACCGTACGTTGGTAAGCCATAACATCGCGAAAGAGGCTTGCTGGTTGCCTATCATAAGAGCAGTCGGAGGAGTGAGGTGCCTGGTGGACACAGGAAGCTCCAACACCATCATGACCCGGAGAGCGCTGGAGGAGCTGCGTGGCGGAGAGGGGGCACCCCAGATTCAGGTATGTAACTGTAAACTAATCACTCTGGGTGGCCCATGTAGAGTAGAGGGAGAAGCGGAGATAGGATTGAATAGGTGGGGAACCAAGAGCGGCACATTAGTGGTGCATATAGTAGGGAGCATGCCTCGGGAATACCAGGGGATTATCGGATGTGATCTGTTGGCAAAAGTAGGCGCGCGCGTAAGGATCCGCAAGGGAAAATGGCATGTAAGGATAGGGACGAGAAGGTACAAGTGCCAGAAGCTTATAGAAGACGGCTGGGCGCGGATAGGGGCAATTAGCCACGCGGAGGACTGGAGGCAGGCGATCAGGAGGGAATACGGGGACATCTTCTTCAGGGAGGGAGATACACTCGGGGTAACGGGAAAAACGATACACGAGATTCCGCTGAAAAAGGAGATGGTGACCTATATAAAAGAGAGACGTTACCCGCAAGCGCTACGGCAACATATCCGGGAAGAATTAGCCAGTCTAAAGAGCCAAGGAATAATTGTGGACAGTACGTCACCGTATAATAGCCCCCTTTGGGCAGTGAAGAAAAAGAGTGCACCGGGAGTAGAGGGGGAAAAATACAGGGTGGTGATAGACTACCGCAAATTAAATGAAAACACGGTGGACGAAAAATACCCGATCCCCAGGTTTGAGGACATTTTGGATAGACTGAGTGGGGCGACGGTATTTAGTACTCTGGATTTAAAAGCGGGATACCACCAAATCCGGATGCACCCCAGGGACCAACATAAAACGGCATTCACTTTTGAGAGAGGGCACTACGAGTTCACGCGGATGCCGTTCGGGTTGAAGAACGCCCCAATAACTTTCCAACGTCTTATGGACGAATTTCTAAGGGAAATTGATGAAACAATATGTCAGGTGTACATGGACGATCTATTAGTGTTCAGTAAAACCGAAGCCGAGCACGTGAAGCACCTGCGTAGTGTGTTCGAACGGGTCCGACAGTTCGGTCTAAAATTATCGAGCGAAAAATCACTCCTAGGGCAGGTCCAAATCAAATTTTTAGGTCATACAATCACGAAAGAGGGAGTCAAAACTGACAACGATAAAGTAGAGGCCATTCGGAAGATGGCGGTTCCGCGAGACGTGAAGGGAATTCGTAGGTTACTGGGAACCCTTAATTATTACAGACGGTTCGTGCCAGAAATGGCGGAGTACCTTGTCCCCCTCAATAGAGTACTAAAAAAGGGAGCAAAGATCGTAGTGACGCCGCTCATGGAGAGTAACATTCGCAAATGTATGCAGCGGTTACAAGAGGAACCGGTATTGGCTTATCCGGACTTCAACAAAACCTTTAATGTCACCACGGATGCAAGCGAATATGCGTTAGGGGCGGTGTTATCCCTGGAAGCAGACGGCGGCGAACGCCCGGTAGCATACGCCAGCAGACGCCTTACGGACGCAGAGACGAGATACAGCGCTCTGGAGCGGGAGTTGCTAGGCATTGTGTGGGCCGTGGACCACTTTAGACCCTACGTGTTCGGGCGGCGATTCCGCATACACACAGACCACAGACCTCTGCAATGGGTGGGGACGCTGAAGGAATCCTCAGCGAGGGTTACGAGATGGAAAGAGCTCCTGGCCCAGTACAATATGGAAATAGTGTATAAGCCAGGGAAGGAAAATGTAGTCGCTGACTGGCTGTCGAGAGCCATCATGATAAATGCCATAGAGGAGGAGGGTGCAGGACCATCGAGAGACGTGCGTCAATTTCTGACAGAATGGACACCCGAAAGAGAAGGAGAACAAGGCTCGAGAGAACCGGACGAAGCAGAAGAGTCCCCAGGGGAGACAAGTTCGACCGAAGAAAGACCGGCGGAGATGGAGGAAATAGAGGAAATTATCAACGACAAGCGGCGACAAATAATTTGGAAAACCAGGACTTCGGGCCTCATGAAGGTGGAATACTCCCGATACGGACGCAGCAGGATTAACTCCATATGGTCGCAACCAGGAGCGAGAGAGGACCAAATTTGCAGAGCGCTGAAGGACGCGTCGAAACCAGGGGAGACATACCATCTCTACGTTGGAAACGCCACGATTTGGGAGAAGATCAAAAAATTATGGCGGTCCGAGCAAATCGGTATGGACCGAACCTTCATCCGTTGTAAGCTACTGGTAGAGACCGTGAGAGATGAGGAACGGCAGAAGGAGCTGACGCTTGCGTACCATCAAGGAAAGACTAATCACCGCGGGGTGACCGGAACTTTGCACGGAATGCGGCGAAAGTATTTCTGGTGGGGGATGAAGAAATCCATCACAGAGACCGTCGGGGCATGTTCCATATACCTTACCACCAAATACGATAGACATCCCCCAAAAGGTAGACAGGAGGAGACGCCAACTGCAGATGCGCCGTTAGGGGACCTTCAAATAGACACGTTCACCTGGAGAGGGTACAAGTGGGTCACAATCGTCGATCTCTTCAGTAAAGTAGCGATGGCGCACGAAATCCATGAACGATCGGCCGAAGCGGTACTGAGAGCTCTCCAGACGTGGTTTCAATTTTACGGGGTGCCAGAGCGAATATCGTCCGATGGAGGGAGGGAGTTCGATAATGCTCAGCTTAGAGGTGAAATGAAGAAAATAGATGTAGTGTGGCATCTTAATACGCCAGGACATCCTAAAAGTAGAGGGACCATTGAAAGGCTGCACAGTACTCTGAGCGACCACTTGAGGGTGTATCAGGTAGAACAGGGGCTGGAGCCGGATGCAGCGATGAGGAAGGCGATAGCGGCGTACAACCACTCCATCCACACGGTAACGGGGTTCTCGCCGTTCGAGATAATTTTCGGTTTAAGGGAACGGCGCAGGAATTACGGGGATACAACGGGAAACGACGAAATCGCGGGAGACCTATTGAATAATAGAATCGAATTGGGACAACGTTGGGAAAAAGTCCGCGCGAAAATCGAGAAAGAGAAGCGCAATAGGGTAGCGAGGGAAAATCTCCGCGTAAAGGACGTGATGGGGGCAATAAGAATTGGGTCCATAGTTTACCGGAAGATAATTTCCAACAGGGGAAAGGAGCCGCTGCGATACGAGGGGCCATTTAGAGTGATTATAATTAGAGAACATAACACTGTCACCATTGAGAGTGTCAGCGAACCAAAAAAGAGGAGAACGGTTCATATCGAGCAGTTAAAGCTGCCAATAGTAGAGCCAGAGCAACCTTAACGAGCTGGAGTGCCCCCGTCTCAGCGCACAGAACTATTGTACATAGGAACCTGTACAATGCCGAAGTGGGAGTTCAGAAGAACTATATTTTATTTTTGGTCTTTAGTTTTCACACGGATATTTTCTACTTTGTATAGTGTATTTTTTTTTTGTTTTGTTTTAATTTGTAGTTGTTGTTTTATTTATTTATTGTTTTTTTTTTCTCTCTTATCTAATATTTCTGTACATAAGTTTCAAGTTATGAGTGCAGTGATTATAGGGAACATTAGAGTGTAATTATAGTCAGAGTTTAGGGAGTAAGTTTGGAATGTAAGGTATTAACGGCTGAGTCCTGTGCACTTCGTGCCTATGCTATTGTAAAGTTTACGAGATGTTCGTAAACTGGTAGGGGGGAGTTAAGGCCCGGAGTGCAGCAGTATTAGCCTTAATACCATATACGGCTGTAAACAACAGCCAGAATGTATATAAGGAGAATTAAAACCTCAATAAAGGCAGTCTTATTTCGGATATAGTGCGTGTCCTTTCTTAAACCTTTTCCTTTTTTTTGACGTTTGGAGTTGCCGACGCTTAACTTATATATATATATATATATATATATATATATATATATATATACCTGAAGAAAATCTAATGGTAAAAAAGTATTTTTTTCAATAAGAACTCAAGGATTTAAATCGGGATGGGCATGTCTATGTACTCTTTTGATTATTCAATAAGCTAAAGTCGTCATTCGTTTACTTGCTGGAGTATGAGAGCCGATCTTTTGATTAGACAAAATCCTTACAATAATTTGAAATAATTAGCAATATTAAATAAAAGAGTACAATCAATAACAAAAATTAACAAATGCAAATACTTAAATTAAATTAAGCATTTTCTAAGAAGTAAGTATGAGTACGAACTGAATGAAGTGTTCGGGTAAAGGAATACAAGTCTAATAAATTAATTTGTGAAAAGTACACTTCCCATAGATAGATATATAACTTATATTTTTAAAAGCACATTTATAACGACGTTTCTAAGTCCTTCTTCGTCTTCAAGTTATTTGTTTTCTACAATACAACATTAACTAATTAAATCCAAATATTTATAACTTAATTTACAATATCCTTAGTTACTATATTAAAGATAGTTTACCTTTAATTTAAATTATTCTCTCCCCAATGTCCTGCCATCAGTATAATTTTACTTCATCAAATCCTAGCTGGTTATAATATATAAATTTTTAATTGGGGAGTAATTTTCCTTACAGTCTCTGTCACATATACTGCACCATCATTAAAATTGAATTGAACCTTGAATCCTTGTCAAGATGCCACCTCACCAATTCTCTTCATTCGCTTTCTTTTTTTTTTTAAATTAATGTTACTATTATATTCTATATATTAAAATCAATCTGCCTTTTGTTTAATTTTTAGATCATAAATTATCTTATATTTAGTTTATTAATTATGTCCGCATAATGGCTTTTTATAGAAGAAATTGTTTAATATAGCAATACAACTCATTTTTTGTGACGATGCGCTTAAGTTATATTTTGTTCTTTACGATGAACTTTACCTTTGATAAAAAGGACACTAGTCAACGAAACAGTGTCCACATTCTCTGTTAGCACTTTTTCATTGATTTATAATCTTTTTCTCAAAAGTAAAGCTCATTAAAATGAACAAAATATAACTTAAATCCATTGCCGCAAAAAAATTACGTGTACCCCTTTACACCATAGAATTCTGCGTATCTCAACTCAATCCTCTGTGCGATATCTCCCTGTCACGTCCATTGTCCAGACATTCTAAGTCATCCAAATCAAAACAACATACATGAATCTCTTTGCCATAGGTCTCCACTCTTCGCTTGCGAGGACTAACCATATGTTTTTTATTACTTCTTGTACGCAGTAAAGGAAGTATCGTAATCGCGAAAATTTTCGGTTTTCAGATTTCAACGGAAATATCCATTTTGATCATTCCTGAATCCATTTTGACTAGTTTCGTCGTGGCGTCGATCTTGCATAACTCAAAAACGGTTATCCGTAGAAAGCTGTAATTTTGTATTCAGGATTATTGTAAAATCTAGTTCCGAACTTCCCATTTTGGTCACTGCAGGATTACCGGAAGTGGTACTTTAATTTCATAAAACATTATATTAAAATATAATATAAAACTTCTCAAATCTGGTATATAAGACTTACATATTAAAATAAATAACATAGTATTTATAATTTATATATTTATTTAAATAGCATAATAAATAGGTACATTGCTTGAAGATCATATTAGACTTTTATCAAAAAATATATTAAAATATAATGTTAAACGTCTCAAATTATTAAATTAGACTATTATATCAATATATGGAATATAATGGATTTTAGTTGAAATTGAGGAGCCGAAAGGGGTACTTTATTTAAAGGTCATAAACTTACATCGAAAGGTATATCGACATTTAATACAAAGATCATATGGTTCGTTGAAAAAGTTATAAATGCGGGGATTTTTTCCACTTTAATTAATCATTTATATTTCTTGTTTTAAGTGTTAAAACAGCAGCAGCAGTATAAGAATAAAGTTAAGTGGGTTCTTCCGCTGAAAATGTGGATTTCCAATGCTTTATATAGTGACATTGACAGTTATAATATTGTCACGGAAACGAAACTCTTGGGAACTTGTTAGCTAATGGAAGAAAACGACATTTAATAACGGAATGAGATCTCCAGAAACAAGAGTTGGACGTCGCGACGCCGAGTGTCGTTTTTGAGATACTGCTATCTTCGGAAAATAGTAACAAAATTCAGGATTACTTTTTGAGCCACCGATTTATATTATACATAATAGGCGACCAAAGAAGTCATGGGGTGTCCACATTACATGTTTTGTATACATGTCGATTAACTGATATGGTTGTAATATCCTCTATTTTACTTATCGTGAATTACGTCCCTCGTTGAAGTTGTCCTTTTCCTTTATCCTTTAGGCCAAGCCTCATTGATCCTGCAAACTCCGTCTGCTATCGACCCATTAATTAGTGCCAGAGTAAAACAGCGGTAGCATTGCAGAGAACAGATATAGATGACCCAAACTTTGAAAGGTCGCAAGTTCAGCAGTGCAAAAGTATAGTCTGGGTCAGGCATCGCTCTGACAGCTTTGAGCTTTAAAAGTTCTAAAAGAGCTTAAAACAGTTTTCTATTTAATAATTGTCTTTAGGTAGTGAATATTCAATTCTACAAAATGTAAACTTTAAGAGACGCATAACTTCAGTAACTAAATTCTATGACTTAAATTTCTCAACAAACACATTTCAAATTTTGGATTAAATTTAATTTGGTTATATTCGCGTATTTTGTGATTTTTCTAAGTAGATATATATATATATATATATATATATATATATATATATATATATATATTGAAATATTTAATATATATAATATTTATTTAATAAATAATATTTATTGAAATATATATATATATATATATATATATATATATATATATATATATATATATATATATATATATATATATATTGAAACGATATATACGAGTACTATAATGTTAAAAAGTTGTTGAGCATTAATTCATTGCTGACATTAAAGACTCCATTTGAATCTTTATTGAACACTGATGCAAACAATGCAAATGTCTTTGTTTACTTTAATTAATCCTTTATTTAATTATGTATACCAGCTGTCTTTCTATTCTGTCTGGCTTTCATTCCATTTTATAAATTTCATTGATAATGCTCGAAGAAAAAATGATGAAGTGCGAAGGCAGCTGCTGAGGAAATTTGTGCATCGTAATACAGTAGCGTTTTGGTTTTAATTCTGTGAACAACAGCCTTCAAGATAATATTTCGTGTTTGGTGGAATTATGAGGATGTTTTGCACTTTGATCTGGTTCCAGATGGAAGGGCTATTGACGTTTAGCTTTACTGTGAACAACTCGAAAGAGCATATGGAGTTTTAAAAGAGGAGTCTCCTGCTTTGGTCAATCATATTAAAGTGATGTTTCAGCAAGACAATGCTCCTGCCCATCGTTCATTCTTAATCAAAGAAAGATTCTTAGAAACGGAGGGTGTTAGCATCTTACACCAACCTTCTTACAGCCCTGATATTGCACTGTTTGGCTATAGTCTTTCAAGGTTAATGGCACTTCAAAAACAACAGGAATATCAAATCAGGATGTGAGGAGTTTTCCATCTTGAAAAACAAGGACAACCAATTTTAACTTCTGGTAGAAAGATGGGTTAAAGTAATTGGTAATGACGGCCTATATTTTGAAAAATAATTTTAATGTGTTGATTTTATACTGAAATTTAAATAAAACTTATTATATGCACAAAGACTTTTGTAACAAGCTAGTATTACAATTAGCTTAAAATCTGTTGATAGGTTTAAAAGGGATAAAAAAAGGTATCGAATAACATAACGTTACGTGATATAATAAATAAAACTGAACTGGAAAATATCTGATGTGGACATCTTATGACTTCCTTGTATGACTATCAAACTATAAGTCGATGGCTCAAAAAGTGATACTGAATTTGGTTACAAGTTCCCGAAGATAGTATACTCCGTGCCACGCTATCTTTTGACGCACGTACACAAAAACCATTATACAAATGTTAAAACGGTTAGTTGAAGCACCTCGAAACGTGCTTATCCATGAAAATCTCGATTTTTATTTTGATCACGATTTGTATTCCTCCATTCTAAGAAAGCGGGAAGTAAAAAAAACTTCCGGCTATCCAAATTTAACCAAAATTTATTACATTATTTATATTGATGCAAAAGTATTATTTATATACCAAATTTGAAAAGTTTTGCATTATATTTTAAATAATTGTTGAAAGTTTATTATTACCTTCAAATTAAGCACTACTTACGGTTTGCCAATTTTAGCTAAAATCAAATAAGTTATTTATATTAATTTAACAGTCTTACATACCAAATTGAAAAGTTTTCCATTATATTTAAATATAATTTATGATGAAAATCTATTATGACCTAGAACTAAAGTACCACTTTCGGTAATCATGTAGGGAGATCCACAACTAGATGTTACATCAATCTTAAATACAAAATTTTAACTTTCTACGGTTGACCACCGTTTTTTAGTTATGTTAAGATCTGAAAATCCATAATTTTCACGATTACAATACTTCGTTTACTGCGAACAAGAAAGTAATAAGAAAATAAATGCAAACCACAATATTAACCTTGGAATTAGAACTAATATTTAAATTAGATATACAGATAAGATAAAAGATACAAATGTAAATAAGGACAAGAGTCAATCTGATAGAAAGATCAGACTTTAAAAGGTAATTATTTTTAAATGGTAACCTGAGAATAAGTAACTATTAAGTAAAAATAAGTAGTGAGTGACAAGCTCTTAAAAGAACACTTTTATTTTGAAGAAAACATCTCTTCATACTGCTCTCCTATAAAGTTAGAATAAATTATAAAGTATTTTTTATATAGATTCAATAGGGTTCTCTATTTTATATATTATTTATTATATTTCATTATTGTTATATTTCATTATATTATATTATATTTCAACACAAATTTAAAACACTCTATTTTAAAAGCGAATTTTCTTTATTTTCCATAAAAACTCATTTTCAAGAACGTTTCTGGCTTTGTTGCCCATCTTCAAGTTGTGATGTTTTATTTTAATACATTGATCATATATTAATCATCATATTGTTTTATTTATTTCCTGTGTTTTTATTTTTTTAGTTATTTTTCTTCTATTTCCTCTATTTCTGAATCCCAATTGCCCTCTCTCTTAGCATTGCTGTTTCAGACTCAGGACTTAAGTAAAATAAAATATCACAACTTGAAAATGAGCTAAAGAGTCACAAACGTTGTTGAAAATGAGTTCTTACGAAAAATATAAATAATAAATATATTAAAATATAATAAATTATAGAAACTATTGTCCTGTACCTCCGAGGCACAGAATTTTATTATAAGAATACGATACAGAAAATATAAATCTACTCATAAAATATTTTGAAATATAGTTCCAATGTAGTGAAATTTGTTGTAGAAAAAAAGAGATAAAATGAATACTCCTAAGAGAATGTCATTAATTCTATCAGTATTTATTATCATTAATAACTGTAATTTATTAATTTCCTACTGAATATATTATACAAATTATTCATAGATCGAGCGTGCTAAAGAGGGCTCGCTTTGTATTTAATTTGCAAAAATAAACAGAATATCCCGAGATGTCCGCGCCCCATCGTTAAATGAATTGCCCGCTTGATTACTCCCAACTTAAGGAATTAGCGTTATCTGCTCATCCCAACTATTGCTGAATAGACTTTATCTATTATATAACTTGCTCAGCTTAACGAATAGTCTCTGCATCTATAAATAATTGAGCAGATGAATAATTAATCATATCTCCCTGGGCAACAATTATTAATTTATTTTAGTCAATGAAAAGCTATTTATAGCTACAGAATTTTTATATATTTGAAACATTCTCTTGAGACGTGTTTTAGGTTTTTTTTACATGTTTCTAAATTATTATGGAGTTGACTCCAATTTTTATTTATCTTATTGGTGAGTAATCCTATCATTAGTAAGTAGTGAATGGCCAAAATATTTACATTTAATGTAAATTGTGGTTAAAATGGTTAGGAGGTAATCAAGAATGTCTCCAGAGAATAGTGAAAACGAGAGCTCATGTATGTCACCACTAGGGTAATATTCGTTTTATAAGGCGGTAGCCTGAACTCCTCTGTCCTTTGACGATGCAATATCTCATAATGTAGCAGTTTTATCCTGGAATCCAGAGACTTTGTGTCAAACTGAACCTACAACTTAAATCATATTAGTAACATACTTGAACTCTCATTTTCACCATACTCTGGAGACATAACTTTTTGATGATCTCCTAACCATTGGAAATGTTCAAAAATTTGAATATCATTTATTTCTTAAAAAGATCACACTTTGCTAATTTTATTTAGGATTTTTTTTTCATGTATGCCAATGTGGTCAGTAACATACTTGAGAATTTTAAAATTTACTTTAAATGTAAATATTTTGACCACTTACTATCTACAAATGGCCATTAATATATAAGAAAATTGGAGCCAATTCCATAATGATTTGAGGCATATAAAAGCAACCTCAAAGTCGAAAGACGCGAATTTGAAAAGTCCCATGAGAATGATCCGTTTCTGAACGTATATATCTCTTTGTCACTCTTTGTCATACTCGATACTACATGTCAAATGGTGGGTCAATATAAATATAAATTTTAAATTTCAAATGAAATGAAGCTTAGGAATTTAATTTTTTAATATTTTTCTTTATTATTTTAAAATTTGCCCTTTTCAAAAATCCATTGCAGAGAGCCTTTTAAAGGTACCTTTTCGCTGGAACTGCCCACCGTAGCGGCTGGAAGTAACTGCTAGCAGATGATTACAGTTTTGAGGAAAATGAACGGACCATATTTCGATAGAACTGCTCGGCAGTCAATAGTGTGACATAATCTCCCTACTGCTTTAAAAGTTTTACTGCCATGTTCCTACGATGAGCTTTTGGTAGAGTTATTTAATCAGTAAAATTAAATAAAAAAATATTAAAATTGTAAACAAAACTAAATGGATTCAAATATAAATCCAATTAACATTAAATAATTGTAATAATCAAAAAATTCTAATAAGCTTTAAATGTCCCCTATCTATTATAGTTTTTTGGGGGGAGGGGGTGAAGGATTAAGATTAAATTATTTAATGTTCTTTCTATTGTAGAGACACTATCTACATCCCATTAATTCTCAAAAAGTTATATTAATCTGTGCATTGAAATATTTTTATATGGTAATTATTATAAAATACGTGTTTACGTTAACACCTGAGCATGAATCCCTCCCTGTAGGTAAAAAAAAATGATACTGAATCATATAATAATCACATTTGGTTACTGGATTCCGAATATAGCAGTATCTCAA
Source organism: Rhaphigaster nebulosa (assembly GCA_948150685.1). Lineage (NCBI taxonomy): Eukaryota > Metazoa > Arthropoda > Insecta > Hemiptera > Pentatomidae > Rhaphigaster > Rhaphigaster nebulosa. Next base: position 1,036,619 of record OX411309.1, read on the forward strand.
AAACGAAACTCGGCGTCGCGACGTCTATTGAAATCGATTACTTTTGACGGTGTCGATAGTCGTAATTCTGGATGTGCTAGAATAAGAATTTAATTTTATAAAACTTTAATTTCTAAAATTGTTAAAGAGCCATTTAAAAAATTTATAATGAAAATTAAGAAAAGTCAATTATGAACTTTGAGAAGTTTTGCATTATATTTTAATATAATTTGTGATCAAAGTTTATTATGACATTCAAGTAAAGTATCGCTTTCGGTTATCCAATTTTTACAACCTAGTTTGCTATTAATATGGACATATAAGTTTCTTATGCCAAATTTGAGAAGTTTTGCGTTATATTTTAATTTTTTTTTTTTTTAATGAAAATCTGTTATGACCTACAAGTAAAGTACCACATCCGGTTATCCAATTTTAACAGAAATCTAGTATGTTATTTATATTCACAAAAAAATCTTATATTCTAAATTTGAGAAGTTTTGCATTATATTTTAATATAATTTTTTATCAAAGTTTATTATGACCTTCAAGTAAAGTACGACTTTCAGTAATCATTCCTGTAGGTCGTTTTAACTGGGAGTAAATCTGTTTGATTGCCAGTGCAAACAGTTATTATATTTCACGCCGTTAAGTTTAGATTTTTTTCAAAAATATCGATTCAAATTCTGGTGATAAACTGTTTTAAAATGTTACAACTGAATTCGTAAAAAGTTGCTGTAGATTTATAAATATTTTTTTTGCAATTGAGTAGAAATCGAAATGAAGATTACTAAAATACTAATTTTAAAATGTTATAACTTTCTCGGAACTTCTGAATAAACGTGTTTTAAGTTTATAAGAGTTGTGTATCTTACATATTTACCAAATTCATTAGCATCATTTTCAATTATATAATTTTGTTCATTTCAGTTGAGAAATATGTGATTAAAAGGAGTGAATTCTATATTTATTTAAGGGATCAAAAAGCAAATAATGAACCGGATCAGAAGTGCTGGGATATCTTGTACGAATATCAAAAAATAAATTCAACCTTCAGGATCCTCTTAAATGTCTATCCGAAGAACTGCTACTATCTTTGCTTTTGTTTTTTTAAGTTTTTAAGCGAGTCTGGATTCAGTGTACGCGTAGCTTCACCAACTTACAGCAGAAGCGTAAAACTGATTAGATCAAGAAATTTAAATATCAAATCTGGCTTAACCTGTTTTCAATTTGCCTCCAACGTCTTGTGGCAGGCCTTCAAAAAGTTTCGATGAATGCGGTTCCAAGACAAAACAAAGAAAAGTTCAGCTTTTACTGAGGCAGTGGTCAGCAACGGAACTCTCTTATGCAGCTAAATAAAAATTAAAATAGTCAAGGAAGAGGGATGACAATTTTGACCTCAAGAGCAGGCAGGAATTTTCTAGAAAAATATCTAGGGCATTAAAAAAAGAAAAAGAAATCAATTCGTTTACATCCAGGGATCTCATATGCCAAACCATTAGGTCTAAAAAAAATTAGCTGTTCTAAAGAATGTACATATCGGAGATAAAAGATAATAATATCATTGTAAGTAGCAGCAGTGATTACGAAGGCGACTTGGACATATTTAGTCGTATGTCACTACAATTTTTGTGTAACTATTTAGTTTTGGTAAGGTGATTTATTGATTAGTTTAATTATATATATTTAAATACATTTTTTTACGAAATTTCATTTTATTTTTTTTGCATTTTCCTGATTTTTTTTTAGTATCAGGGGTAAGATATCCTCTGAAATTCATCTTTTAATTATGTACAAAAACAATTCTGAATTAAAATGATTATTTTCCTATTATTTAAAAATAATTTTGACCAAAAAATCACAATTGATTCATTTATTAGGGTGAGTAAAATAAATGAGCGTTTCAAGGGTTAAAATCAAGTTTATTTTTTCTAACATAAAATTTCTTCCAACTTTCGAAATACAGTCCATTATGTTCTGTGGTTAGTTGCCATCCAGAAAACAGTTGTTCGATTCCCTGCCGGTATCACTCTTTGGGTTTCGAATGGAAAAAGTCTTGTACTCCAATTTTTATCTCCTCCAATGTTTGAAATGTTTTCCTCGGGATCCACAAGCTGCCTTTCCAAGCTGGTATCGCCACTTTCATATTTGGCGAACCATCTCCTCACAGTTCGCTCATTAAAGTTAGGTTCCTCTTCAACTTCCCGCATCAAAGGCGTGGTTTCCTTTTCCAGTAATGTCGCAGAATTACTTGAATTTCAAACCTCAACGTCACTTTGATTGAAAGAATGCCATACAAGTGCTGAGCCTCACAGAGAGACATTATGTTTACTACATGATTCAGTGTAGTATTAGGATTAAAAATATACCAATAATTACAAAGAGATGTAAGAAATAAATAAATAAACTTCATTATAACCCATGAAACGTTCATTTTTTTTTACTCATCCAAATATATTGACTTTTGTCGCGCTAGATTGCTAAGACTTCCCACTGTGTGACGGTTTATGCAGTGCAAAGAGCCTTAAATCAATTAATCATAATACTATCAGTCAAACCATATGATAACCACTAAACAATATTAATAATGTATGAAGGTTCCTCGTCGCCCTCAAAATAGTCCCGCTCGGAGTATCTTCCGCTATTGGATCCCGATCATAAACTTTTATGTTTTTTTTTCCGGAAGTTGATATCGGAGGGTTGTGATGGCGGATTTCATATAAGCCATCTGCCGGCGCTTCGTACAGATTACATTCCGTTCCTTTCCCTTCACAACTTCATCCAAAAGTCACGGCTTAATACTTCTTATTATATCTAGAATATTATTAAAATTTTACAAATTTATTTATAATATTCTTATAACTAGTTGGCTGTGCGAATTGATATAGTTCAATCATCGAATGGTAGTATAATATAGAAATAATTAAATGCGAGTATTTGTTACTAAAAGTTATTTTATTTTGAAAAATAATAAATATCAGCCTTATTGTAAAATGTTTTTATCATTATTTACAACATGTTTCATCATAAAACATTCAAAAAGCGGATATTGGCTTTGTCAGATATGATTTTTTTTTTTTTTTTAACTTCACTACTTTACACAACTTTTTTGAAAACAATGCTAGAAGTGAAATTGTGAACATCGCTATATATTATTACTCACAGGCGTTTTTATCAGAACACATTATCTCCCTTAATCGTTAAAACTAGAGATGTGAGTAGCGGAAAACAAATATTGATGTATATCCTTCTCCTTTAAATGGAGAGGGCTTTATGGATATGGGAAAAATATCTATATTTTAAATATATTTATTTATATATATATATATATATATATATATATATATATATATATATATATATATATATATATATATATATATATATAACTTAGAGTTTACTGAGCGAAAAAGTCAAAAAAAAAGGAAAGGTTTTAATAATGAACGCAATGAACTCAGAATTATAACTAACTTTATTGCTCTCGTAATCCTACATATATATCTTCGGCTTGTTTACATAAACGTTGTTTAGGATTAACGTAGATATTGTTGGTCCCCAGGACTTAACTCCCCCCCACCAGTTTCGAAAAATTTCGGAACTTGGAGAAGAGGGATGCCAAAGGCCGGAAGGCCAACAACAGCCACCTTACATAATGCTGAACAATACTTACAACAAACCAAAAAATGACCTTACAAAAATAACATGAAATTACAACCAAAATTCTCTTTTTCACTTTCGATTTTTGATTCACTGCAACACTTAAGTTTTAAACAACAATAGAACTAATACGCACTATACAGAAAAGAAAAGAAAGACAAAAAAAAAATAGATACTTCATATAGTAAAACATAGGTCCACATGCTATATACACTCATAATAACAAAAATAATAAAACAAAATGTATGCTTCTGTATGACGGCCAGGACACTCCAGGCCGTTACGAACGGTCACCCTACTCGAGTGGAAGCTTAAGTTGCTCGATATGAACATTTCTACGTTTCCTGGGATCTTTAATGTGCTCAATGGTTACAAGGTTATGTTCCCTAATTGCTACCACTCGGAATGGCCCTTCGTAGCGAATCAATTCTTTCCCCCGGTTGGAACTCCGTTGTCTATACACGACGGTCCCAATTTTTATCCTCCCCATGGCGTCTTTGACCTTGAGATTTTCTTTCGCCACTCGACTCCGCTTCTCCCGTTCTAACCTATCCTTCACTTTCTCCCGTAACTTCGCGATCGATATCCGATTCATAACCACCTGATCTCTTAACTCGCCCTCAACGATTGTCGCTCTAATGTCCCTCCGCCGTTGACGGAGCCCGAAAATCACTTCAAAGGGAGAAAATCCAGTAACTGAGTGAATGGACTCGTTGTACGCCACGATCGCCTTTTCCATCGCCTCATCCGGCTCTAACCCTTTATCCAACTGATAAATACGCAAGTGGTCGCTAAGAGTACTATGTAATCTTTCTATGACTCCTCTACTCTTAGGGTGTCCCGGGGTGTTAATTCTCCAGACAATACCCAGTTCCTTTGCTTCTGCCCGGATCTTGGCGTTGTCAAACTCCATTCCACCATCAGAGGCGATCCTATCGGGTACCCCGTAAACCGTAAACCATGCACGAAGGGCCCCTAGGACTGCATCCGCCGATTTCTCATTTATTAGATGGGCCGCAGCTACCTTACTAAAGCAATCTATTAACGTGACCCACTTATAGCCCCTCCAGGAGAATGTATCGATTTGCAGGTCCGCCAGAGGTGATTCTGCAGTGGGCGTCTCTTCTTGTACTCCTTTGGGAGGATGCCTATCGTATTTAGTAGATAAACAAACGTCGCATGCCCCCACGACCTCCCTGACAGTCCTCTTCATATTCCACCAGAAGTACCGCCGCTTGAGTGCTTGCAAAGTTTCGGCGATTCCCCTATGATTAGTTTTGCCCTGGTGATATGCCACGGTGATCTCGTTCTGACGTTCGCTCTCTCGGATCGTCTCTACCATCAGGGTACATCGAATGAAGTTGCGGTCCACTCCCAACTTTTCTAACCGCCATAACCTCTGCACTTTTTCCCACACGGTGGCGTTTCCTATATATAAGTGGGATGTTCTTCCCGGCTTGGAAGCATCTTTCAGTACTCGGCAAATATTCTCATCGTTGACTCCGGGTTGTGACCAGATGGTGATGATGTCACACTTGCCATATTTGGAGAACTCCATTTTAAGGAGTCCCGAGGTCCTGGTTTTCCAAATGACCTGGCGCCGCTTGTCATTAATAATCTCCTCAAGTTGCGTCATCTCGGTCGGCCTGTCTCCCACTGATGATTCTTCGGCCTGGTTTTCATCCTCCTGCTCGCTACTGCCAGTACTCTGTTCCCCTTCTCCCTCCGGAGTCCATTCCTGTAGGAACTGTCTAATGTCCCGTGACGATTCTTCTCCCGCCTCGTCCACCGCGTTTACCATTATGGCCCGGGATAGCCAATCGGCTACCACATTCTCTTTCCCGGGTTTGTACTTGATTTCCAGGTTGTACTGTCCCAAAAACTCCTTCCACCTAGTGATTCGAGCGGATGATTCCTTCATCTTGCCCACCCACTGCAGGGGTCTGTGGTCTGTATGCACCGTGAACTTTCTTCCAAATACATAGGGCCGGAAATGGTCTATTGCCCACACTATTCCTAGAAGTTCACGCTCTAGTGCACTATATCTGGTCTCGGCTTCCGTGAGACGCCGACTAGCATAAGCAACGGGACGATCTCCTTTTTCCCCATCTTGTGACAAAACCGCTCCCAGTGCGTACTCGCTGGCATCTGTCGTGAGCATAAAGGGCTTCTCAAAGTCCGGGAAGGCAAGCACTGGTTCCTCTTGCAGCCGCGCCATACATTTGCGAATGTTATTCTCCATCTCTGGGGTAACAAAAATTTTCTGTCCTTTTTTCAGTAGGTTATTGATAGGGACCAGATATTCCGCCATTTCTGGAACAAAACGTCGGTAATAATTCAATGAGCCTAACAGACGACGTATCCCCTTTACGTCTCTCGGTACCGCCATCCTGGAAATTGCGTCCACCTTGCTCTTATCCGGTTTGACTCCCTCCTTCGTGATGGTGTGTCCCAAGAAAGTAATCTCCCCTTTTCCTAGCAGTGACTTTTCAGCGGAGAGCTTCAGGCCGAATTCCCGTATCCTATTGAACACACTCTTGAGATCCTCTATATGCTGCTTCTCAGTCTTGCTAAATACCAAAAGATCGTCCATATAGACTTGGCACACATCTTCATCCACCCCTCGGAGGAACTCATCCATTAATTTCTGAAAGGTAATGGGCGCGTTTTTGAGTCCGAACGGCATCCTAGTAAACTGATAATGTCCTCTTTCGAATGTAAACGCCGTCTTGGACTGATCTCTCGGTTGCATCTTGATCTGATGGTATCCCGCCTTTAAATCTAGGGTGCTGAACACTGTTGCCCCGCTCAACCTATCTATGATGTCCTCGAATCGCGGGATGGGGTACTTCTCATCTACCGTGTTTTCATTCAACCTCCTATAATCGATCACAACCCTATACTTCTCTTCCCCGGGTGCGCTCTTTTTCCTCACCGCCCAAAGTGGACTATTGTACGGTGATGTGCTGTCCACAATGATTCCTTGTTCTTTAAGACTTCTTATCTCCTCCCTTATGTGCTGCCTCAACGCCTGCGGGTATCGCCTTTCTTTCACATACGTCACACGCTCTTCCTTTAACGGTATTTCGTGAACGGTCTCTCCAGTCGCGCCTAACCGCTCGCCCTCCTTGTGAAAAATGTCGTTAAAGTCCCGCCGGATTCGTACCCTCCAATCCTCCGCCTGGTTCACCGCGCCTACACAAACCATCGCGTCTCTCACCCTCCCGTAACACTTGTATGTCTTACCCCCTATCTTAATGGACCATTTACCATTCTTATTTCGCACCCGAGTTCCTAATCGATTTAAAATGTCACATCCGATTATCCCTTCGTACCCGCGCAACATACTCTCCACCACGTGAACTCTAAATTTGGTCCCTGTTTTAAACCATGTCCCCAGTTCTACCATCACCTCCCCCTCTACTATACAAGGGCCACCCAGAGTAGTCAATTTACATGAACATACCTGTACCTGGAGTGTCCCTTTTCGAACCGCCAACTTCTCCACCGCCTTCCGACTCAGGATTGTGCCGGAGCTCCCAGTACCCACAAGGCACCTGACTCCTCGCTCCACCTGGATAATAGGCAAACCGCCGCGTCCTCCTCTCACACTGCAGTTCACTATTGTGCGGTCGCCTCTCTGCCGACACTCCCCTCAGTCCTCCGCCAGCTGCTTCCTCCCAGTCTTCACCCGTAGTCGTCCACTCCTGCGACTACTCCTGTCTCCTTCGCCTTCGCTGGTCGCCGGTCCTTCTTCGTCTGTTTCTGACGTCTCTGTCGACACCGGGGTCGCCCTATGTCTTCGCAAAATTCTCTGGGCGTTCACCTCCATAGGTTCCACCCTCTGCTTCTCCCTGCGAGAGTACATATAGGGACAATGCCTGGCAATATGTCCTTCTGTGCCGCACTCAAAGCACTCCGTGCGAGGGCACTGAGCAACCAGGTGCCCCGGCTTCCCGCAACCATGGCATCGCCGTTCCTCCCTTCTGCTCTGCTCACCCCGTTTTCTCATGCCTGGCCTCTGTCTGTCACCTCCTGCCCTATCCCTCCTATGGACCTCCGTCTCCTTCTTCCTCCAGACTGCCGGTGCGGGCCTTGGTCTTCGATACGAGACTCGATTCCATCCCGTCTCTTCTGGCTCTGGCCGTGCTTCCTCATCCCTTGCACTAGCATCCATCATTTCCTGGGCGCATTCGATAAAATTTTTCTCCCGTGGTAGCCCTTCCTTCTTTCCTATTTCTCTCGCCAACTGTATTTTCAGTAAGGTGGATACAAAGGCCATTTTGAATTCTACTTCTGCGGCGCTCGCCGTCTCGCGCATTTTTTCGGTGATCCTATTAAACTTCACCAGCAACTCACCTGCGTACTTTCCATTGCTCTGCCGCGGGTGTTTGCCTTCTCGGAACAGCTGAACGAGGTCCTCTTCCGGTGTCCATCTGCCTCCTCCATAGGCCTTCTTCAATCTCTCCTTGATGATGTGCCAGGGAGTTTCTTCATCCGCCTGAATAAAGTTTAATACATGCCGCTTCACGCGACACACTAGCTCGGCCCTCAACAAATCCGCGTCCCTGGGGTCTAATACGTTCTCTGCTTTCGTAACCTCTATTCTATTCATTATTCGATCTCCTCCTTTAAGGAAATGGTTCAATTCTCCAATTTCTCCATTGAACCTTTCAAGGTCTGAGATCGCCTTCCGTAAGCCTTGTGCCGTCACCGCCCTTACTTTCATCCATGCTAAAGTATTTGCATGAGCTTCCGCCAAGGTGTCTTTAGGCAACGCGGGAATTTCAGCTGGAACCTGCAGCACTGCCGGCTTCAATAATCCATCAGTTGCCATGTCTCAACACAACCTCAGAAGAAAGAGCGGAAAAAAACAAGGCACTTCTCACACTACAAAAAAAAAATCGGCTTACCGCTCACCGGTTTCCCGCACGCTCGTTTTCCCGGGTTTCGGCACCACTTAGAGTTTACTGAGCGAAAAAGTCAAAAAAAAAGGAAAGGTTTTAATAATGAACGCAATGAACTCAGAATTATAACTAACTTTATTGCTCTCGTAATCCTACATATATATCTTCGGCTTGTTTACATAAACGTTGTTTAGGATTAACGTAGATATTGTTGGTCCCCAGGACTTAACTTATATTTATATATATATATATATATATATATATATATATATATATATATATATATATATATATATATATATATATATATATATATCGATATTTTTGTTCGATAGTTTTAACTCGATATATCGTAATATGAACATTTAAAATTTGAGAATCGGAAACTGATATTTTTTCAAAAAAAGAAACTATTGATTTTCTTCAGTCCTGTTTATTTATTTTTTCTGTGTGTGTTTAAGCAATTTAATTAATGTTTTCTGCTGTTCCTAGTTTGTATTATATATTTTTCTATTATTGACAAATGTTACTACATTTTTTTTTTATAAGCTATTGATCGATATTTAATTGTTGCTTTCAAAGCTATTACAAATTTATGATTTGTTAATTTATATTATCACCACCTTCAATTCAATGTTAAAATCTTCCTTTTCTTATGTTTTAAAAGATTAAAAATATCGAGGCTCAATATATCGAAATATTGATAATTTTCATTAATATATCGAACTACTATTTGATAACTCTCGATTGTATATATATCGATATTTTTGTTCGATATGTGCACTCCTAATCAGGAACCGCTAAGATGGCTGACTTGAACAGATCAAATATAAATAGTAACACGAACATACCGCAAGTTTTTTTTGTTCTTTGTTTGTTGAACCCGCTCATTGTTAATTCTTTTATTTCATATTTGTTTATTTATTTTTAATTTTGGAAATAATATCGGTTAAAGATATTCAAATTTTAATATCGATATTACGATATATCGGATAAAAACTATCGGAAAATAAAATCGATGAATAATTTTTTTTTAAACATCGATATATCAATATTTTTCCAATATCCCTAATAAAATCCAATGATTGAGCCATCGTTTTTAAGATTACCTTCACCGCTAATGACGAAAAATAAACAAACATTTCAATTTAATGATTCTTTTAAAATACTTTCACATGTTTGTGTTAAAGATACTTAGAGCCAAAAAGTAAACGGTGATCACATTATCATTAGAATGAACCGTAAAAGCAAGTGGAATTAAAGTAAACGCAACCGATTGTCAAAGATAGGTTTGAGAAAGTGTCAAATAAAGGCTGGTTTACAGGAGTAAGTTTTTTGATCAAATCTCTGACCAAACTCACTTTGATTAAAAAAACTTACTCGTGAAACGGACTATTTACTCGTGTAAACCAGCCTTAACGTTGTAAAGAAACGAATTAGTCGAATCTTAAAAGAAACATTAATTTTTAATTGTTCGTTTATTTTTCATCATCAGCGGTGAAGGTAATCTTAAATATGATGGCTTGATTAGTAATCATTGGAATTCGCGAAGTATTATGGGAAATATAAAGTGTACCGAAAAAAAAAAAATCTCTTGAGAAATAATAAATATATATATATATATATATATATATATATATATATATATATATATATATATATATAACGATTTATATGGTTTTAAAAAAAGCGTTTTATAAATTTATATTAAAAAGTGATAGTTACCTAACCAGCTTAATCCTTAAGATATATGCCTATGCCTAGTTATTTGACTTGCAACCTCGAATATGCCCTTAAATCCGTTGAACGAGAATTACTTTCGAGGCTCATCACAACTCTTAATTTTATAAACCAATCTGTCCAACTCGTGAAGAAACCGAGTCTACCTTCTTCACTGAAGGGCTTTTGTGTGGCAAATTTTGTAAATTTCTGAATTGATATAATGCATCAACTGAATTTAATATATCTTATTCTCTTTATCCTATGTTATAAAACTAAGATAATTAATTAGGCTTTTATTGAGTTTAAGGAGTGAATTGTTCATTGAATTGTTAACGAATGATCTACTATCGCAAAGTGGTCTGTCATTTTTTGGCTGCCGAAGTGAGATGTGCTGAATCTAGCCTGCATTTATGTGATTTAGTCATTCAGTGCTGTTTATATATATTTTTTTTTTCATTAATTATATTAATGTAACCTACTCAGAACGGGCTTTGTAATGTTAAGCACTTTGCTCAAACTTTTAAGAGTTGAGTTCTAATAAATTACTAAACAATATTCTCGCAACATAACTGGATTCTGTCGAGGCGAGGAGGATGGTAGCTAACCAGGTCGATAGCTTATCTTGATGAAGCTCCTCCTCATCTCCCCTTCTACGGATTATAATATTCTCCATGTATACACTGTATAACTATCCATATTTTCAATATGTATATATATATATATATATATATATATATATATATATATATATATATATATCAAATATATTTCAAAATTATTATTTAAAAAAAACCTCTAAATCAGAAAGTAGATGTTAGGTGAAATGAATAAAACTGAGCTCATCACTCAAGAAAATGAGCAGATGCTCCGGTTGGATGTGAATAAAGATAATTTACACAATGGAATACTTGCCTAGTGTATGGAGTACGTGCTCCAAATATGGATTGATTATTGATTCGGAGTCCCTGCTCACCTTTCTAAGAGAATACAATGTGAGTAGTTATTCAGCAAAATGCCTATCTACTCATTCGTAGACTCACCATTTTACTAATTACCTGCTCACATAGTGGAGCGTACTCACCATTTATTCATTTATAAAGATGAGCCGGTACTCCGAATTAATAATCAACACCATATTTGGAGCATGTGCTTCATACTCTTAGCATGGACTCCATTCTGTAACTTCTCTTACTTCTCATGAAACCGAAGCACGTGCACAGTTTTATTCACTTCATCTGTTATTATTAGTATTGGGCACTTACAATCACTCCACTCCAAAGGCTTATCCCCAAAGGGAACGTGTGGATTTTTTTGGAGTGGTGCGGAGCAGCTGGAAGTCCATCATCCATAATATTGAAGGAAGATTCCTAAACAATGGCTTAAAAGTCTCTAAGATATGAGTAAATAACTAAATCATTCGACGTTTCACCAATTCAGAACAGAAAAATATAATACCACATAAATGCTGACCAGAGACCGCACATCTCACATCAATAGTCTCCAAGATGAACATAATCTGTTTAACATGTTTATTGAACTGTCTTAAGTCATGGAATGTGGAACGATCGTGAGTATGAAATCCTGAGGGGATTTTTGGGAATGATGCGGAACGGCTGAAAGTCCGTCGGTCCTAAAATCCATCACGCCACTCTAAACAGAGATATTTTTTCTTTTTAATGTGTTCTATTGTATATGTAACGATCTTGCTTTTTTAGAGGTACTACAATATCCTATTAATTCCCAAGAGTTATAATAAATCTGTACTTTGAAATATTTTTAGACTGTAAATATTATTAAATTCGTGTTCATATGTATCCTTGAGCATGATTCACGACTTAGAACGATGGAGTGTAGTGATCGTTTGTGGGGCCGATTTTAATCTTTTTCATTCCAAGCACTCCAGTCGCTCCAATCCATCATTTGCTTGTTCCATTTGGAGTGATAGCCAAGAGTTAATGGCCCCCTTAAGAGACATGCCGAAAGTGCGACAGCATAGCTGAATCAGCTAAACACTTACTGCAAGCGGTTCCCAATTCTAATTCATTGTAATCATTATTTATGATCCTAATTCTCTGTATTATTTATGTGAAATATCCTGTTCATTAAAAAAATAAAATGGGGAGAAAGGAAGTGAAAAATATGTTTTTAGAAAATTATGATTTTTATTATTTTATTATGTAAATTTTGTTTTCTTCATTAAATTAACTATTTGATGTACTGCATGAAGGGATTGAACCTAATAATCAACTACAAACTCTGATTCATATTTTTTTTTCCCTCGAGTTTCTTCCTAAATTTTGCATATTTAATTTTATTATTATAAATGTATGTATTAATTAGAAAGCCTGTTTCTTTATATTTAAAAAACAAATTATCGATATTTTTGGAACAAAAAATAATAAATTACCTTCAAACGAATGATGTAGAATGAGGAAAAATACAAAACGAATTATATAAAAATAACTGGCCAATTCCAAATACAGAAGGAGCTGTCAAACTCAAATAACTGGCCAATTCCAAATACAGATGGAGCTGTCAAACTCAAATAACTGGCCAATTCCAAATACAGAAGGAGCTGTCAAACTCAAATAACTGGCCAATTCCAAATACAGATGGAGCTGTCAAACTCAAATAAACCTGGCCCTGACAATGCAAGCGATGCAGGATCATGAATTTTACTTTTGTTATATATATTTTATATATTAAAAATAAATGAGAAAAGGACCGCTTTTATATTATTTTTGCTGTTTTCCTTATTGTTGTACGATTAGATTTGTTTTTTCTCCCCCCCCCCCCTACCAAAAAAAATATATATAAATTAATACTACACTTCCATGTTTTTGCCCACCCAAGCGAAAATTGGGATCGGTAAAATATTCAATTAATATGCGAAAATGTTATAGCGAAAATTCTGATGCCATTTGAAAGAACAGGTAATAGCCTTCAAGAAATAACATCGCACACTTAAAAAAAATCAAAGTACACTTTGTTATAATTGATAAGAACAGTGTAGTAAAATTGTTAAATATTTACTCTTCTTCAATTATTGGCAGATTTAGAAACAGTAATTGTAGTGTACAAAATCTAACGGGATTGGAAAGATATAACGTACGAGTAGCCAGTAACAAACACGCCCGGGTACGTTTTTTTACAAAATGAGTTAGGCTTTGTTTCCTTCTGAAGGTTTTATCCTTCAAGCAATAATAAAGCTCTTGAATACATACAATATAAGCTCTTCATACATTTAAATACATGATTTATTTACAAAAATAAAGTCCAGCACCACAAGCGCTTAGTATCAAACACGGCCAAGTCCAGTGGAGTTAGCCAATCACGGAATTGCCTTCATAGTTTCGTGGCTGCGATTCTTGTTAAAAATATTTTTGTTACTGTATATTTTGTTTTGGATGTGATTCCGTTAATATTTGTTGAACAAAATAGGGTATATTTTGCTATACGGTCGCCAGTTACTTATAAATAAATTGTATTAATTATTGTTATTACTTTCTTGTACGAAGTAAAGAAAGTATTGTATTCGCGAAAATTTTCGGTTTTCAGATTTCGACGGAAATATCCATTTTGACCATCCCTGAATCCATTTTGACTAGTTTCGTCGTGGCGTCTGTACGTACGTACGTTCGTATCTCGCATAAATCAAAAACCGTTAGCCGTAGGAAGTTGAAATTTCGTATTTAGGATTGATTTAAAATCTAGTTGTGAACCCCTTTTTTTGGTCACTGCTTGATTATCGGAAGTGGTACTTTACTTGTAGGTCATGATTGATTTCCATCAAAAATTATATTAAAATAAAATGCGAAACTTCTCAAATTCAGTATTTGTACGTTATCTAGTGGTTTAAATAATATTCTAGATTTTGGTCTAAATTGACAAACCGAAAGCGGTACTTTACTTGAAAGTCATAATAAACTTTCATCAAAAATTATATTAAAATTCAATACACAGATCATATGGTTCGGTAATAAAGGTTACAAACGCGATTTTTTCCCACTCTAACTAAGCGCTTTTATTTTTTGTTTCCAGTGTTAAAATTGAGAGTAAATACTCCCTATTTGTGAGCTTAACAAGCCTGCAGCAGGAGAATAAGATATAAGTTAAGTGGGTTATTCCGCTTAAAATATCGAAACCGTCGATTTCCAATGCTTTATCTAGTGACATTGACAGTTCTAATGTTGTCAAGAAAATCTCTTGGTAACTTGTTACATACTGAAAGAAAACTACTTATGATACGGAATGAGACCTCCAGAACAAGAGTATGTATATGTGTATGTCAATAGATGGACGTCGCGACGCCGAGTGTCGTTTTTGAGATATAGCAATCTTCGGAAACTAGTAACCAAATTCAGTATCACTTTTTTGAGCCACCCATTTATAGTTTAATAGGCGTATAAGGAAATCATGCGGTGTCTACGTCAGATATTTGTCTATAGTAAACGGTTTATCTATGCTTCTTGAAAATTTTGTCAAGTGAACCTGGCCGTATTTGTAACTGAGCTACACATATCTAAATACTTGATTAAGAATGTAAATTAATTTTCGAGAAAGTTTTCTGTATGTAAAAAACGGCCTGTTTCCTGTCCGAGCGGCGAAAGGACCTCTCGCTTCACTTTGGCTAATCTGGTTCTCCACCTCCTTCACGCCTTCACTTCTTATACCCACCAAGTTATCTCTGTCTCTCGGACAGCCGTGATCGTCTAGTGGTTAGGACATTGCGTTGTGGCCGCAATAACCCAGGTTCGAATCCTGGTCACGGCAATAATTTTTACTATTCATAAAAAAATATATTAAAATTCTACGTTTTTTTTTGTTTTTTTAATACCTCGCAGTATATATAGATGATTATTTCTTAAAATATATCTGAATATCCTATATAAAAATAATTTTTATTTTAGCAACAAATTTAAAATTATGATTTTATCTTTATTTATAATACATTACAATTTTTTTTTATTTATTTATTTATTAATAATTGTTTGGGCTTTTTAACCACATGGTTTTTTTTTTGCTCTGTACTAAGCTTACAGACTTGATAACTTACGAAATTTAAGTTCAATCATAACAAATTGAATAATTTTTAGTATAAATTTGAACTGGTTTTAGAGATCAATTTTGCTGCAGTCTCGATACTTTTTTTCAAAGTCTCTGCTATATCAGTTCTCAGTCCGACTTGATACTGTTATCAGTTCCGAATCCAACTTGATACCGTTTATGAACTGAAATGATACCGTTTATGAAATTGATACCTTCATACGCCAAGCACTCCGTCAAGATGTGCGATACCGTCAATCGTACCCCGCAGGATATAAGTACATTGTGGCGGTGTACCCCTCGTCATAAGATACTCGTGGGTGATTCTAGTTTTTCCTATTCTCAGGCGGTCTTTTATATACTATGTTGAAAAATTTAATCCAATAATACGTTTTTTTGTTCGACAATTCGAGTTTTGAAAAATGTGAGAAAACTGAAATTAATAATCGTATGTTTGCTGTGTATTTATTACCTCAACAGTCTTTCTCTCAATTTCTAAAATATTTTAAAATTGAGGCAACTAAAATTTTTAAATTTTTAACTAACACTTTAATTATATCCTTATGATATGAATTCCTATATTTTTAGAACATTTTAATGCAAATGGTTAAGTAACAAATGCAACTTTAAATTAAGTAAATATTACACAAAGCAAATTACTGAATTAATTCATCTAGACTAATTGAACATTTAAAAACTTGTAATCGATAAAATAAAAAGCTTGCGTGCATCGTTGCCGCGACAGCTTCATATCTGTGAAAGCTCATTACACAAACTTTATTATTTTTAATTTAATTTAAGGACCATTAATTAATTTTGCAGCTCATTTTTCATTTTAGGGGATGTGGAAAAAAAAACCTAATCTTTATTTCATTATTGGGTTATTTCTTATTTTAGGGAGTTAATAGCCTTAAAAAATGCGGGTTATTTCTATCTGTAATCTCGTTGTATCAAATTGTGTTAGCCCACTTATCGTTTACTGCAATCTGTTTCTCATGTTTTTCACTCAAACGGGATAAATAAATAAATATTATATTTTGTATTTTTTTTTCAAGTGATTAAAACCGTCATTGGGACCTCGCAGGTCCGCGCCCGTATAAATATTGTATATTTTATTTTATTTATTAGTAAACATTTGAATATTTGTTTCTTATTTTATTTGATTCAACTTGTGCACTGTCTAAAGAATTCCCTGAGCTATCCAAATTTTTTAAGACTCCATAAACGATCATACAAAATACAACATAAAATAAATCCAGAATACATTTGTTATAACCGAAAAATATCATACTCGATTTGATATTCAATAAAAAATTAAAATATATATATATATATATATATATATATATATATATATATATATATATATATATATATATATATATATATATATATATATATAATTATTAAGTATTACTTATTTTCCCTTCAGTATGTGTTGATCAGTTTAAGAGGGATGCACTTCCTATGTCAGTTTTAGCTTACATTTGCATGCTGAAGTGGGATTTACTATCTCTAGCCCTTATTAATGTGATTTTGTGGTTTTCAGTCCTGATAAGGCCTCAGTCCTGATAAGGCCTCAGTTAGCCAAACGTTGACTGATTACTTAGTTAGTCACTGATATTTGAGAGATTATATGGTTTGTTTGGAATGGCTTAGTAATTAACAAATAACTTTAATTAGTTGAATCTAATTTATCGCCTCGGCATGTATATAACTAATTCATTGAGACAACTGTAGATCCCAGGGTCTGTGGTCTACCCAGCAAGTGAGTTATTTAAATAATTATGGGAAAATATATAAAAGCATCTACAAGTAATTTAGTAGTAAGTATTCATCATCTAATTGCATTTTTAATGCTGAAAGGAGAAATGTATTTTATCTCTTTTCTTTGTATAGAGTTTGTACTATCTTGTGTGTGATTTTAAAGTTGTTATTGTTGCTTTTTATATTCTTTATACAATGTTGTGCAGGAAAGTTCCGACAGTAATTTATTGAAGGGGACAAAATCTAAAATTTAGCAACTGCTATCACTGAATTTCTCAACTATATTAAATATTTTAATTTTACCAATTATTTCATGAAATATATAATTTTCCCAACTCTTTTGGATTTGAACTTTTCACTTACCTCATGCGAATATTCATCTGTACATAAATATACAGAAAATAAATTAATGTATTGAGCAAAGAAGAGTCTTAATTTTCGTTTGGTGTGGAAGGCACCCGACTACAACACCAAGTCTCGATATTAATGGGCGACAACTTCACTAACAACTCACCAGTGCGCTTGAGTAGATATGCAAGTACATTCCGTCCCTTCTGACGAATGGGGTTGTAAGATGTGAGGGTTATTTCTGTAATCGGGGTTTTTATTTTTTATTAAATTAAAATTTTAATATATTATTTTCAGTTTTACCATCAATTACTTTCATATAATAACGTATTATAAAAATAAAAAACAAAATAATAATTTTTCATATCTTGAACGGTTAGATGGCATTTTTTTAGTCGTATTTTCCCCGAAAAAAAATAGATTATTGCAGTAAGTCGAAGGTCGGCGGTGAGGGGCTGGACTGTGTTTACTATCCGTTTCATAACCTCTAAAGCGCGATTATGGAAGATTTGGAGATGTCTAATGTATATATATATATATATATATATATATATATATATATATATATATATATATATATATATATATATATATATATATACATTTTTTTTTCCCCCGCTACATTTGAGCGGACCACTATTAGCAAAGGGCTATTTCAACTCCAGCAGCCACCGTTGTATCAAAGGAGATGAAATTCGGTATGAAGGGTTTTCCATATCGAAAATCAGCGGAGAGGCAGAACTATATAATAAACGTATGGGTACATTTCGGTACGTTAGCGAACTGTTTTTTGTGGGCCTCAACTTTTTCTTACTCCCCCGTTTTCATTATATTTGTGATTTTAGAGAAAATAGGACTTTGTGACGGAGTTCTGCTGCTCATGGGTTTTTTTATTTATTTTTTTGTATAGATGATATTGAGTTGGTATTTGCATCATTATAAATTTATTATTTAATTTAGCGAATTGTATTTAATAAATGATTAAACTAGAACATCATAGATAGCTGCACCGATCCACTTAGCTTGAAGCTGTTTGCCCAAGGTTTATCGAAACCCCTTCGTCATCTCCTTATCTTAGCGACCGTTCGCTGCGGATATAACGAAGTGGATGCGATAGCGTCGTAACAACCTTCAGTAAAAATTATCGGCTCTGAGTAAAAATCTGAAAACTTCTTTCACTAGAGACTGGAGTTAATGATCCCTAAGGAAAACTCATCCAACCTCTCCGATAGAGATCGCCTCCTACGCTCTGTCCGGACTTGAGAGCTTTTAATTAGTTGGCCTGCCGTAGTTTGGATTAATAAATTAAAGAGTTTTGTTGTTTGTGAGCGACGAGTTCATTAACTCAGGGTTTGAATTTGGAGTTTAAAAGTCAGGAGGGGTTCTGTTCCAAGGAGCCCCCCTTACAGCCTTGTAATCACTGGAAAACAATACAAAACATAATATTTATTTATTTAGTCAATAAAGATGTCTAGAGGTATTCTCTAGATAAATTTTCTTTTGATATAACTCTTGAACAGTTGTGAGCACTTTATGGATATAAATGTCGAACATGGTCGGATGCACCTAAGTATTTAGATATTGCGTAATTGCTTTTAGAGGTTAAAAAAAAAAATCGAGTTGGATGGTTTTGGTAATTATTTTATGAAACCCTTAATTAGGTCCGACCGAGTCCGTATGGACCCCATGTCTATTTATACTAGGTTGTTACAAAAGTCGTACGTAGAATAAGTTTTATTTAAATTTCAATATAAAATCTAGAAATTAAAATAATTCTTCAAAATATAGGCCATCATTGCCAATTACTTTAAGCCATCTTTCTACCAGAAGGTGGATTTGATTGTGGTTGGTTTTCGAGGCGGAAAACTCCTCACATCCTGATTTGGCATTCCTGTTGTTTTTGAAGTTACAGCCTTTGAAAAAATGTGTCATTGCCCGTAAAAGAGCATAGTCAAACAGTGCAATGTAAGGGGGGTGGGGTAAGATGCTAACACCCTCCATTTCTGAGAACCTCTCTTCGATTAAGAGTGAACGATGGGCAGGAGCATTGTCTTGCTGAAACATCACTTTAATATGATTGACCAAAGCAGAGGACTCCTCTTTTAAAACTCTATATGCTCTTTCGAGTTGCTCACAGTAGAGCTAAACATCATTAGCTCTGCCATCTTGAATCAGATTAAAGTGCAAAACATCCTCACAATTCCACCAAACACAAAGCATTACCTTGAAGGCTATTGTTCCCAGAATTGAGCCAACTGTATTACGAAGCATCACATTTTCACCTTCCACCGCACAAATTTCCTCAGCAGCTGCCTTCGCACTTAATCATTTTTTTCAGTAGTGCCTCAGAAGATCACGTATGACAAATTTTTCTTCCAACATTATCAGTGTAATTTATAAAATGCAAGGAAAGGTAGAGACAGTTGGTATACATAATTAAATTAAGGATTGTTCAAAGTAAACAGCGATGTATGAAATGTTTATATTTAGTGTTGAATAAGGATTCAAATGGAGACTTTAATGTTAGCAATGAATTAATGCACAAAGACTTTTGCAACTTAACCTCCTAAGTTGTATAATGTATTTTAATATAATACTGTATATAGTTTATGTTTTAAATAGTTTAAGTAATGCCCACGTCATATAAGCATTATTGTTAATTATTATTATCGGTGATAATAACTGTGATAGAAACCTGCTGAGCACTCTTCTTAAAAGCATGAAATAGTAGAAGCTAACCAGGATCACTTACATTCCTTCGAAGAACACCAGCGATCCAGCGATTGGGTTTCGGTAAACACATTCTTCTCGAGTTGTCGGGGCTTGGCCGTATCTTGACAGTATTTTGTTCCATCTTTATCAATAATAATTATATTATATGGAACTTTTTTCTTTATTTTAACTTCACATGTTAATTCACACCTGGAAAACAGTAAATTTGATGGATTAACAGGAGGGAACGATTAATGTAGCCTTAGGTAGAGTTATTCCAAGCTTTGCCTCTTCATTCGTCAGTCAAAATGATCTCTTATCTAATTGAATCAGGAGTCAATGTGATAACATATATTAATATAGTATATTCCCTTGCCCTGAAATTTGGGAGAAGAATGATAATTGAAGAAGAATGATAATACATGTAGAATCGTTGAGAAAAGAACTTCCATACTTTTTCCTTCAGAGAACCGTTCGTTACTAGACTCCATACCTAAGCTTCAATTTTTCCAATCAAAAAGCTTTAGGACAATAACC
Source organism: Rhaphigaster nebulosa (assembly GCA_948150685.1). Lineage (NCBI taxonomy): Eukaryota > Metazoa > Arthropoda > Insecta > Hemiptera > Pentatomidae > Rhaphigaster > Rhaphigaster nebulosa. The sequence goes on from OX411309.1 coordinate 1,057,291, forward strand.
AAAGCTCCTTGGTATGTTAGCAACATTACATTACACACCGATCTATACATGTCAATAGTTAACGGACATGTAATGGCCCATTTAAAACAATTATCTTTGCAAGAAGATTTATCTTCACTCGAAATTGATACATTCTTGGGAAACAACTTAAAAGTCTTCAAGTTTTCATTGTGTTGGGTGAAGAAAATTTGAAAGCTTGATTATTAATTACTATAAATTACTTTTGTGTTTATGATAAATTCTTTTTGACTTACGAAATTTATATGTAAAGCGTCCTCTATCGATCAGGTTTGAAGTTAAATATATGACGCTATGAAAGCAAAAAATACTTCATAACTACACTTAGTTTTTGTAGATAATCTGAAAATGCGATGTTTTGAATTATGAATCTCTTTTTGGAAAGGAGCTATATTAACTTGGTCATCCAAGGTTTGGCCACAACCGGGTAGGAATCTTCAACATCAGCTGAAAATTTAATGAAAATTTTAAAAACTGGATGAGTGACCTTTATTGAGACTAAATATTAATTAAAGGAGGAGTACCTATACTATTTATTTTATTTTGGTAATTTCATTTTCATTCACTAATTAACTATATTTTATGTTTCATCACTGCTGTTAGTGTTTACATTTAAAATAAACGATTCCAGTAGGGTTATTGATAAATTAAATTTAACAGCTAAAGTAAATATTGAGCAAGCAGACTGAGTGTATGTTAAATAAAGAATTAGTGGGGGGGGGGAGGGAATGAGTGGATGGCCGCTATCCTTTATTTTTCTATTCACAGAATTTTTAACGCTACGAACAATTTCCAACTAATAAAAAATAAAATATATCATTTTATTTAAGAAAACCAATAGGAATTAGAAAAAGTTTTTTTATAAACTCGATATTTTATTAAGTTTTTTTTTTTTTATCTTGGCTGTGTTCCAAGTTAAGAATTCTTTATGACGTCCTGGGAATGGCACTTTACCAATTACTAGTCTCGCTTCCAATTTTAACAAACATTTATTTATTTATTCCACTTATCAATAAATTAATCTTTATTTTATTAGTACTGTAATGCTATTTTTAATATCGAGTTTTACGATTAATCATTATAATCTTTTCAATAATAATACAATATTATAGACTTCAATAAGCAATAAAGTAAAAGCAATGAAATGTATTGCATTTACTTTATTGCTTATATTTCATTTATTTACCCATAATACATGTTATGGGTAAATAAAAAAGAAATCTTCTGGATGTCTGAAGGTCTTCAGGTATTAAATAAAAATCTGTAGAAGTGAAACATCTTTATTTATTTGATGTTTTGGCCTAAATCTTAGCTATTATCAAATACATCCTGAAAACAGTAAAAAAAAAAAAAAATTAAATTGACAACTTCAATTTTAACAATTATATAAATATTCATCGTTCACTAAGAAACCGTTATTACGACTATATTTAAAATATTATGATTTTATAACATTGGGACATGCTGCCCCTTTAAGAAGAATGAATCTATAGGGAAAAATCATTATTACTACGCTTACAACAAGGATAAATGCAAGTTTACTTTTTCTTATCAAAATATATAGTAATAGGAAGTATTGCGATCGTAAACAAATTTCGAATTCGAGTTTTCAAAGGAAATACACGTTTGAAGATCCTCTGAGTCCAAATAACCAAGTCTCGCAAAATGGTCTATGTGTATGTGAACAGTCTAGCTCAAAAACGAAAAGTTGTACGATACTGAAAATACGTATTTAAGATAGGCACATGCATATAACGTTTTCGTCAAAATCGACTAACCGGAAGTGCCACTTTATATAATCGATTTTACACTTTTTTACAATTTTCTCGAAAACGGCTCTAACGATTTTGATGAAACTTGCCTAAATTATTCTTCATAAAGGTCTTTAACTTTTCATCTTCAAAGTTATGATGAAAAGAATATTTTATTTGCTTATAGCATAAAAAGTATGCATTTGACGGTAAATTATGTGTAGAATTGTATGAAAGGTAATTGAATCATCTAAAAAAGAATAAAAGAATCATCAAAATCGGAAAAGTATTAGCAAAGATACAGCGCATCGGACTAACCGGAAATAGCTATTATATCATCGATTTTACACTTTTTTACAATTTTCTCGAAAACGGCTCTAACGGTTTTGATGAAACTTGCCTAAATTATTCTTCATAAAGGTCTTTAACTTTTCATTTATGAAGTAAATCACCGAGGAATTGCAGGGAAAAAAGTTATGATGAAAAGAATATTTTATTTGCGCATAGCTTAAAAAGTATGCATTTTACGGTAATTTATCTATATACTTTTATGAAAGGTAATTAAATCATCTAAAAAAGAATAAAAGAATCATCAAAATCGGAAAAGTATTAGCAAAGATACAGCGCATCGGACTAACCGGAAATAGCTATTATATCATCGATTTTACACTTTTTTACAATTTTTTCGAAAACGGCTCTAACGATTATAGTACGGTAAGAGAAAGTTTTGTAATGCACGCACCGCACCAGATTTTTTTTAATAAAGACAGTGATTCATGCCCAGTTATAAATGATTGCTGTTATAAATGAAACGAAACAAAAAAAAATTAATAGTGGACATTTTAAGCATATTAGAATTATATCTGATAACCTTTTTGATGATTCGTTTTTTATCAATTCTAAAAGTTCATTATTCATGATATATTTTTAAAAAATCTAAAAAAAAAAAAAGAGGTGAAATTCTCCGGTCTATTTAAGAATTTAAGAAGAAAAAATACAAACTCATAAAAACGTCATTATCTTTAGACTATCTCGCCGAAACGGCTCATTTGATGAAACCTGCCTAAATTATTCTTCATAAAGGTCTTTAGCTTTTCATATATTTTGTACATCACCGAGGAAATGCAGGAAAAAAAGTTATAATGAAATGAATATTTTTATTGAGCTTAACTTAAAAAGTATGCATTTTATGGTAAATTATGCCTAACGTGTATGAAAGTTGATTAAATTATCTAAAAAATAAATAAAAAGAATCATCAAAATAGAGCCAGTAATAGTAAAGACACAGATAAAGCGCATCGGACTAACCGGAAGTGGTAATTATATCACGGATTTTACAATTTTCTCGTAAACGGCTCAGACGATTTTGATGAAATTTCCCAATATATTCTCCTTAAAGCTCTTTAACTTTTCATGTATGTAATATATCAACGAGAAAATTCAGGGAAAAAGTTATTAAGCAAAAAGAAACTTTTATTTGCGCATAACTCAAAAAGTGAGCATTTTATCATATGAAAGAGAATTAAATTCCCTAAAAAACAAAAAAAAACAATTATTTTAATCGGGCCTGTATCAGAAAAGATACAGCGTATGTCATAAGGACTACTAGGCCTTAGAAGGAAAACCGAGCGCGTCCGGAAGCAGACGAATGCGACCGAAACTCCTGCCACCAAGCCGCCAACCTGTTGTTATCAAAACGGTCTGTAACAAGGTATTGTAATAACATGAAAGTAGAAATTTGTATTATTTGTATTATTTAATGGAAACAAAATGATTCCATGGAAACTAAATGGAATTTCCATGGAACTAAATGTAAACTAAACCGAAATTTTTAAAATATATTTTCAGCTTGACAAACCAAAAATATTTAGTGTACAGAATTGTAGTACTAAAGTTATTTAAAAACGAATTTATTATACTATTGTGAGAAAAGACTTGTAGAAGTGAATTCTGCTGAGTTTATTTCGAGTAGTGTTTATGTGAACTCTTTAAAATAATTTTAAAGATTATTGTTATAGATTGGTAAGGGAATGTTGCGTGATGCGCGCACCGCACCAGATTTTTTTTAACTTTTATTCTGAGAACGGTTTCCAAGTGAATATTGAATATTTTTGTAATTTAGGGTCTTGATGCAAGAACAGGTAAGTCCAGAATGGTCCATTGAATAAATGGCCAAAATATGAACTAAAATTTTAAAGAACAAAGGTTATTTTCATTGAATAACATTGGTGTCAAAAACAAATAAGTCCAAACATACATGGCTTTTGCACCAACGGATAACCGAATTTCTATTGATCGATGATAAAGTCTTTTCCACATTATTTACCACATACGGGAAGACTAATGTTAATTATAGTTATGCCCGATCCTCGCACCAATCGATACAACTATATTATCCACAGATAAAAATGCATAAAAAAAAATATTGAAAAATTTGGACTAAGGTAATTAATTTTTATTGTTTTCAGAATGTAAAATTCAGGTCGAAAGGTCAAATGAAAAAGTGTTTATTCTAGAGATTTTTATTTAATTCCTAGAAATCTTCTTTATCCATAAAATAAATAATTTCTCTGAAAAATATATAATGAAAAATTAATTACTACAAGTGAAAAAAAACCCATACTTCATACCGTAGATATGTTTTTAAACATACATATATTTTACATTAAGTTTTACATTGCGGTACAATAAATTCAAATTAATAGACCATAGGAACGAATCAATAATTACAGCAATTATTTTAAGTTGTTAGTAACTGAATACAAAAACGCACTTAATATTATTTGTCTGGACGCCGCGGTTTTTTTAAAGAAAATTCGATCACTATTTATTTCAAAACAGAAGATTTGTGTATATATATATATATATATATATATATATATATATATATATATTTTTTTTTTTTTTTTTTTTTTTTTTTTTCAGAGGAAGATAAAACGTGATACAATTTATAAAATTGAGAAATACTAATTTAAAAAATATTAACTTTGATTTTTGGAGAAGAGAGTGCAAAACGTCATTGATATGTTTCTGAGACGGAAAATTGCAAAATCAGATATTCTGGTCGAGCAAATGTTTTCCAGCACAATCATACCGAAGTAGTTTTTAAAAAAAATCTTAAGCCCCAATAACTTGAAATTTAAACCCAAAAACCAACTCTGACGAATCCCGCTCACGATATATCAAACAAAAATTGAAAATGGTCTAAAAATCGATTATTGATAAGCACCAAATACTGACGACTCTCTGTCGTTATTCTGTCCTTGACCAGTGCAAGAAGTCTTAAAAATATATTGTAATTATAAAAGTTTTACCATCTTAATTAACTCCTACTCTACACGATAAAGATTAAAATTTAAAATATATATATTGTTATTTGGGGAAAACGTTTTATGTTTGCTGTAAAGTTTGTTAAAGGGAGCTTAAATTTTTTTTAAAACGCCTACGATATATATATATATATATATATATATATATATATATATATATATATATATATATATATATATATATATTATATATTTATATTGGGATGGTATGCTATTGTTACCTTTCCGTTGGAAGGTGATGATATAATCAAGAGAGCTGTGAATATATTATAGCAAATCGAAGTCCTCCCACTTCGATATTGAATATTCAACAGTTACAGACAGATTAATTACAGATGAAATGTTACGTCAGTTAGCTGTAAATTGTCAGTTGGCTCCGGAGGGTAATTAATTGTCTTTGTATTTATCAGGAATCAATTTATAGCCGGGACTGTTTAAAGCTAAAGCGAATAATTGATAAATTACAGACCTTTAGCCAGTTAATTTTAGAGTGTTCCACAATTCGATTAACTCAAAAATGATAATTACTTAATTCCCTGTGGGAAATACGACCAATGGCTCCCTTGATTAGGAAAAGCCAACAAATTGAAAACCACTTTTCAAAAATAGTAAACAAATAAATAAAATAATGTTTTTAAGTAATACAAATTTATTTTACAGTTAGGTATTATTATATTGTTCTTCTGGTAGGGATGAGATAACAGATTTTATTATTGATGACTATTTTAAAGGAAAGAAATATAAAGATATTTTAGTACTTAGATTGTTATAACTATGCAAGATAATTTTATTGCATATTAATAATTTTTGTATGTGTTGATGTTATTTTATAGAATATTATACCTGAAGAAGGAGATACTATCCTCGAAATGTTATATTTGTAATTAATATGAGCTGTATAAAAAAAATATTATTTAGAGGTCATTTTCAACAATGATTTTATGATATAGTTTTGGATGCATTCATTTTAGATTTGCATGATTATAAAAACCATCTTAAGAGTACCTTAAAAAGTGGTAATGTTTCATTTATTAAAAGTTTCTAAGCATTTTAAAAAACTTTGAACATGGATATAGTTATTAATTAAAATATAAATTGAGGCCCTATAAGAAAAATAATTTTTCCTTCAACTCCTAAAACTAGTCAAATTTGAGATAAATATCTTCAAATAATAGACTCTGTATAGTTATACTCAATGTACTAATAAACAAAGAATAACATATTTTTACCACTTATATTAAAACAATACTAACTACAATTATAATTATGATAATTATTATTTTATTTTGAAGTGCTTCGATCAATAGAGTTATTTATACTTAAGTTAAGAATTTATATATACTATATATATTTATAAATATATATATATATATATATATATATATATATATATATATATATATATATTATATTATATACGATATACAGTTGATGTAGTTGTATGTCACGTGTGTAAATTATAATTAATCTATCATAATATATAAAGCTTAAGAGTTTGTTTGTTTGAACTCGCTAATTTTAGCAACTACATAGATTTGAAAAATTCATTTTGCGTTAGAGAGACCATTTATTGAGGAAGGCTTTAGGCTTTATAACCAGCCAGTTGACACCTGGATGATGGTATTGTAGGATCAATCCCTAATTATAATAAACGCTACGACCCTTAGGGACAGAGCATTAGCCATAAATAAATTGCTAAGAAAAAGAGTGTTCAACTTTAGTGCGTGTCGTTGTCATGATAACTTCATGCACGTGGAAGAAAGTTGATTACACAAACTTTTTAATAAGTGTTAAGTTATCGTGTTATTTTGTATATAAAATGGAAGGGTAAGAAAAAAAAGTGTGAAAACTTGAAATTTATTTAATAAAAATTTAGTATCGTTTTGGCATTGTTCCTTGAAAATTTCTGCTACAAGTTTGAATTAACAACGTATTATAGGTTATTTTGTATTTTAGGTGTTATTTTCAAATTTAATGCGGGTGAAACCGCGGGACACAGATATTTCAATATAAAATTGCGAATTTCAATTTCTTTCAATTGATTCAAAGCATATGCTTCAAATAAAATGGAAGGTTATAAATTTCTTGAGTTTCGCATTCGAGAAGTGAACTATATTACTTTTAGATAATTAGCCTAATCGAAAGGTAGCCGTGATCGTCTAGTGGTTAGGACATTGCGTTGTGGCCGCAATAACCCAGGTTCGAATCCTGGTCACGGCACTTGAATTTTTTTTATTATATTAAATAAATATTTCAATTAATTAAAAAAGTTATTTAACAAAAAAATATCATATGGATAAGAATAAATATTTATTAATTACATATTTTAAGTTTTTAAATGTTAAAATATCCATAGATAATAATTTTTTTTTTCATTTTCCTGTGTTACTTCTTAAGTTAATAGTGCATATTTTTTATATATTTTATTATTTTAATGTTGTTGTTTTCCTATAGAAAAAATGGTCTAGATGTATTTAAATGTTCGGACATATTTTAATAAGATTCATTATTTTTTTTTATAAATTATTTATTGTGTTAAAAAAAGTATTGGTTTTCTTTTATATATATATATATAATTATTGATTACTTGCCTTTATTATTATTTCAATTATTATTGAATGTTAATTTTACTATAATTTTATTATTAAACCGGTAATTGTTGGTAATAGCGGGAAAAGTGGAGCAAATAGGGCTGTAATACATAATATTAAATTATTATATTTAAATGAAAATGGTAATGGCATTTTTAATTACGTTAAAAAATGGAACAAAAAATATTTGTAGAATATTACAATGGAATTAATTTAAAATTGAATTATAAATACGGACGTGCTTAGCGTAGTTGTTTGAACCCCTTACGTTTAGACGGAATAAGAACCCATTTATAAATACTGGAATCAGATTTTTTATTTATTCTTATTAGTGAATTATAATTTCCAATATAATAATAATTCCCAAACAATAAATCTTAATCAATATTATTCAATGTGATATTTTATAGTTTGTATAATAAATAATTGTAATAAAATATTATACTAGTCCTTCAACGCACTACACCAACCCTGGTTCTGTCTATTAAATTAATGCTATTTTATATATATATATATATATATATATATATATATATATATATATATATATATATATATATATATATATATATATATATATAAAATATTAACATCCTGCATTTAATTTCTGTTAAACTTATTTACAGAATTTAAAGTGTTCGCTGTGAAAATAAAACAATTCCTTTTAACTTAGGAGGTGGCAATATCGCTAATAATTCGCCTTTTTAAAGAGGCTAAACCGGAAGAGAAATTACACGGAGTAATATAGGGTCAGACTAAAATTTCAGAATATTTCTTACTATAATAAATAATAAATAAAGTTCTCAGCAATAGTTAATTATTTTTAAAAAAAAATTATAGTAAATATAACAAAAATATATCATCTTTACTTTTAAATTAACTTTAGATGATAAAGGTATTATTACAAAATATACTTTTTTTCAATTCACTTCTTGAACAATTATTTTAGCGTATCCCAATCCTTTTAGATACTTTAATTAATTTAAAAAATTTGAAATAGGAAAATTTAATTTGATAGATCCTATTATTTTATTTATTTTTATTGTTTATTTAATTATTAGTGTTTCCTGTTTTATTGTCCTCATAAAATTGATGTGTAAATCAGCAACCCTACATATTTAATACTTATTTTAATATAAGCTGATACTTAATATTTAATTAAGAATTTTGTTTGTTTTGTTCTGATATATATTAGTTGATTTTATTAAACATTTTTATACGTTCAAAAGAACTTTCCAATAACATTTTTTCTATTTTATTTTGTATAGGTAATGTTAGTTAATGATATTAGATAATACTTACAATTTTCGATAAAACGACATAAATTATTGTAATAATTTATTTTAAAAATGTTACATATTGAATTTAAAATTTAAATAATTAAAGTACATATTGATTAAATGATTAAAAGGAAAAAAAAAGTTTTGACCCCGACGTGATTTGAACACGCAACCTTCTGATCTGGAGTCAGACGCGCTACCGTTGCGCCACGAGGTCTTATTAGTGTAGTGAAAGATAAATCAATTATAGGCCCATGCTTAACCGATAGACTTTTATTCACGTTAATGTATAATGAACTATTAAAAATTACCACTATATAGTACGTATAACTTCATTTGATTTCATAAAAAGAAATTTAATACTTTTTATCCTAATAATAAATTTATAGCAAATAGTTAAATAAATATTGTTATTACTATTGTTTTATTTATTCCTAATTTGAACAGAACTTCTGCCATAACGCCGTCTTAATATCCCTCGACAACAAAGACATACAAGAAGAGGACGTGAAAGTTTTCGGATCCAGTGGCAAGTTGTCAAGCCTCGACTTATATTCAAGAGGAACCCTGGTAGTTATTAATGTTAAAGGAGCTCTGTAGAGTACGTGACAGGACTGCAGTAGCGAGTGAGTCCCGAATTTGTCTTGTTCATTGTCCGAAGGGTACATTTGGGTACAGCTCACGTACTGTCCTGTTGCTCTTAACCTAGAACGATCACCGAATCAGTGCTTGGGGTCCCATGGTAGTGACCAGTCTCCGGTTAGAACTATTACTCATGAATATAAGAGGGGTAAATACATTTTGCGAATGGCTGTACAACTGCACTGTTTTAAGTTGCTATTTCACATGGCATGGCGATATAAACAGTAGACATGAATTTTGTTTGCATTTAAATTATTGCAAAAACTAAAAAAAAAAATCTGGTGCGATACTCACATCACACAACTTTCACTTACTACTCGTATAATAATTATCCAGTTTTAAAAATAATTTTAAAGAACCACTCTTCTTCACGTCTTGTCCTACAAAATTATAATTAAATATTTTTTAAAGCAGCACGACAGTTCTCTGCACTATATATTTTGGTTTATCAATCTGAAAATAAATTTTTAAGTTTCTATTTAGTTACTGTGGATACTCCACGAATTTTCTATTACACCATATAAAAATAGAAATTATTAACTATAATAATTACTTTAGTTAATGCGTTTTTCATCATCCTCCATTAACTTACTATGTGTTTATTAGGTTGTTACAAAAGTCCTTGTGCATTAGTATAGCTTTATTTCAGATTACATATTTTAAACATTATTGAATGAATACTACTCTTCAAAGTAAAGTCCATTGTTTTCAACTACTTTCACTCATCTTTCTGCCCTTAATTGGATTTGATGTCGGTACCATTTCTTCGGTTTTGAGACAAAGAACTCTTCACATCTAATTTTTAACATCCTTGTAATTATCAAAGATCCGACCTTTTAAAAAATGTGCCATTGATCTAAACAAACCCTAATCTGATGGTGCAATATCTGGGCCATATGCAGGATGAGGCAAAATGTTTACTCCGTGCGATTCCGCTAATTTTTCCTTGGCCAAACGAGAACGATGTTCAGGGGTATTGTCGTGTTACAAAATGGCTTGTAAGTATATATGTATGTATATATATATATATATATATATATATATATATATATATATATATATATATATCTTTTTTTATTACTACTAACAATGAGAGATGGTTAATTATTTCAAATAAACAAAATTAAAGGTAATTTAGAGAAAGCTATATTGAAAATTATATAATTAAGTCCTGTCAGACTACTTCAATGAGGATAATACCTAACTGACACAATCATTTAATTGTAGGTGCATTGATTTAACGAGTTTAATTGAGCCGTTTTTTGAGAAAATTATAAAAAAAAGTGTAAAGTATAACTATTTTAAATACGTAATTACCGTCCATACTACTTTTGAGCTTGGAACCTTCCACGCACATACACACACATACCATTTTGCGAGACTTTGGTTAATCGAATTCAGTAGACCTTAAAATGTGTATTTCAGTTAAAAACTCTGATTCGAAATTTTTCACGATCGCAATACTTACCCTTACTAAAGAGGCCCCACAAAAGAAAGATGAATCCACCATGTCACAAAAAATGTATTTCTCTTTTTGAAGAATGATATAGTAAGCCATATATATACAATACTATATATTATATATCATTCTATGTATTTAATATTACTAATGGGAAGAAGGAGAATTCTAGAGTTGTATTAGTGGAATAATTTCTTCCTTATATCTCTATAAAAGAATTCTTCTTCTTCCCGTTTTTAATATCAAATACATGGAATTGACTAAATATGGATATCAGATGAAACCATATTCAGATGCTATATAGAGTTTTAAGAGATAGACTGATGAATATAATACAACGTGGTGTAGCAAACGCAATCAATATGAATAGATCTCGACAATAGAAGTATATAGAAAACAAATGCAACTTGAGAACGAGAGAGTACCCCGAAAAGTTTGTAGAACGAAGTAACATATAATAATAAAGGAATTTAGAGATATAAGAAAGAAATTATTCCACTAATACAACGCTATTATCTATCAAATATATCTAACAATGTATGTATGTATATATAATTATATATATATATATATATATATATATATATATATATATATATATATATATATATATATATGCGATATATAATATTATGATAGCCTTTAAATTAAAAAAATAAATTATAGTGATAAGCCGGATTCACCCTTCTTCCATGGAGCGCCTCATATTTCATCCACAAGTATGTAAAAGTAAAAAAAAAAACTTCTGTAAAAATACTTCTAGATAAAAATAAAATACATGATTATTAATAATAATACACAAAATAGAAATGATGTTAATAACATTAACTACTCTTGGATGCATAAATTAATCAATATTAAAAAGTGAATTTAAAATTTTAAATTTCATCAATATTTAATTTCAATAATAATTATAATGTTAAAATATTTTAAAGAATGTCAAGAAGTAATATGTATGACTCCATATGTAATATCCCTGAGGTGCTGTAGCAGATATAGCATTTCAATATACCCCAATTGGATTGTAATTTTATTGTTTTATTTGTGAAATGTAACCTTGTGTAGGCAGAGCAATATTCCACTAATTTCATTGCACAGTAAATATTATTTTGTTTAAACTATTCCTCTTAGCTTCTGCGTCTGTATGAAGATAATAGACATTGTAAACGCAAAACGCTGAAAATATCATTGACTACTATTTTAAAGAACAGTATAAATATCTCCGCTATTTTAAATGATTCAGAAGAGAAAGAGCTATGGAATTGAAGCTACATAATATGAGACTAACTCCCATGGCTATGTTTAATGCAGCGAAAAGATACACTCTGACTGTCCCCAACTTTTT